>QLTV01003047.1:2570580-2584850 GCA_003457575.1 Thermophis baileyi
TGAGCCGAGGTGGCGCAGTGGTTAGAGTGCAGCACTGCAGGCTACTTCAGCTGACTGCTAGCTGCAGTTCGGCGGTTCAAATCTCACCGGCTCAAGGTTGACTCAGCCTTCCATCCTTCTGAGGTGGGTAAAATGAGGACCCAGATTGTTGGGGGCAATATGCTAACTCTGTAAACCGCTTAGAGAGGGCTGTAAAGCACTATGAAGTGGTATATAAGTCTAACTGCTATTGCTATTGCTATGTATGGAACTTGAGATGGAAGGGCGAGAGAGATTCAAGAGGAAACTTTTCTTGTTGTTGGGCAAGAAAGTTCCTCATGTGGCCCAAAGGAACATTAGAAAGCAACAGAAAGGCTGTGATCTCAGGTTCCCTTTGGATGGCAAGGGAGGTGGGGTTAGGCATTCTTCCTTCCCTTTGTATCTTTGCCAGCCAAATAGTGTAATTGCGGATTGCCTCTACCGATGCTGAATGCCATTTTCCATTGTTAGTCTTTAATGTTTGCAATGGATTATGGATGAAATCAATGCATTTTATATTTTAAACAGTGGAAGGATTATGTGAAGGAATCAATGCTGGATTGGTGGATGTTGCCGTTTGGGTTGGGACTTGCTCAGATTACCCAAGAGGAGATGCATCAACAGGATGGAACTCGGTGTCTCGCATAATTATAGAGGAACTGCCAAAATAGAGCTTTCAACCTCTTCTTGCTATCCCCAAAACAACATCCAGGACTTTATGCAACCTCTTATTGGTTTGTTTTTCTACATGAAAATATACATTGGATTATAGTGCACAAATCTATTTATAGAAATAAGGTAAAAATCTCTTCTGAGCCATGTTTGACTTCAGATGATTTAACAGTTACCGTAAGTGTATGTGTAGTTTTTGCCAGCTACACAAAAGTGATTTGTTTCCAAGATTTTTTTGGATTTCTTGGGAATTCATGGTCTGTGCTAACCAAGCCTGGGCCTACTTAACTCCTGAATCCACAGGAGCCAGCCTGGTGCTGGCCTCCACGGAGGTCTTACAGAAATACCAGTAGACAATTAATGTTCCATTTTTTATTCTATGTATCCTTAGCATTTTTCTACAGCATTTTGGAATATAGATCCTAAAGGAGCAATCTGTATTAATGATTACTTTTCTATCAATTCTATATATCCTTGTATTTGTTCAAAAAGAAAATCTACATAGCCAATGTTAATTTTATATTAAAAAAAAAGCAACTTTTTATTCAAGTGTATCTTCTCCATTCCCCCAATGTATGATTTGTTTTCTAAGCTTCAAGTTCCTATTGAAAAGAAATTAGAAAACTAATTTTGTGATGTGTGAAACAATAAAATAAATGACCTGAAAAAATGACCTGGTAAAATTATTGCAATACAGTAATTTAGTAAACCTGTATTTTTATTATCTAGTGTATAGCTGTCATCTTGATATATGCATAGAAGCTATGCTAGGCATGGTGGAAAATAAATGTAACTTTTTGATTTAAATAAAAATGTAAGAGCAAGTCAATGTATGAATGTGAGTCATTATCTAAAAGTTTAAACATAAAAGTTAGTGAAATGTATAAATGAATATGATTTTTAAATCTATGTACACCATATTCACATACAATTTAACCTCTATAGCAGGGGTGTCAAACTCAGGGCCGCCCTGGAAATAGTGAAGGACCGGCCCATGGTGCCTCTGCCAGTAAAACGGAGCTTGTGAGGGCCGTGCATGGACTTCCCAAGCTCCATTTTCGCTGGCAGATGGTTGCAGGATGCCGTCCCAGCCGAAAACGGAGTTGGGAGCCCATTTTCGCTGGCAGAGCACTCGGGCCACCACAGGTGTCCCCCAACACAAGTGACATCATGCTGTCCATGCCCACTCTGGCCACGCCCCCCCCCAGGTCAAATACAAACCTGATGTGGCCCTCAATGAAATCGAGTTTGACACCCCTGCTCTATAGGATATTACAAATATGAACAAAAGGTTAATTTTTAAAGTATTTACAAATACATAAGGTAAATTTTTGGGGGAACTTTTGATCTCAAATATTAGCCTTAGCTGTTTGCTGGCAGAGTTTAGAGACATTATTACCCATTGTTCCTATTTGTATGACTTGATATCAGTCAGACATATATGAAACCTCCAAAATTAGATTATGTGGAAATACACATATAAGATTTTTATGTTTATACTGGTAATTCTTTTGCAACTTTGTTGAGTGTTACTGTTTAAAAAAACCTTTAGCTTAAACAGAATTTTAAAAATTAAGTCAACATATTCTTTAACTTAGAAAAGGTATAGTGTTTCTGTAGTATATAACTTGTTTTTTTAATCATTTTATTAGATCACAAAATATTCTTAACCATCTATGTCTTAGTAGTTTAAATGTGAAATTTAATTTGTTCCTTTTGAAAATCTTACTATAACTTGTTCAAGTTTTCCACAATTTCAAGAGAACACTGATCATACCAAAGAGGAGGTAAAACAGTGAGTTCATTCACATTTTTAAGCGCCTTGGCCCTAAATGTAATGAACATTTTCATTCCCTTTCTGAGAAGAAATTGGAATGTTTATAATAATTGCCACATTTATTTTGTACATATCTTCCACAATGTTCCCTCTGACATTGAAAATAGCTGCGCGGCAGTTGGAAACTGCCGCACGGCGATTCCCTGTCACGTGTGTAGCCGCGCAGCTTAGAGGGAACGTTGATCTTCCATATGAATTTTAAAAATTTGTAATGGTTTTTACATTACTTATAATAAGTGAGACTCTTCTAATCCAAGCCATACTACTACATACTATGACAACAATTCAGTCCTGACTAAAACAATTAAAACATACCTAGTTTGCTATTTGAGTAGTGAAAATGTTATGGTATTTTTTTTGTTAAAGCAGGTAGAAAAGATTTTATATGTGAACCCTTCTGATTTTTTTTCAAATATTAAAAAACTTGTTTCCATACTCTTTTATTATGGATTATGGTGCTACTTTAAGTAGTACAGACCCACAGATAAATAGATTACAAATATTTTGATAAAGAAATTATATAATTCTAGGCAAACTTAAAAACTCAGTGATACTTCTTTGTGAGCAAATCCAAATACAATTAAGGCCAATGTGGTTAGACTGTTCAGCAGTTGCTAATATTCCTTGCCCTGTCTTGGTTAGATTGAGAGAAGTAGATTGGGGTAGCAGGAACAGCAATATGTTGAGTGAACAAATCATTCTGAGTGGGTAGTGGTTAAAAAAAAAGTCTACACTTTTGGAAGACAGGCAAAATATAAATCAAAGAGCAATACAATTGGAGCAATGGCAGAAACGACTAATGGCTATATTTTTACCTGCAAGCCATTGTTATGCTATTTATTCATTCCAATGTCATATAATTATTGTTTAATTATATTGATTTAACTATTTCAGCACAGACCTTTAGTTTTAGTCCCAATTTCATAACAATAAGAAAAACATGATAGTCTTGCTTATGTTACTGCATTACTAATAAGGTAAAGGTTCCCCTCGCACATACGTGCTAGTCGTTCCTGACTCTAGGGGGCGGTGCTCATGTCTGTTTCTAAGCCAAAGAGCCAGCGCTGTCTGATGACGATTCCGTGGTCATGTGGCCGGCATGACTAAATGCCGAAGGTGCACGGAATGCTGTTACCTTCCCACCAAGGTGGTCCCTATTTTTCTACTTGCATTTTTACATGCTTTCGAACGGCAGAAGCTGGGGCAAGTAACGGGAGCTCACTCCATTACGCGGCGCTAGGGATTCGAACTGCCGACCTTTCTGATCGATAAGCTCAGCGTCTTAGCCACTAAGCCACCGCGTCCCCAGCATTACTAATAGTCCTCATTTAATAACAATTGGGAACTAATTTCTTTGCTAAGTGATACAGTTGTTGATCACATGACCACACTGGACCGAGAATGTCAATTTTCTCCATGGTTGTTAAGCAAGGTGTCACGTGACTGACTTGCAATTTTACTTCCAGGTTCTCCATTGACACTGCTTGTTGGAAGCCAGCTGTGAAGCATACAAATGATAACATGGAGACAGTCATAAATATGAAGACAGGTCATAAAGTTAGTTTTTCAGTGCTGTCATAACTTTGAATAATTGCTAAAAAGGGCACTTGTTAAGCGAAGACTACTTGTATGTCTTTAGTCCTGTTCATTATTTTTTAAAATTCATATTAAGCCTTGTTAACTAAGGAGTAAAAGGAAAATTCACTGAGGATGATAATGTGAACAATTTATTTTGAGATACAGAGATCAATATAAAATATATCTGAAACATACCAACTTGCGGGTGACCTTGGTCCATTTAAAAGGTATTACAAATGAAACTGACAAATATGAATCCAGAAAAAAATAAATATGCCAGACAGGTGTTGGCATTCCTGCTTCACTGAAAGGGTGCAGAACAATATATGGAGTCAATATTCAATCTTCATTTATTATTAAGTCAAAGTAACAAATGAGATACTTTTTCATATACTACAAAGGTGATACAACATGCAGGAGTGACTCGTATTACATTGGGCATAATTCCTTTATAAAATCCACGAACTCCTTCTTTCCTGTGGAAAAGCAGAAGAGATTTCTGTAAAACTTCCAATTGGTTTATAAATTGCTTCAACAAACTCAAATATTATTTTTATACTGTTCTTACTGTATTCCTGGATTATTGTCAATTTATCTATTGCAGAAAACTGGACTGTGAATGTAATTAGCACTTAGCACTAGCACTTTATATACCGCTTCATAGTGCTTTACAGCCCCCTTTAAACGGTTTATAGAGGCAGCACATGGCTCCCAACAATCTGGGTCATTTTATCGACCTCGGAAGGATGGAATTTATTTATTTATTTATTTTGCAAAATTTGTATGCCGCCCAACTCCCGAAGGACTCTGGGCGGCTCACAGTATATATAAAAAAGAGACAAAAATAGAAACATATATAAAAAAAAACAATTTAAAAATACATCAATATTAAAATAAAACATTCACACAAACATACTGCTGAGTCAACCTTGAGCTGGTAAGAATCAAATTGCTGGCAGTTGGCAGAATTGGCCTGCAATTCTGCATTCTAATCACTGCACCACCACGGCTCATTACTAATTCTTTATAGGATTTTTATATGTCCAAATATAGAAATGTTAAATCATAATTCCTAGATAAATTTTGATTTCAGGAAGATACAAATAAACATGTACTGATATCTCATTAAAAGGTATTTGCACATATTTGGATGTGACTGGTATTGCTAGGTCCCCATTTAAAAACTCTGTCCGTATTCATAGGCTTACAGTATATTCTAAATGTCATTACACAGAAGGAAAATAAATGGGAAAGTGAGAAAAATAAGGTCAGATATTTGGCTTTTCCTCTTTCCCTCTGCTGAAACCTGAGAAAATCTCACCCTGGTTCATAGTTCTAAGGCAGGGGTCAGCAACCCGTGGCTATGGAGCTGCATGTGGCTCTTTCATCCCTCTGCTGCGGCTCCCTGTCGCTCAAAATATGTGCCACAACTGCCAATGTGCGACACCCACCGATGTGCAATTTATTAAGCTTTTCGACACCCAGTAGGCCAACCATGGATAAATCCAAGAAAAGAGAAGTTTCAGAAGAAAATAGAATCTTTAATTCAACTATATATGCTAGTTTTGTGGCCGCTCAGGAAATAGTCAGGCATGGGAAGTTTTTTGTGGCTCCTGGTGTTTTCTTTTCTGTGGGAAATGGGTCCAAATGGCTCTCTGAGTGTTTAAGGTTGCCGACCTCTGTTCTAAGGGGAATGTTCACAGCTCTCTGCTTTAATTCCAATGCAGAAATCTCCACATTTCCCTTTGAAATAAATACTTAATAATCTTGAAAAAATGAAGGTTAGGATAGAAAAAAATCTGATTAGGTTTTCATTCCCAGGCCTACCTCCATGTCCTATGGATGACATCAAGTACTCCAGAGTATCTGTTGTGCTGATCCTGGAGACGTGCCCTCACAACCTGATACGGGTATGTTGCCATGACTGCAAATATTTTGGATAATGCTGCCATGGTAATATATTCTAAAGTGTTCTAAAAATGGAAAGGGACCAATATTAGTTCTCAACTCTTTCGCAAAATCAAAGAGATGTACCATTTTTAACTCAGCAGTGTATTCTTTTTTTCAGTCTATACAAATGTTGCTCCAAAGTCATGTTGATAGTTTACACAGCTGTGCAAAGCAGTGGCAGAGACGCTTCACAAAAGACTGATGGGGGTGAGGCATCCTTACTCAAACTTGAGGTAGCTGCGCCCTCTGGAAAGCTTACTGCAATTTCTCTTTCCCAAATTGCCAGTGCATGTGGTCTTTTAGGTATTTGACTATACCGAAATAAAAAAAAGGAGAAAAACACCACATATATCTGCAATAGCTCATGTTTAAATACAGCACTAAACTCCTGGCTAAGTCAAGTAATGTTGGTAACTTTCTTCTATCTACTGTATCTATCTTATTTTGATAGATACAGTAGTTCAAAAACTGAGAGGTGTACATATCAATCCAAGACAATAATCCAAGGCAGCACCATCTTTCCATTATAACGTAATACACTTTTTTTTAACCACTGTTCTTCATAACATTATACCTTCAAAATATGCTTTTCAGCCTTTAATGACAGAAATGCAGCAAAATCTTGATGGAAAAAGAACGAGGCTCCTGCCATGGCATCAGTTGGTATATCCAGTAATAAACAAGTTAAAAATAGGATAGGTAAAAATCCACCATCGTATGCAAGAGTAATTTAGATAAAATTTAGGAAGCTGTCCTTCAAAAGTTAATAATTTACCAGCCCACTTTCTTTTCTAATCCAACTAATCTGATCTACTTCAAGTTGGGCACTCCTTATGCAAAACTAGTGTAAGCCTGCAATGTTTACATACCAAATCAGGCAAGGACAGAATACACCTAACACCAATATTTCCTGAGCTGGTTATATGTGCATGACAGGTACAGGAGAACCAAGTTCTCGGAGCTTTCCTTCTTCATATGGGCAAACCCCAAGCAAGAGCCACAGTCATGAGAATCCCCCCCTTTACAAATATTTACATAGGATCCTTGTAAGTACCTGTCCAATGTTGAGGTAATTATCACTTAAACACTGTTTATCTTTTTCCATATAAAAAATATAGTTTTTTAAAATGTCTTATTATTCTCAGAGATTCTCCATAGACATTTAGATTCTCAGAACTGAGGAAGCTTCCTGGATGAGACGCTAAATGTCTTCAAGGAAAACCAAAGAAAGTCCAGTTGCCTTTTGAAAAAGCACCTTTGGGATGATATTTTTTACTATTTATTGTAATATTAATCTGAGATAAACAGTTTGAAATGTTTACCTCTACAAATAAAGAAACAACCAATGGAGCCCTGCTTTTTACAAATTCCTACATATACATTAAAATCTATAAGTAGTACATGAAATTTACTCAAGTTAATCAGGTAACTGAAAACTTATCAAACTGTTGTACCATATCAAATAAATAAGTCATACTATATCCGTGATGGTGAACCTATGGCACGCGTGCCAGAGGTGGAACACAGAGCCCTCTCTGTGGGCACGCGCGCTGGCCACCTGGTGTTCTGGTCTTCACGTGCTTCAGAGCGCCGGAAATCCAAAGACCAGCTAGCCAGCGCTGTGGCATGTGCGAAGACCAGCTGGCCGGCACGTGCATGCGCACTGACCAGCTGGTCTTCGGGTTTCCGGCATTCCGGCACGCACACGTTCCAGTTTGGGCACTCGGTGCCGAAAAGGTTTGCCATCACTGTACTATATCATTATCCTATAATAAAGTTGAACTGCCACTTTCATGTCCAATATATCCTTCAGTTCCTGAGACACACACCAAATTATTGCAGTATCAAATTAAACATAAGAAGATTGAGTTCTATGAGACATCTTAATGAAGAAAATGTACATGAAGTATACATACTGTATATTATACAGAAGTATATATACATAAGTATACATATATTGAATCAGACATACATACATACATATACATATACACACATACACACACACACACACACACACACAGTGATGACCTGGGACAGCCTTCCAATTAACCACTTCATGTCTTCCGGAAGGCGTGTTTGACTTAAACATTTCAAGTTATGATGCTTTGTGATGCATCCTTTGAATGTGTTGCACAGCCCTAACGTTTTATTTTATGTAAAGCAGATGCCTCTAATTTATAATTTGCCTTACCAGTTTCACTTGTGATGGTCTATTTTTATATTTATTATATCGGGATTTTAAATCTTCATAAACCATAAACTGAAGGGCTCCATGTGAGGTTCCAAACAGACCAGGCACAAATCCCTGAAAGAGTTAAATATAAAAAAATGTTAAAATCATCCATCAGATCATATCAATTATACAGTTATAAGTTTAAAATCCAGCATTGCCAATACATATACAGTGATGGAATGGTCAAAATTATATTTTGTGTAGAAAAGATTCAGTCTGCTTTATGAATTCTATAAAGGCCATACTGATTTAAGCACCAGTTTATCCTAGTCATTTTCTAAATTTAAATTTCAACCTATCTTTAATTATTTAATTTCAATCTTTCAATGATTCAATTATGTGCATTCTACAAGTATTAATAATTAAAAAACAAACAAACTCTTTATTGCAATTTAGACATTCTAAACATACATGAATGAGAACTGAAGTTTAGCAACAAATCTTTTGCAGCAAAACCCATGCAATAACTGTTCAGCATATTTAATAATAAAATACTAATACTAGAATTCTTGACCAGCCTGATTAATTTACCTTATATAGCCCACGTATACCTTCATGCCTGTATATTTTAATAAGAGCATCAAACATTCCTTTGTACTGCTTCTTTGACAGGTCAGCACCAGCTTCATATTGTAACACAAGCCGAGTCTTGGTTACCCATATTGGGTTTGTAATACACAAAGTCATCACTCCTATCAAATATAATTTGAAAATCCTATCAATGCTACCATCTTAGTATTATAGAGAGCACTTGAGACAGGGGTGTCAATCTCGATTTCATTGAGGGCTGCATCAGGGTTGTGTTTGACCTTGGGGGGGATGGGGTGGCCATGGCCGGGGTGGGCATGGCCAGCTCGACATCACTTGTGTCAGGGGCGCCTGTGGTGGCCCAAGCGCTCTGTCAACGAAAACGGGCTCCCGAGCTCCATTTTTGGCTGCGACGGCCTCCTGCAACCCTCTGCCAGCGAAAACGGAGCTCTATTTTCGCTGGCAGAGGCACCGCGGGCCGGTCCTTAGCTGTTTCCAGGTTGGCCCCCCGGGCCAGATCTAAGCACCCCCCGGGCAGGATCCGGCCCCTGGGCCTTGAGTTTGACACCCCTGACTTGAGACCTAATTTGAAAATTTCTGATTTATGCATCACATGGAATTTATGCATTCAATTTGCAAAAAGCTCAGTATCTATACAAATATTTACCAAATAGTTTTATAGAACTACAATTATAATCCTAAATCAACTTTCCTGGAAGGAAAATCCATTTAATACATGGATTTCAGCATAACTTGTATTGTAAAACTGGGAATACATTTGTGGTATCTTTGTATTGTGTTCAGGAAGTATGGATAAGAATTTCTAAGAAAGTGTTAGAGAAAATAATCTTTTTTAAAAGATCTAATACTCAGCAAGTTGAGCATTTGTACTTTCAATAGGACAAAAATATATTTTTAGATGTTCAAAATTATTTTCTGAACTAAACATACCGGTAACTCAACAAAAACTAAGTATAACATATACGATAGCTACAAATAGCTACATATGTATAGCTACAAATAGCTCATATATTTCTTACCAGCTTCAGCTGCTGACACTAGGTGTTCAATTGCTCCAAGGTTTTCCATCTTATTCTCTGTCTTGTAGGCTTTAATAGCATTGTAGCTGAAGAATCAAATATGAAGATTAGCAAATCCAGTTTACTTGTTATACAATCATTAAAATAACCTGTTTAAGTAAAGTTGAGGCATATTGGCTGTTAAGAAAAATACCAGTATATTATGGGAATATCACAAAACACCATGCAGGCTTTTGAGTTTTTAAGAACTCTTTATCTACTTGCCTGTGCAAGTCTGGATTTGTACAGATATCATCTCTCTTGCAGAGCTTCATTGGCTACCAATTTGATTCTGGATCCAATTCAAGGTGCTGGTTATCACCTTTGAAGCCCTATGTTGCTTGGAGTCATGTATAGCAATAGCACTTAGACTTATATACCGCTTTACAGTGCTTTACAGCCCTCTCTAAGTGGTTCACAGAGTCAGCATATTGCCCCCAACAATCTGGGTCCTCATTTTACCCACCTCGGAAGGATGGAAGGCTGAGTCAACCTTGAGCCGGTGAGATTTGAACTGCCGAACTGCAGCTAGCAGTCAGCTGAAGTAGCCTGCAGTACTGCACTCTAACCACTGCGCCACCTCGGCTCTTAATGTATCTGAAGAGCTGTCTTTTCCCAATACATCTATTTGGCCCACCATATTGGGAAGGCAGGGTATGTTATGGGTCCCTTCTATCAAGAATGTCTACCTACTGGGACTAAGAAGAGAGCCTATTCTATTGTGGCTCCCTCCCTGTGGAATGTCATCCCTGCAGAGGTAAGACCAGTGCCCCCTCCCCCATGCGGTTTCAAAAGGGCTTTGTCAGTGGACCTGGGGATCCCAGGTTGATATGCAACCCATCAAGTGGATGTTGTTGCCTGGGGGGGGGGAGTTTATTGGGTTTTCTAATTGGGAATTTATTCTTGTAGGCTGTCCAAGTCACCATCTATTGGGTTGCTGTATAAATTTAATACAAAATCTAGTAATATTGCAATAACCCTCATTTTTGCTTATTTACCATCTTTCTGGTTAGCAATTTTGGGAATTTGAATGTTTGCATGCCATTGTATGATCCCAGGTTTGTGTATATTATTGTTATAGGAATGGAATTCAGAATATAAACTCACCAAATATAGTCTTGACTTAAATAGCCATGTCACACATGCCCAGTTAATGTGAATAGCTTTCTTAAACTGACCCTATGCCCTTTGATAAAAAGCTTTTCATATTTTACTGTGCTCGATGGACAATAAGTTCTCATTTACATGGGATTCTCAATATATTTGTGCCAAAGTAGGAGGTTTGGAAATGGTATTGAAAGTGACAATCCAAAGCCCAACAGATGATGATATTTGGCAATCTTTAATTATATTCAGTGGCCAATAAATGGGAAGGCAGTTTACACAACTGATGCTTCTCTTCACTTCTTCCCTGTTGAAGCTCCTGGTATAAGCTATAAATATTTCCAGGTGATCAAGACACAATCCTAAACAGCAGTACTGTGTTATATACAGATAGGAACTGTGCAGTGTTTCAGATTTGGTTCTAAAAAATGTTTTGAAGAGAACATGGATGCAAACATAGCACTGTTTTCAATTCTAAAATGCAACTTTATCTTTTCCTAGAAAAATATGTCAAAGAGTTGTAGAGAGGTGCTATGTTAGTACCCCCACATGTTCCAAAGCACCTTTTTGGGAGCTCAGTCCAAAATGATACAGAGCTCTAATGCATATGTGATGCAAAGAGAAATTATCTGAAATCATGGACAGGAGCTTGCAACATCCCTCACTACCTGCTTCTGCTCTCCCATGCAGTCTTGTATGATAAAACCAATAATCTTAGATAGGACTCCAACTCTCCAGGGAAGATCTTGGGGAGTACATGAGGCTATGGGGAGGAGGAAAGGAAAAGAAAAATCAGTCGCACAAGTTGCCTTTCAACCACTGGGCAATGATTCCTGACAGCTACTTTAGTGAGAGAAATTTAAAAGCCCCCAATTGTATGAAAATTACTGAATGATCTAGGGCAGTGTTACCAAGATTGAGAAATATTGGTCTAGTACTATTAGAGTTCATAATAGTAAGTTAAGCTTTTGATATTGTCTGGGAAAGAATAATCCAAAGGAGCAGTAGTGAGACCAAGTATAGGCCACTGACAAGTATTAGATTAGTGCTGTAAAATCTTCTAATTAAAGCCTAGAATAGATGGATGAAGTTAACATATTTAGTCTGCTGTGGGGGAAGTGAAAAAAACTGGAAAAAACCAAACTGTTTTGGGATTAACAGGGAGACATTTAAACAGCTTCAACTTACAAGAAAAAATACAGACCCCAAGAGGCACCTGCACCCCAAACATTTGGAGTCACTCCTTGGTACAGACCACGTAATCCTTCTTGTTTCCAGATGGTTGACAAACAATGCAAGATACCATTGTATTTTGGTCTCAGCTCCAAGCCATCACTCACTATACAAAAGAATTGGAAATCAGTTTGAAAACTGTATGCTGTTGAATCAATGATCAATGTGACTAAGACAACCACAGTATGTCACCCCCCCCTCATGGTGAGAACAAAACTCCAATTTAAATGCATTATGTCTCCATAAGTTACACTAACAACCTCTCATCCCGATTCCCTAATAGTTAATAGTGTTCACAGCATCTCTTCCACAGGCAGAAAAAGCAGCTGATGTATCATCCTCCTACATCTCTAAATTCATTTAACAGTAGAAACATCCAGGTAATAAAGGATTTCTTGGCAAAGCACTTTTTATGCAGAAAATTCAGTATCTGGCCTCAAGTTAAAAGATTATCTTAAATAGCTGCCTAGTGTGCTAAAGTGGAATAATAAGACTGAATGAACCAAAGATCAGATTCAGTATTTGGTGACGTACATACAACATTAATGGGGAAAATAGGAGTAGAATGGGGCAGTTACAACCTGTCATATCAAAATCCTGTCAATTTCTAGTGAAGAGGATGCAGAAAGGGAGTAATTCTTTCCTTTATACATTGTATAAGTACAGATAGTCCTCAACTTACAACACTTTATTTAGTGACCGTTTGAAGTTACAACGGCACTGAAAAGTGACTTATGACCATTTTTCACACTTAAGACCATTGCAGAATACTCATTGTCATGTGATGTATATTGGGATGCTTGACAACTGGTTCATATTTATGACATTTGCCGTGTCCCAGGGTCATGTGATCACCTTTTGCACCTTTGCTTCTGACAAGCAAAGTCAATGTGGGAAAACAGAATCACTTAACCATGTTATTAACTTAACTGCAGGGATTCACTTAACAACTGTGACAAGAAAGGTTGTAAAATAGGGCAAAACTTAACAAATTTCTCACTTAGCAACATAAATTTTGAGCTCAATTGTGGTCCTAAGTCGAGGACTACCTGTAGTATAGCGCAAGCCTCATCTTGCCAATTTGGAATTTGCAACAGGGAAGAAGTTTGGATGGAAGGCAGTCCTCGGTCCCTTTCAGGAATTAACTTTGATGGGGGAATATTTCTGGAAATAAATCTACGTCAAAGTAGCAGCAGAAATACACCCAAAGGAGCACAAGTTAATTCTTATAAATGTTTCTTTTATATCCCACCTTGCATTGGGGAATTCAAAGCCACATACTTTCCCCACGCAACGACCCTGCTGCGCCCATGTAACGCCCGCTTCTTTGGCGGCGGAAGGGAAGGAGAGAGGAGCTCACCTGCGAAGCGGATCTTGACCAAGTCCAGCGGGTGCAGGACCAGCGTGGAGGCAACGCCGCCGCTCACCCCGGCTAGCAGGTTCTCGTAGCGCACGTGCCTGAACAAGGACTTTGCCGCCGGGGCCGAAGTAGCCGAGGGGGGAGCAGGAGAGCCCGCCAGCTTAGTCTGGACGCCTGGAACGGCGGCGGAATTCATGAGAGGGAAAGAAGCAAAGGCAACCGGAGGGGGGAAAAAAAAAAGACCCCACACGAGACCCGTAGACACTAGATTTCCCTCTGACCTCCCCGCCTCTTCCTTCTTATAGGCAGCCACTGACAGTCGCTCATAGTTGATCCTCCAATCACCCGGCAGCATTCACAGCCGGGCCCTCCACCAGGGCGGGACTAGGAGTCACGTGAGTGCGCGCGCGCGGCGGCCGGCTTCTTTTCGCCTTAACTACATACAGAACTCCTTTTGCTTAAGGTTCTGTCGGGTCTCGGCCTGAGGTAGCGACTCAATCCGGAAGTTCTTCCGGGAGTTTTCCCTTTTCCACACGTGGTGGTGGTGGTGGTGGTGGTGGGGTCTTCGGAAGGCGAATTTACTCCACCGACGGCGGAAAATGAGGGTGAAGGTTCTGAGCAGGAACCCAGACGATTATGTGCGCGAAACCAAACAGGACCTTCAGCGGGAGCGGG
>QLTV01003047.1:2588642-2600480 GCA_003457575.1 Thermophis baileyi
TAAATAAATAAATAAATAAATAAATAAATAAATAAATATGACCATATAGCTAAAACCTGAATCTCTCCAGATGTTTTGAATTATAGTTACTATCATCTTTTGTTATTAGCCATGTTAGCTCAAATTGATGGGCACTGAAGTTTGTTGTCTGGAAGGCATAGGTTATGCACACAAATGAATCATTCTAATATCAGATTCACTAAAATGCCATAAGTCTGAATTATTTGTGCTATGCTATGTACTGGTAGTATAATGTATATAATTTAAAAATCTTGCAAGAGGGCTTAATATTTATACAGTTATAAATATTTTAAATGTAAGGAAAGAGGCATCAACATCTGTAAACTTCCTTCTGTTCTCAGATGAGCCAGTTGCAATGATGAGTGAATCTCTTGGATCATAGCTTGTTATAGAAGAAATGGCTTCTGCCATATAGAGACCATTAAAAGAACTATTAGCATATCCTTCACAAAAAAGATTTTTTTGCTCAGACTGTTACTAATGTCTTTGATCTAAAATCTTTGACTATTATATCCAGTAGTTGGTTCTTTTTGTTTTTTATATTTTCAAGACAGTGTACACTGGAATTGATCATCATTGGAAGAAACCTATATTTGCTACTTGTGGTCATCAGGTTGATATCTGGGATGAGCAGAGAACTAGTCCTATATGCTCTTTGACTTGGGGAGTCGATAGCATAAACAGTGTTAAATTCAATCCAATTGAGGTAATAATTTCATTAGTTTATATACGATGCTAAAATTATTTTCACTAAATAATACTAGCAACATAGATACAGCCATAAACCATGTGGACGTTGATGTCTGCCACAGGAATTAAAGATAAACCTTCATAAAGCTGAAGGAGAATGAGGGAGCTTAAACGCTGATTAAATAAATTTATCTGAATAGAACAGTCTTCAGTTGAACAGTTCTTAAGGCTCTTCATAGTTATGGTCATTATTCAGCAAGTGTGGTTTTACATCTTTTAAAAAAATAATTGATATTTAAGGAAGGATACAGTTTGGTTTTGCAAGAATAAATAACAGCTAAGCTGAATTAATTTTAACTCTTGGGAATCATGGATAGCAAACTATGGTAGGATCAAATATTAAGGTGCAAATGGTGTTTTTAAATGGTGGTAGAGTAGCTTGCTGAACAGCAATAAGTTTGCAGAAAGAAGAGCAATACAATTAAAAGTTGGGAAATGAAGAGAGTTATACAATCCTCATGGCAAGTGAATGCTAAGACAATGCAGGGCAGTGTTTAGCAAAAAATAATCTTATGCTTGCTTACTCTGTACTCGTTCCATAGTTCCCAGTGTAGGAATGTGTAGGGCTTACAGTTTTGTTCATGAATTATAAAGTCCAGTAACAATCTGCTCCCATTCGTGATAAAGGGGGATAAGTGTGCTGCCACACTATCCTTTCATTGCTGTCACCTGTAGAAGGTCAATGTCTGCAACAAGACAAGGGAATGGGAGGAGCCCTAGCTATCACTTTAGCTTGAGAGTAGTGAGGCTTAAAAATAATATGTACGGATAGAGTTTCACTTGTGAATCCTGCATTTTTCTAGAATCCTGTTCTCACTGAAGTACTATTTGGGGAATATAAGAAAGCCTATCCTCTTTACACAAGAACAGTTGAAAAATGGGTGAAGGATTATTGTGGCAGCATGAGTACTTAGAAAATGTTTGAGTTTAATCCTCCTTACTTGCTCTTTTTTAAGCAACATATTTTTTTTTAAAGATCAGCTGTTTTGCACCCACATCTTTGAAAGGTTTACTAATTTAAGGATATGGTAGTTAAAATAGGCCATTTACAGATTACATCTCTTTTTGATTAATAATTTCAGTTACATTTAAGAAATTCATTTAATAAATAATGATATTTAAACAGTCATGCAATTATAATCAAATTCTAATTCTATCAACTTCCATATTTGACATATAATTATTAAATAATTATTTTCAGATGAATCTTTTGGGAAGCTGTACTTCAGACAGAAATATTGTGCTGTATGATATGAGACAATCAACTGCCCTAAAGAAGGTAATAGATATGCTCTTAAAAATGCCCACTTGCAGGGAATTGTGTTGAATACTATTTCATTTTGATATTTGCATAGATTCTGTGCTTGCTAGCCGTGCCACTGTGCCGGCCATATACATACCACCCTCCTTGATCTTTGCCTCACTTCCCATGCGCATCCTACCCAACAGTCAGCACACCTCCCTTGCACCCTCCTTAAGCCTCACTGCATTGTGTGCAATTCATTGTGCTTTCCTCGCATCCTTGCCATCTCCCTGAGTCTCACTGTACCTTTCTCACTCACTCCCCCTCCAGCAGCAGCCAATTGCTGGGCTCCTGCTGGCTTCCATATTTGAAGTTATGCTTTATAGTCACATCACTTAGCAACAGAAATTCCAGCCCTAATTGCTATCGTAAGTTGAGGACTACCTGTAATTATTATGCTGGATCTTTTTACCAATCTGAGTTTTATGACATATCTGGATAAGGTAATTCTTGATGCTTTCACCAACATGAGCGGTTGTATAGATTGCACAGTTTTTTAACCAGTATCAGTGCATTTACTTAATGTTTATTTATTTATTTGGTTTCTATCCTGCCTTTGGTCAATTCAAGGTGGCATATTTAACTAGTGCTCCTGCCTATTTTCTCTGCAACAACAACACTCTGTAAGGTGGTTGAGCTGAGAGAGAACAACTAACCCAGAATAATAATTATTATATATTTTTATAGATACATTTGTATTGTTATACAATTTATTTGTAATGTATACTTTATTGTGATAAACAGTACATGCCTATTGATTGTTTTTCCTACTTTATAATATTTACATTTTCTCAGGTTATTTTGGATATGAGAACAAATACACTTTGCTGGAATCCTATGGAAGCTTTCATTTTCACTGCAGCAAATGAGGATTACAAGTAAGAAATAGTGATTTTGCTTGCTCTCAGTTTTGACTGCTCTAGATACTTAGAAGATGTGTAAAAGTTGACACATTAATAAATAATATTTTGAAATTGTTCCATAACAAATGTTTTTTTGAGAGATTGTGTTAAAAAGAGAATATAAGCACAGTGCAATCTGATTGATTAGGAAATTATTTCTATTAAAATACTATGACATTTTAAACTTTAGCTGGAGTCTGAGGAACTATTTCCAATATTTTATACTCTTTGCTGAATGAAGATACTTGATATTGTTAGCAACAAATCGGTAATTTAAAATTGATATAATTAGAAATGTACATTACAGTTACAAATGAAATACTGATCAGGACATTTAAATGGAAGCAGTACAAGAACAAACATCAATGGAATGGATTTACCAACAGGTGTATTTCTGAGAATACCTACTTTGAGAGGATATCAAATTCAGAAAAATTCTACTCAATAATCAGTTATTTTCCAAATAAAAAACACACTGTATCCTGATGTAGCACTTGGTCTTCGTGGAGGGGGAGCAAGTGCTAGCCTGTATCTCTAGCTGTCAAATCTTGACTGATAAGGGATAGTCCTTGTCAATCCTTTGAGGCCATCCCAGCAGCTCCACAATACATGAGCATGATCTGGGTGTTTGCAATCTGTTCGCACTTATGACTGGTTGCAAAGCACCTCCCAATTGTGGGATTGCCATTTACAACCTTTCCTGCCTGCTTCCCAAGAAAGTCAATGTGGAAGCTGGCAGGGAAGCTTGCAAGATGCTGGTGTAAGTCTCTTCCATCTGCAAATCCCGCAGATACTCTGTGTTGATGCTGCGATGGCCACTTACACGTTACCGTGTATCCTCCCCAACCCTCACTTTGTCTCCCCTGCCTTTTGTGTCCCCTCCCTGACCCAAATGTTGCCTATTGCACATCCTCCTGACTCATGCAGTGCCTCTTGTGCATCCCCCCACATACTTTCCCTGACCCACCCCGTGCCTCTTCCACACCCTCTCTGTTCTTTGCACACCCTCCCCAACTAGTGCTGTGCCTGTTGCACATTGAGGACTATCTGTATTGAGAAACAGTCCATATATAAGGATTTACATGTTGCACTGCCTCAGATACTTAAGTATCTGAGTTAAACACTCTATTTTATATTCTAAATTCTCTGCTATAATGAACCCTATTTTTTTCTAAATTGGTTATATATCAGGATTCCGCATAGGCGGAAAACTCAATTGTCTTTGGAAAAGAGAATTGTGTCCTTTTATTTAAGTAGGCAAGCTCAAATTCACTTCAAGTTGAGTTACTTCATAGGCATATTTCAATGTAAATTTCTTGCCAACAAATGATTTATCTCTGTCTTCCAAGAATGCGTTTTTATCTTCTCAATCTAATTTTGGGATTTCCTAAAATGGGAAACTACAAGTTAATAGCTTACTAGATCCAGTCATGCTCAGCTTTTTGAGGTCAACGAAAGACAGCTGAGTGCCGCCACTTTACTGGATTCTATTCAAGCAGAATATGAGAAATGCTAATAAAGTTTCTTTTTCTAATTCCAAAATATGTGGTCCTCTATCAAAACAGATGGAATTTCTTCTATGCCTTATGCTTACTTGAATGTCAGTGACAGTTTAAGAGTATTATTTCCAAACAAATTCAGGGGTAGCCCAAAATATAGCAGAATAGTTGAATTTAAGACAGTTTAGCTTTTGATTATTATTCTGCTAACTTGCTTTTAATATGGAAGTGGCAGTACTCTCAGCTTCCCAATCATTAACCAGTTAGTCCTAAATCAAGAACATTTTCATGATAACTTACATTTTCCCGAACAGATTTCAGCTTTTTTAAAAAAAAAAATTTTTTTTTGATGAGGACTAGAGGCACTGTTCTGATAAGTGTCTGATATCCATAGGCTCTAGGTGGTAAACCTCTAATTTAGCAAAGCATTTGATCAATCAATTATAAAGTAATTAGAAGTAATACTTTTAGCTTTTTTTCTTCTTGCAGCTTATATACTTTTGATATGCGGTTCCTTGGCAAAGCTTTAATGGTTCATATGAACCATGTGTCTGCAGTCCTGGATGTGGATTACTCCCCTACAGGAAAAGAATTTGTGTCTGCCAGCTTTGATAAATCTATTCGCATTTTTCCTGTAGATAAAGGTCATAGCAGGTCAGTGAATTTTTTGTAATAATTACACTTCTGGAGTTCTTCCTTTGCTACCAGTCTTAAATCAATTTGTTTTTAATATATTGAATATATTGTAAAGATATAGCAATAGCACTTAAGACTTATATACCACTTCACAGTGCTTTACAGCCCTCTTTAAGCAGTTTACAGAGTCAGCATATTGCCCCCAACAATTTGGGTCCTCATTTTACTGACCTCGGAAGGATGAAAGGCCGAGTCAACCTTGAGCCGGTGAGAATCGAACTGCCGTACTGCTGGCAGCCGGCAATCAGCAGAATTAGCCTGTAATACTGCATTCTAACCACTGTGCCATACGGTTCCTAGTATATAGTTACATTAAGCTTGTGAAATTTTTACTGGTATAATTTTAGTGTTTTGTTCTGCTATTCATTGATACTGTTATAAAAATGGCCAGGCTAAAATGTTTTGGGATTCAAAAATCATCTGCTTTCTTCCATGTGTCTAACACAGAGTGCACTTGCTTAGGACAGAATCCAGCAGTGGAGATGAATTTGTATTTACTCAGGATTTTTTGTTTTTTTCCAGCATGATTCCAATTATGCCATATGTTAAGGAATTGTGCAGAGTAACCTCTGGGCCCTAAAGGTTTGCACAGTTCACCGTAATGTTGCAGTAGATATGAGTAATGGTTCAGTCAATACACAGATATGTTAAAGTGTATAAAAGTAGTTTACTTAAAGAAATAGCACAGTCCAAATAACAGTCCGAATCATACATGTTCTATCAGTCAGTATTCAGAAGTACAGCAGTCTTCTTACCAGTCTTTCTTTGTCTTAATCAGCAAACAAAGATTCTCTACTATCACAGATAGCAAGCTACACACAGAGCTTACAGACACGAAGTCACTCAGCAATGAATCAGCAAAAGAGAGAGAACTAACCATGTTCTCTAGCTCCCTCTTATGGCCGTTACTGCCAGTCAGAATGCACCAATGCATTTAAAGCAATATTACATATAGACATATAAACAGTGATTTGTGGCTTGTTTATATTAACCAACCCAACCGTTTGGACAGAGTCCTAACACCATATAAATTGCCAGTCAAGAAAGTTAAGCTATTGTTAAGTGCAATTTACCTATTGCTAAGTGGAGGGATTTAGATGCTGACTGCTGAAATGGGCACTAAGATCAATTTCATCTTTGGATGAAATAGAAAATATGGTTTGCTTATTGAAAGGGTTACATGCTGATGGATCAGCAGCACAGTTTGTGTAAAGTTGTAATGGATCTGGAGATTGAATGCAGATTTCTCCACAAGACTTTCAAGCTGTCATCTGTAGTTTTGCATGCTTTTGCAGTTAGTGCTGTTGGCATGATTGCTGCAGCTGTGATGTAGGTTTTATGATATATGTGCTTAGGGCACAGGAAATCTCATAAAGAAGACTCACATTCATAGTGTGATTTTGCATTAATATTTTATATCAGCTGGCTTCTAGAATCTAGATCAGAAACAACTACCGCATTTTTCGGAGTATAAGATGCTCCGGACTATAAGACTCACCTATCTTTTTTTGGGGAGGAAAACAAGAAAAACCAAATCTGCCTCTGCCTCCCAGCAATTTGCCTCCTTGCAGCAAACAGAAAACAGCCCATTTTAGCTTCAGCACAGCCTGATTAGCACAAGCAGCTAATTGTTGGTTGGATCGGCCACCCGACGATCAGCTGTTTCAGGCTGCAAGGAATGCCATAGCCAGTTGCCGCCTCCGCACGCCCCATTTTCGGCGGGTGGGCTACATTCGGTGTATAAGACGCACCCAAATTTTCACCCTCTTTTAGGGGAGGGAAAGTGCCTCTTATACTCTGAAAAATACAGTAAATAAAAATTGGAAGCAGTTATGCTAATTTCTTTCTTAAAATGTTTTGCGAAGTCTTTTACAGTTAATTTCAGCTTGGGAACAAGTAGAGCTTCTAAAGAATTCTTCAATATGCTTATATCCATACTCTCATTTGGGAAAGAGTTTCTTCTTGAAAATTTTCAAGGCTTTACTATGTTTTTGAGAATATCCCTTCAAAAGCTTTGGGTCTCATAAATATGCATAACTCTATACATAGCAAAAGCACGTTAAATTTATGGACTTAATTATATAGGTTTTTATCACAGTGCTCTTGCCCCAGATGCCGTGGCTTATTTTATGTTTCTAATTAAACTCTGAATGTGAAACTTTAGAAGTCAGAAGAAACCAGACATACTTTGTTTATTAATTTTATTAAGAGCTTTTGGTACATGAGCCAGATGTTTGAGTGATTAAATGAAAGAATCAGCTTATTCATCCCTATGATATTCTATTACAGGTGTCCTCTATGAGTAATTTGTTTTCAAAACCCGTTACGAGAACAAAATGTTTTTTTAAAGAGGAATAGTTGCTTCTGCTAGATCAGTTCCAACAATTTTTTTTTTAATTTCTTATAACACTTACATGGCTGCCTATTTTAAAGCCTGGATGGCTCACAACCCAAGGATGAACAATATATAACAACAGTAATATAAAAAAGAGTAAAAAAAAAAAAACCTGGCACCATAACTAAATTTTCTGAAGCAGCCCACCGTATGTGCGTCCCATGCCAAGCACACTCTATCTGAGTGCTTAGGAGAAAGTGCTTTTCAATTTTAAAGGGTAGGGGCTATTAGAATTCAGAGAGAAGGATATTGCATAGGGCAGGGGTTGCCATGGAGAATGTGCTCTTCCTGGGTGCTATAAGATGGCAGCATTTAAAGGAAGGGAACCTGCAATGTACCTACCCTACCTGAAATGAAAGGATGGGCTTATGTCCTCAGGGAAAGGTGCTCCTGCAAATAACCTGGTTCCATGTTATGAACAAGTAGTTCTCACTTAATGACCCTAATCAAGACTGGCAACTTCATCACTAAGCAATGTGGCTGTGAAGTGAAATGTCACATGACTGTTCCACTTAGCAATGGCAGTTCCAGCAATCCCAGTTGCTATTATTGAGTGAATCCCACATGGTCGTTAGGTGAGGACTCACCTGGATCCAAGCTACTCTTGGAAGAAAGGAAGGAACTATTCCATTTCAACTCCTCTCCATCTACCTATCTCCCCCCTCCTGCCCTTTAGGTTGTCTGTCTGTCTTCTATGGCCAGCTGCCCCTCTTGCCTGCCCCTGCATCATGGGCCACTACAAACTGGGGTCTTCTTTGGTGCCGTTGTAGCCTTCTTTCAGACCAGTCTTCTTTTGCTGGCTGACCAAGGCCGCCTTTCATAAGGCAGCCAGGTCCTTCTGTTACACTGGGGTTTTTGCACACCAAACAAGTCCTTCTTTTATGAAAGGAGGCCCCAGCCTATATTAGCGCATAGTGTGGCACATACCTGCCCGCAGCTCTCACCCACTGACCTGTGGGAGATTTCCATGGCACCTCCAGATGGTGAGCAGAGTTGAGGGGAGGCAGGCAAAGGATGAGGAAGATCAATTGGGGATTTGGCGCAGAGGCAGGGGGCTACCTGTAGGGCTTTTAAATGTAATAACTAGTACCTGGAAGGAAACTGGAGCCAATGCAGCTCACACAACAGGGGTGTAACATGGCAAACCTAGTGTGCAACACTGCGTGCTGCCGCATCCCAGACCAATGGTAGCTTCTGGATGGTCTTAAGAGCCAAGGTGGCGCAGTGGTTAGAGTGCAGCACTGCAGGCTACTTCAGCTGACTGCTAGCTGCAGTTCAGCGGTTCAAATCTCACCGGCTCAAGGTTGACTCAGCCTTCCATCCTTCCGAGGTGGGTAAAATGAGGACCCAGATTGTTGGGGGCAATATGCTGACTCTGTAAACTGCTTAGAGAGGGCTGTAAAGCACTATGAAGCGGTATATAAGTCTAAGTGCTATTGCTATTCCATGTAGTAATTGCAGTAATCCAAATTGGAAGTGACCAGTTTGTGAATGACCATGAACATTCCTGGCCCAAAATCCATAAGGAATTCCAAACTTGGGACACTAAAAATTGTACTAAGACCATAAAAAAATTGGACATTAATTTCTTACTTGAGGAAGTAATGACTGTTATAAAATATATCATTTGTTTAATATTAGACTGGTTTTAAGATGGTATCCTTGAAGTGAGGCTTTTAATGGGTTGTATATATGAAAGTTGAAAATGTTATGGAATGGTTATGCTCATACTCAACATAGTTATCATAATCAATATAATTGATTATTTTCACAGAAGCCAAAACAAAAGCTGAAACGTAAGGCAAATATGGGATTGAGTTCAAAAATAGCTGCTCTTTTGAATCCTCACTTTTCTGCTCACTATTAAAAACACACTTTTAATAGAAAAAAGATGGTTAATTTCTCTGAATCTCTAATTTTCTCTAAAATTATTTTATTCTATTCCAAACAAAGTAATAGATTATTACCGACCCATCTGTTCATATCTATTATTTTGACTTTTTAACTTCCAGGTATTTGCCTGATAATAGAGATCAGTATAATCAGATAATTTTTAGAAATATTAGGGTTGCATAGCTCTTGGGATAAATCTGTAAAAAGTGCTTGGTATCACAAATGTAGCATCTTTCATATGCTACTTTTATGCTCCTGCACCATTCCAAGCACACTCGAGTTGAATCCAAAAAGCTGCACAACCCTGTAAAAATACCATTAAATATTTCTAATAAAAAAGAAAACAAACAAACAAACAAACAATCTTTTCTATTCTTAGGGAGGTCTATCATACAAAGAGAATGCAACATGTCATCACTGTCAAATGGACATCAGACAATAAATACATTTTGTGTGGCTCTGATGAAATGAACATTCGTTTGTGGAAAGCAAATGCTTCTGAAAAGCTGGGTGTGGTAAGTAACCGCAAATTCATTGTTAGACTTAAAGCAGTATTCCTTTTAGACAGTCAAAAAGCACTTGGTTGTTAACCTTAAATGTTGGTAATAACTATAATTCATTGCAATTATTTTGTCTTAAACAAGAGAGTCTGTTTGGGCTAGTGGTTAAAGCACCAGGCTAGAAAACCAGGAGATTGCAAGTTTTACTCCCACCTTAGGAATGAAAGCCAGCTGAGTGACTTTGGGTCAATCATAGTTTGCTATGGAATTCCATCTCATCTAAGAGTCTGCCAGTGCTGTGAATTTGCTGCTACTCTAAGAGTGGTTGGGGCCTTGTAGTGTTCTGATTTTTTTTAAGTTGTAGAACTTAAGGGTATGGACAGTATTGTGGAGAAACAAAAGCAGTTGATTGCCTTCTCGATCCTTGCCTTTCTTGGCTGATCAAATAGCAAGTCTGGAATTGGCTTCTTGATTAAGCAGAGTGATTTGTACCTCCTTGAGCATAGAACGTGTTCCTGTGTTCCTAAAAGAGGCAGTCATAAAGTACTTGTTAAGAGGCCTCCCTTGACCCAATAATATAGTAATATAGACCCAACTCAGATATTTGATTTTTTAGACAAAGTGATTAAAAGACAATGATAAGCTGGCTTCCCGGCTCCGTATGCACCTGGATGAAACTGACTTACTGGTTCCATTTCAGTCAAGGTTTTGTCCAGAATATGGTAGTCTTCACTATGACTGTTCATTTAAAAATGGTTCCAAGTTATAATGG
Organism: Thermophis baileyi; assembly: GCA_003457575.1. Lineage (NCBI taxonomy): Eukaryota > Metazoa > Chordata > Lepidosauria > Squamata > Dipsadidae > Thermophis > Thermophis baileyi. The sequence goes on from QLTV01003047.1 coordinate 2,599,374, forward strand.
CCTCAGAAAATGTGATTTATGATACGCCTTTGAAGTCACAACACTCCAATTGTCACATGACCACAATTTGGGTACTTGGCAGCTGGTTCAGATTTATGATGCTTACAGCATCCTGCAGTCATAAGACCATAAAGCATCCTTCCTGAGGTTTTCATAACTTCGAATGGCTGTTAAATAATTGGTCATATATCGGGGATTACCTATAAACATAATCTGTTGAATTTTGGAGACTTGTGTGACATCTTAATTTATTATCTTTATAAATTGCTTAAAATTTTTATAATATTGGCAGCATATAAATAAGGGAAATAAATATAAGCTGGCATAAAATGTTGCAATATGAAGTGCTACCTTGCTAATTGCAAGCCCTAGCTAAAATGGGCTTGTCTGGGCTTACAAATTTGGTTACTGATTGTTTAAGAGCTCACTCTTACTCTTCTATATGCTTCATTTCATAATTAGAATGAGCAGCATCAAGCCAGACATGCTGTGAATATTTTTAAAAAGGCTAATTCCTTTGAAAGAAATAGGGTTGTGTCAGCTACCATTTTAATGTAATTGCCTTTAATTAAAATGAAAACCTTTTAATTTGGATTGTATTGACATTTTGCACAATAGGGATGATTGAAATGTACTGCTGACTAAGCAAAAGAAATGAAATATGATGGGTGGTGGAAAATACCTCCTACAGCTAATAAAGGTTAATGTTTAGTCTGTCTCTCTAAATGAGCAGTTTTTGAAGAAGAATTATATTTCTTCTGCTTGAGACCTAGGTTAAATCCAGTTGGACTTTGAGGTATATTCTGCATCATTCTGATGATTAAAATAAGGACTTTTTCTCATTTAACATGGTTAAATTATCAGGGATTTATCAACCAGGCTAAGCAGAATGAAATAGATTGCCTTTTAATTGAATTTATTGGTGTGCTTTCTATTGGAATAAAGATAATCAGAGATGTATAATTCTAAGAGATTTTCCCAGTTAAAATCAATTTCTTTGGTTTCAGTATAAATTTAGAACTAATCTTCCTTCCTTCCTTCCTTCCTTCCTTCCTTCCTTCCTTCCTTCCTTCCTTCCTTCCTTCCTTCCTTCCTTCCTTCCTCCCT
>QLTV01003047.1:2608746-2627191 GCA_003457575.1 Thermophis baileyi
CCATCCCGGGAGGGGAAAGCTGCCCCGGCCTCCATCCCACGGACAGGGTCTGCTTTCGGGGAGGGCTGCCAGCCTAGCGGCGGGCATCGCGCGGGCAGGAAGGCCTTGGTGGGATCGGCCGGGAGCGGCGCAGGAGGCTGCCCGGCGGTGTCTTGGCTCCCGGCTGTGGCTGCCGCTGGCCCTGTCCACCCTAGCCGGAGGTGGGAAGGCAGAGAGCCGAGAGTTCCCTCCCTCCCTCCCTCCCTCCCTCCCTGCCTGCTTTTCAGGCTCCTATTCGCCGTCCAGGCGTGGAGTGGGGCCAGGCAGGCACCCAACATGGCCGCACAGGTGCTGTTGTCACTCGCTCCCTGCGAAGCGGATGGTCTCGGCAGCAGGAAGTGGCGGCGGCGGCGGCGGCGGCGGCATGGCGGGTCTAAGGGGGTCTCGCCCCAGCGAGGCTTAGGCAGTCGCGTCTGGCGGCTGCTCCTTTCGCCGCCGCCTCGCCTGCCTCAAAGACAGCTGGCCACGGGCATCACTGTACCTCCGAGGCCCAGGTTCTCTCTGCTGCCTGTCTTGGGTGGGCTCGGAGAAGCCGCCATCTTCCCCCAATAATGTGTAGCCCCCCTCCCCCTCCCACTTGCTTCCCAGGAGGCGTACCTTGTCTCTGCACCTGTGGGTCGTGGGCTGATAGTCGCTCAGAGAGCTCAGCTCCAGGCTCTTTCAGCACCAGGAGCTGTCCAGGCTGGATTAGGAGACCGGCTTTCTGTCCTATTGACTCGGTGCTTCTTCCTCGTTTATCTTCTTCCTCTCGCACAGTTCAGCACTTGTGTGTGTGTTGTGGATAATGAAATTTCCTGTCTGACTAAATACTTTTGTGATAGATAATAAATGCATGGGGTTCATCCCTATACATTTGATCATATGAAGTGTTTTTGCCTGTTAATATTTTCTTGGTAAGCATAGTTGCCTGTCTTTGCCTATATTCTTCAAAGACAAAAAAAAAACACCACAATTTTTTTTGTTTAACAGCATAGGGGCTTTTGAAAACGTCATACTAAAGAGATAAGAATAAATATTTTAAAGTTTAAACATCTCTAAAAATATTTAATCAGATCGATCAGTTGTGTTAGGCATTTTTTTGGTTGAACAACTGATTCAAATTTGGAACTGATAGCTCTTTGTGGGCTTAGTTGATGACTTGTGTTAGAATTAGTGTATTGTGAACAATACTATAGTTGACAAAAAATTACTCTGCTTAGATTATTTTTATCTTCAATCGAGAGAGAGGTAAAAGACATTACTGTATTGTTAAGTTTAAAAATACAAAAAATAAACTTGTTTGTCCATTAAAGGGAAGCCACTGCAACACACACAAGCACACACACAAAACATACCCATACCCATATATGCTAGTCCAACTCTAGCTAATAATTTACAGTAACTTCTAAAAGAACAATTTGTATTCCCTATCAATGCTAAATGACTCCGCAAAGATTAATAATATAGTTTTGTTTTTAAATTATGTGACATTCTAAATGATTAATAACAATTAACATTTACAAAAATATTTCTAATTATTATTCTAATGACTGCTTAACAATAGTCTTTGGGATTAAAATGTAATTTTGATTTAGAATATGTTGTTTCTACAGACAGCAAATACACCTATCTTCGTTTTAAAAGTAAAATGATGTTATAATCAAATGATGTAGTTTCAAATTAATGCAGAATTGTTGACCAATGTTTTGTGAAAGGAAGGTTCAAATAGATATAAAAGTATTTAAGCAGAAATATATTTTACAACTCCATTGATAGTCCCTTGGGAGTTGGGTGGCATACAAATTTAATTAATAATAATAATTGCTGCTGCAAACTCTGACATGTCCTTGCAGCAAATAGCTAATAATAATAATAATAATAATAATAATAATAATAATAATAATAATAATAATAATAATAATAATAATAATAATAATAATAATTTCAATTTTTGATAGAGTTTATTATAGTAAGGCTTGTTCATTAACTGGACTCCACAAGTGTCAGTCCTTTGTTTGAGTAGCTAACATATGCTATACAGTCACATAGCTAACACATGAAAAAGATCTTTGAGAAAGCCAAACTGACTGATCAGAACTTTTAACATATTTTAAATAAAATATTGGAAGATTATTTAGAAGTACTTCATCTTTTAAAAATGAAGTAACATACCAAATTTGGAAGATTGACAATTAGACTACTTTAGCAATGACTGATAAGAAAAAGAAGAGAAAAATCATGTGAGAAAGAGATATGAAGCTATTTGTTCCAAGAGTTGGTCTCATCCCTGCTATAACACCAACCTACCCCAGCAAAAAGGAGATTAAATTTTTCAACTGTGCCCTTTGAATGACATCAGCATGTCATTGGATGGCCTCATACAGTCCTTGAAAAGGTTGGAAGGCTGATTTGTGACTACAGACATCTCAAATATTGCCCATTGTATCTTTTCTGTTAAGTCACAGAAATAGTTTCACATGATTCTCATATATATTCCTTGTGAGGATAATGGAAATTCCTGACATTGTTTGCACATATTTTCACTGTAAAACCACATATTACACATGTTGCACATGTAATGCTGGTATACTAACACACGTTATAATCTCACTCAGACATATTGATTATTTGGACAACCTTCTAACCTGCTGGCACTATGAGTATTATTCTTAATGATATGGCTCTTTAAAAGCAGAGATATTTCCTTTCTACCTCTTATTCTATTATTGCTTTTCAATATTATTTAAAGATACATTTTCTGAATTAATTGTTAGAAGATTGGTATTTAAATTCTTCTAAATTGTTCTCTAACAATAATTGGCAAAAATACTGCATTTCACTGCTTAAAGAAGATTTAATACTGTTTTTTTTCTTCATCAATAATTGCAAAAATAATTTTCAAGTTTTGTTTTTCAAATCTAATAACTTGTTTCCTCATAAAATATGGAGTAACTTCCAGATAATGTTTCTGTATCTTAAATCTTTATTAAAAATATTAAAAACAGTGGTTTAAAAAAGTGTAGCCATATTCTCCAATGAAATTAAAATATCTCTCCATCAAAGGTTAATGTATAGAAGTAAGGGAGATGACCTTGACAAAAATATGCAACTGTCATTACCTAAGCAAAGGGAACTGAAACATTTTTTAAGCCCTGGGAAACAAAAATAATATTTGGAAGTGGCTCAAGTCAGCCGCATCCCTGATTCATTGGGGCATAAGTAGAGGTGGGGATAGGGAAGTACAACACAATGAAACTTGCAAAATTTTGTTATTTATAGTCATGCTGAATAATTGTAGATCTAGGCTTCCTGTCGCATTGATTTCTTGGTCTGGTCTACCTAGTGGGGTTGACAGTTAATTTTCATATTCAAAAAAGTAGTTGACATTGAAAGCATTCTTAACAAAAGTTTGTGTTTTAAAGAATAAATTATACAATGTTTTATATAAATGTTGAATGGAAACCAGCTGGATAATTAAGTCTGCTTTTTTCTGTATACTTTCTGTTTTATTCAGATTTTCTAATGAGTATCACTATGGTACTGAAGCATTTATCAGAAAAGCATTCAATAATGTCACTAGCATCTGCCACATCATTCCCCCTTCTTTTCCCCCCCTTTCCTAGAGCAAAATTATGCATATATAATTTATATGATTATATATATAAACCCACTGCAGTCAATGATTCTTCTGCTATGCTTCTTTGAAGAAACAAAGAGAAATGGTGCAAAGTTAGAATCAGCAGGAGTTCATACTGATAAGGGCAATATTCACTCCTGCTGGGATTTGCTGAAAGTTGATGACATATAAAATGGTTGTTTTGCAGAGTTATCTGTTTTTGGCAAGTTGTGCTTTCTGAAGGCATTGGGCAAAGCCATGAAGTGTTCTTATAGACAGATTTTCTTGGGTTTGTACTGGGGAAATCTTGCTGTTGAAATTAGTTTTTCCTTTGAAGGTGTGCTATGTGTTAAATATCTGACAAGTAAATATTACTTATTTATTAAATTTGTTTGCTGCCCATATCACCATAGGTTTACTACTTTATCTTATGTACTTATATACTTACATTACAACTTAATCTTATGTGACAGTTTCAATAGTTGTCTGTAGATTGATTGCCTTTAGCTTATTTGCCTCACTTTAATCTGTGCACTAAAATATTAGGCCTAAAATATAGATTTCTCATGCATAAATGAATGTCATTTTTCTCTATAAGATAGCTTATTCTCATATGATGTTAAACATGTGGCCTGTTGTATTATATTCATAATTTGAGAAATATAGAAGATTCTACCATGACCAATAATATTTATTATGTAGCATTCTGACTAATAGGTCTCAATATGAATACAGCCAGAAAGGTGAAGAACAATCTTGAGCCACCCACAAGGTATACAGGAAGTGCTTTAGAACTCAAATGGCCAGTTCAGGGCCACATTAGTCTTCTAGTCTTGATTATGCAAGCTCCATAACAACCTCAGATCAGAACACCAAATAATAGCAAGAAAATGGCAGTTTGGGGTTGATTCTCTTGTTATTTTAGGTGGAAATAAAGGTACTAACAGAGTGTTAAGTCTCTCTGAGGCAAATGTATCACCATTCAAATCCTACCAACTGAAAACAACCTGAAACTTTTTAGTGCTGCCCATCCAGTGAAATTACTCCATCGAATTTATTAAAACAGTTTTGAGCATTGGATTGTACTGAGATATAGGATGAATTCACAAGACATGATAAGCCATGTCCCAAGATAGTTATAGATATAAGATAGATATAAGATAGTTTGGGCCTTAACTGTATGAACCTAGATATTGTGATTTAATCAATAAATATATTTATTTATATGATTTATATAGTGCTTCTCACACACAAGTGACTCTGGGAGGTTTACAAGATTAAAAACACACAAATTCACAATGTATAATCCACAGCACTCAAGATTAAACAATAACCTGACTCACGGACACACATGCACTAAAAGTTTCAGGTTGTTTTCAGTTTGTAGGATTTGAATGGTGGTAAATTCAACAATATCAATCCTCTTGGTTGCTAACAAAAATAAGATAGAAACAGTAGCCTACACTCTATGGAAATATCAAAATATACTTGTAGAAGGAAGAAAAAAAGAAAGAAAGAAAGAAAGAAAGAAAGAAAGAAAGAAGAAAGAAGAAAAAAGAAAGAAAGAAAAAAACAGAAAGAAAGAAAAGGAAGGAAGAAAGAAAGAAAAAGAAGAAAGAAAAAGAAGTAAGAAAGAGAAAGAAAGAAGAAAGAAAGAAAGAAAGAAAGAAAGAAAGAAAGAAAGAAAGAAAGGAGATATATTAGGACCAAAAATATGGCAAAATAAAAAAAAAACATGTTAACCTCTTTTTCAAAATGTTTATTTAAAAAAATAAAAAAGCACTATGGGTCGGTATATAAGTCTGTGCTATTGCTATGATTCCCAATGCCTTGGGATTGAGAGGCCTGGGTAGAGGAGAGGGGAGAATAGTATTTTGGTGGTGATGGGCTTGGGGGAGATATGGTGGGAGATGGGGGGGAATGCTCATGTGGAAGGTGGCCCCAGCATTTAATATAAGTATTGCATTGCATACTCTTTGAAACTCATGTAGGTAAATACAGAGCTGTATCCACAACAAACTGCCGTGTTAGCAAGTGATGTGTATACTGATGTCATTATGCAAATAATGCCATTAATTTTTGATGCAAGTTTGTGTTTACTTGATGCATGTTATCATGCATGTTCCCATCATCTCTTTGCATTCCCATGCCTATGTTTGGACATTATCTTGGGGAAATTTGCTCCATTGTGTAAGGTGGAACATGGAAGCAACTAGCCAATTATTGCTGATGTATGAAATAAAGTAAGCAGTGTCAGGCCTGCTTAGTACTTGGGTAGGAAATCTGAAGATTGTAGACTAAATTGAGAAGTTGAAAAGAATCATAATAGAATCAGCATAGAAGGAAAAAGCTCCACCTGTTTGGCTTATCTAGCTTGTCTATACTTCTGTGCTGCTGTAATCAAAATGACTCTCTGTGATTTTCATAGATAAAATATAATTTACGACATACACAATAGAAAGACAGCAAGCAATATTGTACAACTATATTACACAAATATAATATATTTATTACCTTCATATATGATAGTAAAGAGAAAGATGGCAACATCCAGTCAGGAGAACACTGTTTGAAACATTTAAAGGCTTCCAAGCCACCCCCCCACAAACCTTAGAAAGAAGGGCCTAGCCCTGTGATGGCAAACCTATGGCACGCATGTGCGTGTGCGCCTCCCGCCAGCCAGCTGATTTTTGGGATGCACGGGAGGGTCGGGGCGCATGCAGGAGACGCGCGTGGATGAGGGGGTCACACGTGCATGCGCGGGGGTGGGGGTGAGCGGGGTGTGTGTGGTGCGCCCCCCGTGGCCCATTTTTGGTCCCAGGAGGCTGCAGGGAGGCCTGTTAGGCCCAAAACTGGGGGCGGGGGGTGTCGCGTGCACATGTGCCGGGGGTCGCGGGTCGTGTGCGGGGGTCATGTGCGCATGCATGGGGAGGCAGGGGTCATGTGGGGAGGTCACACATTGCATTATGGGTGCCAGCACGCACGCACACACACGCGCACTTTTGGCAAACAGCGAGAAAAAGGTTAGCTGTCACTGGCCTAGCCTGATTGCCATGAGAAAATTGCTGCTCAATGTCAGCACTACTAAAAAAAGCATAAACAACAAAACAAATGAAGCAGAATACTGCATGAGAGACAGTTTTATAACTGTAGCTGACTATTTAAAACGTATTCGTGGCACAACTCACATGCAGGAGTGTCAGACGCTGGATTTTTTTGCCTTGGGGCAGTGACATTGTGATTTGTTTTGGGGGCGCAACCCTTCATGGACAGCCTACTGTGGGCCCTAGAGTTCTTATCAGCTGGCCCTCACTACAGCTACTCTTCACCTCAGAACCCTGAATCTCCTCAAAATGTGGAATCTATAGCAATTGATCTCAAAGTGGATAGGACCCTGGTGGCTGTGAGCTCAGCCACCTTTGTTTTGGACCCTCACCTCTTCTGGTTGGTTAAGGTTAGAAGATGACATATGCATGGGTCCAAGCACTACTTAATACCTCTGCAAGAGGGGAGAGTATTGCCTGCCTTGAAGGAGGCTGTGATATACTTCCTTTTCAAGAGACCATCTTGAATCAGTGTTAGATAACCTTTGTCCAGTCTCCAACCTTCTCTTTTGGAGGAAGGTTGTTGAGAGGGTGATTGGCATTCAGAGGGTCCTGGATGAAGCAGATTATCTGGCTCCTTTTCAGCTTGAGTTCAGGCTAGTATGTAGCACTGAAATTACATAGGTCATGCCTGCTGATAACCTTTGAATGGCCTGGGGTGTTGCAACTATCCTGGCTCTCTTAGATCTCTTAGTGACTTTCAATATCATCCATCATGGTATCCTTCTGGACCACTTCTGGGAACCAGGAATGGGAAACACTGTTTTGCAGTGGTTCTCTTCCTTTCTCTGTGGTTGGTTCCAATCAGTATTGGTGGGTGCAGTGTGGGATACTACAGTCTCAAGTCTCCCCCCATTCCTCTTTAACATCTATTTGAAACTACTGGGTGAGTTGTCTGATGGCACATGGTATAGCATCGGTATACTGATGATATCCAGTTATACATCTATACCCCGGACTGGGCAAGTTATGTTGTTATATGCCGTCTTAAGTGCCTGAAGGATGCAAGGGTCCGGATGGCTCAACCCTGGCAAGATGGAGTAGCTTTGGGTATTTGGACTTCCGGGGTCTGGTGACTTGTCATCTGGTCAGGATTGCACTTCCCTGGACTGAGCAGATGCATAATTTGGGAGTCTTGAATTCACACTCCTGTTTAATGAGTCAGTGGTAGCTATGGCGGGGTGTGTGTGCTTTGTACAATTTTTTAATGCACCAGTTATGCCTTTTCCTGAACCAAGAGGTCTTGCTCAGGGTCACTCACTCCTTAGTCACCTCCTGATTGGATTATTCAATGTGTTTTACATGGGGCTATGGTTGAAAAGCACTTGGAAGTTATAACTGTCCAGAACGCAACAGCATGCACAATATTGGGTGGCCATAGGTTTGCCCGTGTTACAACTTTGTTGCACAAGCTGCATTTTTTTCTTCTGGGTGCAATTCAAGGTGCTGGTTAATTACCTTTAAAGCCCTACATGGCGTGGGACCTGGCTATTTGAGGGACTATTTGAGAGACTATCCTCTCCCTAAGAATATCTACCTGTGCCACTAATCATATAGAGAGGTCATTCTCCGTGTCCCCTTCTTGAAATCTTGCCATCCAGTGGAACCTTGGAAAGATCCCTTTTCCATGGCTGCCCTTACATTGTGGAATACCCTCCTACTGGCGATTTGACAGACCCTTCATCCTTCTATCCTTTCAGAAGACTGTTAAGACCTGCCTTTTTACTGACTCACTGAGTTTGTATGGGTGGAAGACATAGAAATAGAGTAGCTGAGTGTGACATCCCAAGAGCTGAGTGTGACATCCCATTTACAGTAAGGGTTTTTGTTTATTATTTTGTTTTTATTATTTTTATGATTATTCTATTTATTGGTTTTATGATTGTTGTTAGCCACCCAGATTGCTTAAGAAGGATGGCCATATAAATCTAGAAAGAAGGAAGGAAAAAGAAAGAAAAGAAAAAACAAAAGTACAGGGGGAAAAAAAGAAAATTAAGGCAGTGCTTATCAGTGTCAGATGGCACAATATTGAACAAGTTAGCTTAATTGCCCCTTTCAGCTCTGGTTCTATGGTCCTAAAACTTGATATGCTAAAACTGGTTGTACTTAAGTTTTGCTAACTGAATATATTATTAAGGACATTTAAAGTAAGCAGTTATATTGTTAAATCTTTTCAGGATGTCTTGTACTTTTTAACAGAGTGGTCTCTTTTTGAAAAATTCATTATTGTCCAAAATAAATTTGACATTGCCTCTCATTGTAAATTGGTGAGTTTAGAAATGGTATTGTAATCTTTTCCTGACAAGCTGGCATCAATTACATTTTTATGAAAGTCTTTAGAATTTTCCTAAAGTCCATGTCTTGCCTCTTGAATTTACATGGTGAGAACCTTACTATCATCAGGAAACCAATGTTTATAGGTTTTATATTGAAAGGCTGGCCAAAGCAGTCCTGATTGTTTAATGAAGTACTCATATAACTGATCCTATTTATCCTTTTAATTGAATTGACTGAATTGGGGTAGTTGTATTATTTTTTCACGCTAGCATATCACATGTTGGATAACTTGTTTATGAATTAAATGAAACAGACACCAAACCTGGCTATTATTTGTATATTCAGATTCCATATATGTATAATTAAGAGACATAACATTCTGGAAACCAAGTGGAACCAAGATCCTACTTGGTCCTTATGAAATTATAATTGTGCTCTAAATTTGATTAATTTCTCAGGAAGACTGTACATTTATTGGGATAGACAACAACTCTAATAAAAAAGTCAGACAGAATAATTTGTTATCTATATTCTGACTTAGACACAAAATTAGAAAAAAATAAGTGTATGTTGCTTTTTATATACAGTACATTTCGTCCTTCAACTGGTAAAAACAATGAAAGGAAAGCGGTCCTGTTGCTAGTGAAGGGAGATTTTTCTATAGCAAATACCTGTTGCAATAAGCAACGAGCAATTGTGAACTAGGACATCTCTCCAGACATATAAGACTATAACCTTAATGATCCCAGGGTATTGTGACTTGAGATCATATTAATTGAGAATTATGGGACATTTAGTTCAGTCTGAAAGACAGAAACTGAAGGAAATGATAAGAATATATCTTGACTTGTATTTGATTTAAGAGGATAATCTCTATTTTTGCTCTATTATGTTATTTCTGTACGCCCTGAGCAAAGATATATACTCTATGAATGATCACTGTATGTTTTAGCATTAATATCATTATTACTGGCTTTTTTATTTCCCTCTTAACTGTTGGTAGCCATTCTAATTTGTTCATACAAACTACAGAATGCCCTGCACAATTTAGGATAATATGCATAGTTTTAGGAATAGTTTGTAATTCTAATTAATTGATTCTCATAAATTACTTTATAATTCTAACATCTCATATTTTATTCTAATAAATAAAGTATGACTCTAAAATAAGTATTACTAGATAATATTGTCTTGTAATAATGAATACTTTGCAATAATGTTAGTCATTAAGGTGCAATTCTTTTGTGCACTGAATTACATCATAGATAAATGTCATCTTCTGTACTTTGATTTCCTTCATTTATTATATGCAAGACTCCCCTTACTGTATGATCTACTTCATATTTTTAGAAGTTAATTTAATGTAATTAAATAAAATTTATTCTACTGCTGGGTAAGCATGAAAAGAATTTCCTATATGAAATAGAAAGTTGTATGCTTATATAAAATGAATTTGGCTGTTGTTCAAATTGCCAAGTAGTTTTTTATTAACTAAATAATGAATCTTTCCCACACATGGTTTAATTTTTTTTAACATACATATAGAAAATGTATCTTTTAAGACTTTTAGGAAATCATGTAATTATTGAATTATTGTTAAGTGAGCCAGGGATGAGAGAATGTTAAACTATGAGGAATTTTGAAGTTCTGGATCTTATACTCATAATATTTAATTAATTGGACTTTAGAAAAGTGTTGCCTACATTTTTTTAGACTTTTCTATATGCAAAGCTAATATGTGAACAATGAACTGAAATTCACCATGCAGAGTTAGAAAATGGTGTTATAGCAATCTGCTGCTTATCTAAAAAGATAACCTTATTAAGTCTGAGTTGTATCCTGTGCTTGGAGCAGGACTTTCATTGTATTTTTTTTAAAAATGAAATGATCTCTTTTGTCTGAAAGTTTGGAGAAGTTTGAAAAACTAACTTCTTGAATAGCACAAAGAACTGATTTCCTGAATAGCATAAATTCACAAACTCTGAATCATTCATATGTTCTGACTGTTTTGCATACTAAAATAATTTCTGTGTAGGCTCCAACCCTGGAGGTTTTCAAGAATAGATTGGACAATAATATGGCCAGCATAGTACAAGGTCTCCTGCCGTGAGCAGGTGTTGGACTAGAAGACTTCCAAGGTTCCTTCCAGCGCTATGATTTTATGTTCTATATATTTATACATGTGCAGAGAGATTTGGATTATGGTCAATATCTTCAATGATATAATATGGAAATATGCTGTGCATAATGTCTTAGTCTGTGTCACAAGTTGCCTTTCTTTTAATACAGTTCTTCCTAAATCTCTCTTAACACTGAGAGTTTGTGAGTGAATTCTCTAAAGGAGCAAATCTCTGTGGGTGGCAAAGACAAGAATAGCATCCAATTTAGAGTTAAATATATCTAATTTAGTCATAGATGGTAAAGGACTGATGAAATGTTAAAAGAAACAATGAAGTCAGAACTGTTTCTAGTAATTAGTATGTGTACTTTTAAGTTTTATATTTCTATCAGCAGATATATCAGTTCAACATAAAATAAAATTCAGTATTATTATATAATAACAACAACAGTTTAGCAGATGTAGTGAGATCTGAATTTAACAAATTATTTAATTTTGGCTTGTTTCCTTATATTTACTGAAGCTCTAGCCCTTTCTTAAACATATTGGAAATGATAACACTTTTTTTCTTTTTCACCTGTGCATGTACTTTGTTAAGTACATATTGAATTAAGAAAAAGATAGATAAAAAACGTATGTCTACAGATAAAAAGTGATGAGAATAAACATAATCTTCAAGCTAAGCAATCTGTTCTAGAGATTGGCTTTCCTGTGCTGAGTTCCATGTTAAAAATACTTCTATTATTAAGAAAGCACATTTTGGATTGCAGAAGATCCTATCGTCAATTTCTTGCATTTCTTTCTCAAAAATATAATTAATTTATATATTTAGACTAGGATCCAAAAAAACCTGTGAGCCCAAAAGATGGTGGTTCCATAAGCAGTTCATGTGATATGAATTAAGCCAGCCCAGGATTTTCTGCTATAGGAGATAAAAAATAAAATGCTGCTCACCAATTGGGTATACTAGAATCAACTAAAGCAAAAGGGACAGTGGGCTAGCAAGCAATGAATACTATAAAGGATGAAAAGAGGGTGAGAGTGAAGTTGTGGGCAAAGAGGAAAAAAAGGGGATGTTGGGAGATATTGTTCAAAGTGAGAAAGGATACCTTTAATCACTGATTTTGTATCTAGGCTATCAGAAGTGACTTTTTGCTGTTCTGTTTGTTTTGCTGATCTTGAGGTTATAAAGGTCATAGAAGTCATAAAGAATAGCAACATGAACATTTGCTGTAGGGTTGTGGTATTATCTGAATACCACTGGTCTTCCTGAGTAGTCTACCACTGGTCTTCCTGAGCCAGCCCACATCTAGCTGTTAGAGCAGGGATGTCAAGGCTCACAAGCCGAATCAGGCCCGTGGGGTGCTTAGATCTGGCCCACAGCGCTGCCCTGGAAACAGCGAAGGACCGGTGCCTCTGCCAGTGAAATGGAGCTTGGGAGGGCCGCGTGCAGCCCTCGTGAGCTCTGTTTTCGCTGGCAGAGGGTTGCAGGAGGCCGTCCCAGCCAAAAACGGAACTCAGGAGGACCGCACGTGGCCCTCTCAAGCTCTATTTTCGCTGGCAGAGGGTTGCAGGAGGCCGGCGCAGCCGAAAATAGAGTTTGGGAGCTTGTTTTCGCTGGCAGAGCGCTCAGGCCACCACAGGTGACCCCAAGTGATGTCATGCTGGCCATGCCCCCCTGGCCCCCCCAGGTCAAACACAACCCTGATGCGGCCCTCAATGAAATCGAGTTTGACACCCCTGTGTTAGAGGTTTCCTAAAACATTAATTGTTTTCTTTCTTTTTCCTATTTATTCTCTTTTCCTTCTTTGTCATATTCTATAAAACTGAGGGCAGGGACAGTCTTTTTGTTTAATTGTAAATTATTGATACGGTTAGTCCTTGACTTACCACCATTTGTTTAACAACTGTTCAAAGTTATAACAGTGGGGAAAAAAAGTGTTTTATGACCAGTCTTTGCACTTAAACATCATCACAGTATTTCCATTGTCATGTGACCCAAATTTGGGCACTTGGCAACTAGCCTGTATTTACAATGATTGCAGTGTCCTGGGGTCATGGATTGGCTTTGGCAACCTTCCCAGTCAGCTTCTGACAAGCAAAGTCAATAGGGGAAGCCAGATTTGCTTAACAACTGTGTGATTTGCTTAATGATGGTGATACTTTGCTTAATGACCATGGCAATAAAGGTAATAAAATTGGGCAGGATTTACTTAACAACTTCATCACTTAGTGATGGAAGTTCTGGTCCCAGTTGTCTCCATAAGTCGAGGACTACCTATAATGCCTTTCAACAAGTACGACACAGTGTTAACAATTGTTATAAATTTTAAGGATAATAGATGAGTTATACAAAGGGAGTAGAATAGGGATAGGATGATAGATGCAAAGAAAAATGGTGGCCAGAGAGGAGGTACAATAGGGAAGGGGATAACTGAGAAATCAGATCAGTGTTTGCTTGAAGAGAAAAAACAGGAGATATGGAAAGAGATGAGAAAGAGGAAATAGTTGGCAAAGGGGATTGCAGAGAGAAATAATGTGGGTAGGTGGAATTATTATGAAATGAAGGATATTCTGATGGTTCAAAACTATGATGCATAGACTCTCAGTTATGCCTGGTTGAAATTGTCCTATATTGTTTTACTTGGTCAAGAACTATAAGTGATCCCTGAAGTGAATACATGGGACAAAAAACTTGGAAGATTATTCCTAGCACTCAAGAATAAGAGGGCAAATACAGCAGCAGTCATACAACAACATTATGCCTCCAGAAAGCATAAAAGAGATAGCAAGAACAAATACTGTAACCCAGTTCTACGAAGGAGAAAAGGAAGAAAGCTTAAAAGAAAATTTCATATTCTAATAAACACTAAGCCACTAAATTTACTCAGCTACACATAGCACTACTAGCAATTTACTATGCTGTTATTGTTCATCTTATATATGAGCTACTTTTGCCCCTTCAACATCATGTTTTCTTAGATAGGTTGGTTATAGTTAGGGCCTTTACATGCCAATTGCATGATCTGTTATCTCTTCAAGGCACCCACTTAAGAAAACAGTAGGGATATACAATGCATTATAAGAGGAGAAGAGATTTCATTCAGAATAAGATGTGATATTGATTAGTAGCATGCAAATGGCTGTGGTAGTGGTTGTGAGCAAATACTGGCTGATGGACAGCTGTGCGAGTCTTTGACAGAATTGTGGTAACATGGGCCAGGGAAGTATGGTAACAGGCATTTAGACTTTTGGGTGAAGGGGAGGGATTATCTCATTACATTTTCTCTGCCCTCCCAAGTATTTTATAACAAAAGCTGATGACTGCAATTGTTTTTTTTTTAAAAAAGATAATAAGTTATGTTCCCAGTGCTTCCTGTGCTTCTGAAAGATGCCCAGGATTCTTGGACAAACCCATAATCTATACCAGGGGTCCCCAACCCTTGGGCCGCAGCCCACTACCGGGCCTTGAGCCTTTCGGAACTGGGCCATGGAAGTAGCAGGTGAATGCCTGCCTGCATCCCCACTTGCGTAAGCAGCTGGAAAGCACATGCGTGTGCACTCCATTTGCATGAGCCCCCGCCACTTGCGCAAATGGGGCTGTGCACATGCAAATATGCGCTCATTTGCCTCCCTTCAAAAGCAAAAGGCTGTTTCAGTTCTAAAATTGGAAAAGGTCCATAAATTCAAGAATACAATAACGAGGCATGGAATCATCCTTCCATGCTCTTAGTTAATCATCTTGTCTCTTGTTGGAGTATGTACAGTTCCTTTCTCCTGTGAATGCTGGCAATCACTTCCACAGATCTTTTCAGTAGTTCAAATTCTTTCTTTGACTCTAAGAAATTGAGTAGTTCCTTCTTTTGAAGACTGTCTGGGCTAATTTGGAAGTATATGGGCAAAGATTTTGGTAAACAGATAAAGTCTCATGATTGCTTTCCATATCCATGAAAATCTACCAGACATTGTCACCCCAAAAGTATTTTTCACAGTTATTTTTGAACACACCACAAAGAGTTTAAACTCTTATTTTAAACTTGTGCCTGAGTATCTGTGCATTTTCATGTCTTAACTTTGTAAACAGCATTAAAGGTTTTCAAAACAGTATATATTTCCAGTAAGATCCATCCAGAGAAATGAAAGCAATTATAAATGCTTTGGCATGGAAAGTTGGGAGTACTCAATAGAAGAATTGTCCAAAGGGAGTTGTGATAGCTGGAAGTCCACAAGCTGCTGCTGAGATGACCCAATTCACAGAGAATTTTCTTAAGTCGTCATAAGAGTCTAGCAACAATCGATAAAAGATAGGAGAAATTTAAGGCTGCGGTGCAGAAGTGCTGTAAGAATATGGAACACATCAAAGGGCTTTTGATTGTGATAGCTTCCCTGATCACATACAATTTTCCATAGGTAACTCCTTGAGGGAGGACATTTAATTAATTATGCGCTAATTATCTCATTAAAGGTACAAAACATTAGAAAAAAATCAGTGCATAAATGGTAATTTTATTACCTTCTCCATCTGAGGGCAATTTCCAAAGTTTCTTATAATGCCGATTTCATTGTAAGATTAAAAACATTGATATTCTTCAGTAAGCCTCAGCTGAGCTTTTAGTACAAGTGTTTTCAGAATGAGAATACAATACATGACTATAAATTTTGGTTTTTATATTTGTTTGACATTTGAGGATAGGGTGTGGTACTAACATGCATTAAGCATTACAGTTTCAAAGCTCATTAAAAGAAACTGCTGCAAATATTAGATGCTAATTGCTAATATTTACTTTATATTAGTAAAGTTATGGAGAAGTCATATCGAAGATACGTTAGTAATTAGAACCAGAGAAACTCATGACACAAATGGCAGCTGATCCATTTTCTTCCATTTTGAATTATTGTATGTGCAAAATATGTTACTGAGCAACACTATGTTCTATGTTAAATAAAGAGTTATGAGCAGCATTTATCACAAACCACCTGTCAGCTTTCTTAGCATAATAGCATGTTTAAAAGTGTTTTGGTACATATAAGAACATTTTCTATCCATAGGTATATGTGTTCTAATGTAACCTTGTATAATATTCAGGATATATATAATTTAATAAGTTGAAGCCTTCATCTTTATTTTTTCCCTCTGTGCCTTTGTTTCAGCGTTTCCTTGTCACAATTGCCTCAACAACTTCTGGAGTTTTCTTGGTAAAATTCTGGCAAGATTTGAAATAGTAGCACCCTTATCTTGCTAACTTATTCCTTTGCTCTAGTATTAGGTGCTATCTCCAGCTTTGATATACTGGAGTGGCAGTTGCATCAATCTTGTCTGGGCAAGTCCATGCAGTTTTCTTGGCAACATTTTCAAAGGTAGTTTGCTATTGCCTCCTTCTTCTAAAAATATTTTTTTATTTGGAAGGAATGTTTAATTTTATTTAATTATTTAAATATTTAAAACATGTAGTTGCCCATCTTGAACCAACTCTGGGCGCTTACAATCACAAAATAAAACAATATCTATCTTCAATCATCTCCTCCTCCTCCTCCTCCTCCTCCTCCTCCTCCTCCTCCTCCTCCTCCTCGTCAATGATATTGGTGTGGCACTTTTAAATGTTCAGTTGACTGAGTTTCATGTTTAATGAATAAACCTCCTCCTCATAATAATAATAATAATAATAATAATAATAATAATAATGATACAATTGTGGATAATAATAGGTGTCAATAGAAACATCAAAAACTTTGTGCAAGTTTGGCAAAATTGAAGACACAGTTGCTGATCAGTGGTGATAGATACTGTAGACACCAAACTGGTCTACAACAAAGACCAAATGAAGGACAGAAAACAGACATAGCAAGGCAAAGTATTACATGAATAGTACATAAAAAACAGGCAAAGCAGATAAGACTTGGCATTGGCTTAGAACAAGAAAACTGAAGAAAGGGACAGGTGCTAATTCTGGCTGCACAAGACCAAGCTTTAATAACAAATGCATACAAAACTAGAATTGAGAAGACAGCTACAGGTAGCAAATGCTGCCTCTGCAAAAAAAGCTGAAGAAATAGTGGCCCACCAAATTGTTGCTACAAACACACAAAGTAATAAAAAATAAATATGCTAAAGTGTTCTGGGACTTTAGAATTCAAACAAACAAATACCTGCCACATAATACCCCAGACCTAATAGGTAATAGTCCATAAGAAAGACAAAAGAGTTCAGCTTGGAGACATGGCAATATTTGGAGACAGCAGATAGAAAGAACTGGAGAAAATCACAAAATACAAACACTTGCAAATCCTGATAACATTGACCTAAGTTGTAAAAACTTTCTTTGTTTCATTACTGATTCTTCTGATTTTTTTTCTTATTGGAAAAATTAGGACAGATGCAAATGTGCAATAATGATGTCAGTTTACAGTTGATAGGAAAATACATTACTAAGAAACTGGAGATAATTCTTGCAGAATGTGGATGTTATTTTGGGACTGATTCTTCTATTGCTTGAGTCATTTAAAAAGAGGAGCAGTTGCTATCAATCACAATGAAGTACTGGATTGGATTGGCTGTTTCCAGTTGCACCCTATACAAATTTTCCTAGCTGGCAGATGGGCAGAGGTACTTTGGAGTTGGAACCAAGTTAATGTGTTGAATTTATATTTACCGACAAAGAAATAAAGGGAGACTCGTATAGATCTATTTCAAGCTATTTAGCTCTCGTCAGCTAGCCATACCCTTCTGGGATTCGAACCTGGGCTACTTACATATTAGATCAGGGGTCCCCAACCTTTAAAACTCAGGGACCACCAAGATCATAATTTTAAATCCTGCGGACCACCAAATTCATAATTTTAAATCCCATGGACCCTAATTCATAATTTTAAGTCCCGCAGACCACTAATATGAATTTTTTAAAAAAGATAAATACATTTGTAAAATAATGATCAGAGAACTTCCATTTTATTAATATGAAATGCACTTATTTAATAAAACAAAATTATAAATGCTTATTTAATTATAACAAAATCGTAAATGCTTATTTAATCATAACAAAATCATTAAAGGTTGTTTTAATTGTAACAAAATTGTTAAAGTTAGTGTAATTATTACAAAATAATTGAAGCTTATTTGACGGTGGCTTGCTGATGTTGTTGGGAAAGTCAGTCCCATATTCCAGAGCTGTAGCTGTAGTCCCTTCCCCCCCTTCCTTCCCCCCTTTCCTTTCCTTTCCTTTCCTTTCTTTCCTTCTTTCCTTTCCTTTCCTTCTCTTTCCTTTCCTTTCCTTTCCTTCTTTCCTTTCCTTCTCTTTCCTTCTTTCCTTCCTT
>QLTV01003047.1:2628042-2645202 GCA_003457575.1 Thermophis baileyi
AATGAATAGAAATATGAAAAGAAAAACTTTTCTTCCCAATTATGTTGATTGGTGGGAATAAATGCATCCTCCACCATCAGAGATCATTTTGTTCAACACTGGCAGAAAATCATGCAACAGACTTACCATACCCAAGGCTTTGCTGCTTCACAGAAATAAGGCAGAAATAATTTTAGCTTAGAAAATTGTTTTTCTTCTTTTCTCTCTCTCTCTCTCTCTCTCTCTCTCTCTCTCTCTCTCTCTCTCTCTCTCTCTCTCCCTCTCTCTCTCTCTCTCTCTTTCTCTTTCTCTCTTTCTCTCTTTCGCTCTTTTTTCTTTCTTTCTTTCTTCCTCCCTTCACTTCCTTTCCTTTCCCCTCCTTTCCTTTCTCCTCCTTTCCCCTCCTTTCCTTTCCTTCCTCGGGGCACGTACCTACGGAGCTCCGCCGGCCTCAGGCTCCAGGGCTGGCAGGTGCCTTGGTGGGGAGGGCTGCCTGGAGAGCCGATGGGCGGATGGGCGTGCCGGGTGGTCTCCGAGCCTCGCCAGGAAGGTAAGCCGAGTGCCGGCCGGGCCCATGCGTGTTCCCGCCTGCCCCTCGCTCCGGCCGTCTCCCGGGAAGTTCGTGGGAAGTGGCGGCGGGCGGAGCTGGGCAGGGCGGATCTGCCGGTGCAGCGCCCAGCGAGGAAGACCGGGCGGGGGGCACGGCTGATTGTCTCATTCATGCCGTGGGGCGGATGGGCTGGAACTTCGTGTCGCGAAGCCCGCCGCCGAGTCGGACAGAGACACCGGCTTGCAGCGAAGCCCACCACCACGAGACCCATCCGCATAATAGGCTGCGCTGCCCTGGCCCTATTCAACCGTGCTTCTTTGCTGGGCACCGGCGGCGGCTTTCACCCTGGAAGCCGCCGCCGGCGCCCAGCAAAGAAGCGTGGTTGAGCGGGGCCGGAGTGTTAGCACAGGTGAGGAGTTCAGGGCAGGCGGCAGTTCATCTTCGTGCGCGCCGGGCAGGCGAGGGGAGGGCAGGGGGTCCCTCACCCCCGGCGCCCCTCCTCCGCGCAACCTGCTGCCACCGAGTGGTCTCGTTCACGCCACCCGCTTCACTTGTGGGACGGATGGGCTGGAACTTCCACGCTTCTTTGCTGAGCGCCGGCCGGGCTCCTCGAGAGATGAGAGTTTGCATGGGGCCAAGCAAACTCTCATCTCTCAAGGAGCCTGGCCGAAGTGCTTCTCTCAGCTGTAGTGTGGCACCAGCATTTGAAGTGGCGCGGGAAACTTTGGCCGGGCTCCTCGAGAGTTTGCATGGGGCCGGGCAAACTCTCGTCTCTTGAGGAGCCCGGCTGAAGTTTCCTGCACTGCTTCAAATGCTGGTGCCGCACTACAGCTGAGAGAAGCACTTCAGCCGGGCTCCTTGAGAGATGAGAGTTTGCAGGGGGCTGATCTAGCAGGCACTTTCTCTCGGGCCTCCCACCTGGAGGCCTCGCAGAAGGAGAGATGTAGGCCCGAAAGGCGGCTAAACCTTCCCCCCCAGCAGCTCTTCGGCTGAGTGCAGTGAGTTCTTGGTCTTACCTTCCTGTTCCAGCTCGTGTGGCTCGCACCGCTATACTCAAGGTGAGGTTTGCGCTCGGGCTTAAGAGTGGGGGCTGGCGTATGGGCGGGGTGATGTTGGGCGGTGCAGCCTTGTGTTCCCGTGCACAGGCTGGATTAATTGCTCTCAGCCATATCCAGCCCAGGCTCAGAGACCACCCAGCATGCCCATGCGGCCAAGATTTCTCCACGGACCATCAAAATTTTATTGCGGACCACCAGTGGTCCGTGGACCACCGGTTGGTGACCTGTGTATTAGATAGATGGATTAATCTCTAAGCCACAGGCTCTCCTTGCTTTGTCAGCTATACCAGGGGAGAGATTAAGTGTTTTTTATCAGGGCAGCCTGGTCTACCCAAATATAGGATGGAGCATATTGCTTCTGCTTTTGCCTTTCAGCCCCAATCCAGGAGCCTTCACAGGCATTCGCTTTCGCGACAAATATGAACAAAGTTAATAGTCACCTTTTAATAGTGGCGGCTGTACTTGACTCCCATTCCCCAAATCTGCTAACTAGCAGTCCCCCCCACCCCCATGAAGGATTAAATGGTATTAGTACCTTGTCAAATTTGTCAACAGTTGTGGTGGCAGGGGTAGGGTTACAAGACAGTGGGCGATGGCAATTGGTGCCCACTGCAATCGCCATGCTGGATGATTCCCTCATGTCACACAATATATAAAGTTTATACTAAATTTAAACAATAATTATACAAATCTTTGAAAAATCATCTTATGAGAAAAAGAATCAAATATTAATATGTAATCAGATTTCATCACATATCTATTTATTTTATTTATTTATTAGATTTTTATCCTGTCTTTATTACTTTATAAATAACTCAAGGCAGTGAACATACATACCACTCCTTCCTCCTCCTGTTTAATTTACATTCAGGTTATTTGGGTTAGTTATTAATGACACTGTTGTATTTAGAGACTCCTACGTTCATGCTGTCTTTTCATGAATGAGGTTTCTATTCATTTTAAATGAATACAACAACTGCAAACAAACACAAATGAATGTCCCTAATTAGCTGGTAACAAGAGCCTTGAGCTCCTGCTTTAGAACAATTATTTGTTTGGTAAATATGACTTAGAATCATTATTTCATTAAACATTCAGGAATTCTCTTTGTACCAGAACTTGACTATGACTAGGTCTACCATATCTGGTCTGCATGACTTTAGGCAACTGCTAGATGGCAACAAAAAATTAGAGCTTTCTCTATTTCTTCTGTCACCTAGAGTTCATCTGGATTTTTGCAACCCAGATATGGTAGACATCTGAGTGTTCCACCAAACACAACAAAAGACAATATGGAGCAAGTAATACATTTCTGCTCTGGAAAAACACAATTTAGGCGCACAATAAAATAGTTTGTTTAGATTTTCAGCTTTCACATTTAAAAGTCACTGTAGAGACTTATTTAATTATGTACAATTACCAAGTTGAACTTTAACAGTAAATACAAATGTGAAAGATAACTAAATTGCCAGCAAGCAACATTAACACAAAAATGATGAGACACTTATTCTAACATCCTGATGGAAATTCAATCCTTGTTAAATTTGTATAGTACAAACAGCTTTATTCTTGATGCAAGCATGTAAGTTGCAGTATTTCCACAATGACTTCATGATACAGGTTTTATTATTTGGTTAGTATTTTTTCTTATTATGGCATGGGACAAAAACACAAAGACTGTACTTGTTTTGCCACAAAAACTATTTTACTGTACCAAGTTAAACTCCCATTCCTTACTTCAGAATTTAAGGCTAATCCCATGCTTGTTTCTATTTAAATATCTATTTATTACTATCTATCCATCTATCTTATATTACAGGTAGTCCTCGAGTTACGAATGTAATGGAGCCTGCCTATTCCATTCGTAACCTGAAGATTCATGGGAGTGAATCTCGTATCTTGAATGGGATCACTCCCTCCTTTCGCCCACACACTCGCTAATCGAACGCGAGGCTTGTTAAGTGCACATGAGGTATTTCAGGGTGGGGAAGGCGATGGGGGGGCCTAGTGATGGAACAGGCCACCTGCCTAAGACCACCCAAGGCCTGCAATGTGCCGGGCGAGGCCTCCGGAGGCCCAAACGGAGTGTCGGAAGGGCGGATCCGCCCCTCCGGAGCTCCATTTTGTCCAGCAATGTGCCGGGCGAGGCCTGTGCAGGCCCAAACGGAGCATTGGAGGGGTGGGCCCGCCCCTCCAAAGCTCCATTTTGGCCGGCAAAGTGCAGGATGAATGTTGCAGAGCCTCTGCGGTTGTTCGTAAGGGTGAACAACTGCCATGGTGCTGCAAGATTCATAGTTTCGGGACTTGTTCATAAACATTAGGAGGTGCTTATCGCGTAACTTCCAACGTTCGCTAAGGGAATGCTCGTAACTCAGGGATTACCTGTACTGTCTTCCTGTTACTCTAAGTTAGCCGTGATGGCACTGTGGGTTAGAATGTAGTATTGCAGGCTAGCTCTGTCCATAGCCAGGAATTCGATCCTGACCAGCTCAAGGTTGTTTCAGCCTTCCATCCTCCCGAGGTCAGTAAAATGAGGACCCAGATTGTTGGGGGTAATATGCTGGCATTGGAAACTGCTCAGAAAGTGCTGTGAAGCACTTATAAAGTGGTATATCAGTCTAAGTGCTATTGCTATTTCTATTTTATTTAATCTATCATTTCTATCTCTATGTTCTTATATCTATGTTTTGTATCACTATGTTTTCCTACCTTAACAATTTCTTAGCTCTTTAGATCTTTCCTTTTCCCCTAGGTCTTCAACTCTTCTAGCCAGTCTCAGTCTATTGCATATGAAAACCCTTTTCTCTCCTTTATAGACTTGTGAATGGGCTTTTCTGTCTTGAGGGGTCCTTGGTGCTCTCTGAACTTAGTTGTTTTCTTGCAGATATTTCATTGCCCAAACTATATAACATCTTCAATGCATCTTTTCTCTCTTCCCCAACACTCACAGTCCTCTGTTTCTGGAGGTCTGCACCTGGCTGCTACAGGCAGGGGGCTTGCTTTGCTTTTCAGACAATGATTAGGCTCTTTCCTCCTCCCTCTGCTGGTCTTGTGGGTCCAAAAATTGTAAGTTTTCTCTCACTGCCTGAAGAACTAAGATGCCTAGTCTTTGGGTTGGAGGTTTCTCTTTCTCTGCATCTTTGCTGTTGTCATAGCTTGACTCCTTTCTTAACATACCCACACACATGCTTGCTTTTGTTTTTTGTTTTCTAAAATAGATGCTCCAAAAAAGGAGATGGTTGGGCTGTTTTGACCCTTCTTCCAAGTAGTATCAAAACTCTGGATCCCAGGAGGGAAAAAAATAGCCTACTCATTCTGGGTGGTGAGTTCACATCTGTTCTCCTGTTCCCTTCTGTGGATGGCCATGTAAACTGAATTACTATTATTTATAAATCCCCATTTTTCAAAGAACCCCCTTCAGTTGGGATTGAAGCATGGGTATGAGATCAAGTTGACATTGATTGTGCTCTAGATCATTACCTCTGATGGGAGCAGAATAAGTGTACTGCATCCATCCTTCTCTACTTGGACTCTCAGTGGCTTTTGTTACTGTTGACATGTTATCCTGCAGTAGTTGGGAGTGGTCGGCATTATGTGGGACTGGTTCTCATCCTTCCTCTAAGTCAAGTTCCAATTAGTGTTGATACAGGAGCGGAAGGTCCAGCCTGCAGCCTCTACTTTATGGACTGCTACTGAGCTTTGTTCTCCTTTCCCTCTTGTTTAACATCAACATGAAGCTGCTGGGTGAGGTCACCAAGTGGTTTGGGTGAGATATTACTATGCTGGTGATGATCACCATGCTGATGACACTCAGCTTTACACCTCCAGGTCACCTGACTGAGGTTATGTACATCCTTTCGCCAATACCTGGAGGCTATAGGGGCCTGAACGGAGCACAACAGGTTCTGGCCCAACCCAAGCAAGACTGAGTAGCTGCGGTTTTCTGGAACTTCTGGTGCTGAGGATTTTTCACCTTTGGTTTTGGATGAGTTGGCACTGGTTCACACAGACCTGGTGTACAATCTGGGGGCCGCCCTGGACTCATGGCTCCTGCTCAAAGAGCAGGTGGCAGGTCTGGATAGAAGGGCCTTTGCACGTCTTCAGTTTGTGTGCCATTTGTGCTTGTTCATGGACCAGGAGGTCCTTCTTGCTATCACTCATGCCCTCATGACTCCCCCATCTAGACTACTACAATGTGCTCTACATGGAGCTGTTGTTGAAGAGCATTCAGAAGCTTCAACTGATACAGAACACAGCAGCATGGATAGTAAATGGTGTTGGCTACTTGGTATATGTGCAAGTATGCACAGAATTTGTTTTCACTTTTAAACCCCTTTATGGCTTGGGACCGGTAATCAAAAGACCATTTCTCCCTAGTTGTTTCTACTCATCATATCCAGTCTGGCAGGATGGGCATGCTCTGGGCAGAATGCTAGCTGGTAGGCACAGAAGACAAGTCTTTTCTGCTATAGGCACTTCTCCTCTAGAACATTTTCCCTCTAGACCTAGTTTGCCCCGACCCTGTTGGCCTTGTTGAAGGCCCCAAAGACCTGGTTTTGTGATATAGCCTGGGGTCCTGAGTGTGTGAAGGGACCCATATCCTAGTTGTGTTAATGACTAATGACTGTTATATTTCTCTTGCCTGCTGTGTATATTTATTTTTGTAGTTATTAATGTAACTTTAAAAAAAACCATAGTAAGACAAGGAGCCTGGTGGGTGACAAAGGAGTTCTCCATAGATATTCTCTATATCTTTATACTTTATACATACTTTATACATACCTTAGGCAAAGAATCTATTTAATCCTGGCTTTATTTTTAAGGTGTATGTAACAAGATGTCTTGCAAAGGTTCTATTTTAATAAACCAAATTAGGAATGTTTCAATAGGGTGTGAAGTGGGAAATGAATAACAAATTTTGAATTAATCCGTTTTTAATATTTTTGAGAAAACATTTTGAAAGTATTGTAAGCTGTTCCAAGTAAAGCTGCCTTTTGCAACTGACTGATAGTAATTTTGTCAATGCTCATGGTCTTCAAATGACACTCCAGTTATTTTGGGAATGCAACTGAGGTGCCTATTACTAATAGTACTATTTTTGTTTTCTTTTGCCACAGCCTATCTCCATGCTAGTGGAGACAGCATCCATGAATGGGTTAACTCCGTCTATTATCCAATCAGGACTGAGTCTGCAAAGTAGATGACACGCCTCCTCTTCCTGTGACTTCCGCTTTTTAGACTCAGTTGGTCCTTGGACATAGACGTGGTCTTAATAGCTCCCATTCTTGAATCTGTATCCCTAGCATTAGCTTCTAAATTTCCAGTTTTTTTCCTTTGCTCCTTATATTGTTGTGGTACCGGCGTGAAGGGCTTGCCTGATCCCGCCGAGGGCTGTTTCTACGGCAGTTAGGCTGCCGGCTGGCAGTCCTAACAAGGGCAGCGTGCACGAGAGGTTTCTCCACCATGCTGATCCTCTGGAAGAGATTTCCTTCAGTTGCCTGCGGTGAGAGCTGTCAGAGGACAGCGCAGGTTGAGCGTGCATAAGCTTTCGCTCCGCAGTGCTAGGAGGTGCCGGGAGGCTAGAGGCTGCAGCGCTGAGGCTCCAGGCTGCTGGATTGGGGTGAGTTCATTCCATGTTATCTGATCGGAGGAAGGATCATTAGCACAGCGGCTCCGGCGGGGTTCCTCCCCCCTCTTCTCCTCCCTGCCTTTTGAAAGAGGCTAGGACTGCTGGTGGCCATAGCGCACGAGCATTTGCTCCGCAGCTATAAATTCTCGGAGGGGGAAATCGCAGTCTTAAAGTGCCAGCCGCCATTTTGAAAAAGCCTCATGGTCACATTGTTTACCTGAGCGGCTTGCAAGCTGGTGGGGACTGCATCAAGCCTCCTTAATTGACTTTTCCCATAGCCTCTGCTCTGTTTGAGCAAGCTACCCACTAGTAAGGTCTGCAGCTTATTTTTTCTGGGTCCTAAGGCCCACGTGGTGAATTTCAAGATGAGTCATCTCACCGGGCAGCCATTTCGGAAAGGGGCTCATCTCCTTCTTTGTCTTCCAGTGGCAGGAACCAGGCTGGGGCATCGACCAGGGCGTCCAAGCGGAAGGCCACCTCCGCTGGATCTCACTCTAGCAGGTCTCACAGGGCCTCTAAAAGGGCGGATAAACAAGACCTAAGCAGACACAGGGCCATAGAAAAAGTTATTGCCAAGGCCCAAAGGTCCTCTTCTAAGCAGTCCACTGGGCAACAGGAGGCCCTCCCTTCCAGGGACATTTCCCCTCCCCACTCCAGGAACAGGGGTTCTAGCTTCCAGAACTTCGCAGGCAGCTGCCTTGTGTTCTGGGAATCTGCCTGACCCTACTTTGGATTTGCCTGGCATCAGTGAGGGGTGGTTTGGCTCCATGCCATCCCCCAGGGAGTTTATACCTCTAGAGGTCCAGCCCTCCCCCCATAGGAGTTCCAGGGTTGAGGCAACATTCACTCCTACTGCTGCAGGCCTTCGTCCTGAGGAATCAAGTGGCTCTTGATTCCTCAGGACGAATTGGCTATGGATCCTGCGAACCCAGCTGACACCCTTTTTGTGGAGCCCACGGTGGAGACAGAGGAGATTCCAGCGCCCAAAATGTTTCTGGACGTGATAAAGAGGCAATGGGCTTCTCCCGGTTCTGGCCCCAATCCCAGTGGAATTGAGAAACGTTTTTATAACGTGGAATTGGGTCTTTCTGATATTCTCCAAATTCCCATGGTTGATAGTCCGGTGGTGGCCATGGCCTCTTCTTCTGTTCTTCCCGGGGCCCCGGAAGAGGCCTGAGACCAGAGGACAAAAGGGCGGAACAATTACTGATCAGGGGTCATCAGGCTTGCTCATGGGCTGTTAGGGCCTCCACAGCAGTGTCATTTTTTAACAGGGCTTTGCTGCTTTGGCTCAGACAGTTACAGGAGAGGTTGCCTGTAGATGACACTAGATCGCACCAGGATCTGAACAAGCTTATGGCGGCCCTGGAGTTTTCGGCAGACGCCACACTCCATGCGACCCATTTCACGGCCAAGGCCTTTGGGTCATCCGTAGCATCCAGGCATCTCCTTTGGCTGAGACAGTGGCAGGCTGACACCCGTAATAAGTGGCGCTTGGCATCTGCTCCTTTTTCAGGGACTAGCCTGTTTGGAGAATCCTTAGAGTCTCTCCTAATTGAATCCTGGGACAAACGAAAGATTCTGCCCTCCATTTCCCGAAGATCGGAGTCCAGGCCTGTCCCTTATTATCGCCCTTCGTCCTTTCGGGGCCAGGAGGGAGGCTTCAGGCCCCATCGCTACCAGAGGTCCTTCCATCCCGTCAGAATCAGCCTCAGGACAAGCAGGGCAAGCAACCTCCCAGGTATCCTCCCAGAAAGCCCTTTTGGGGGGGGAGAGGTCGCCCCTACAGACGGTAAGGAGGGACTCATGTCCAATCCTCCCATTGGGGGTCGTCTGTCAATTTTTGCCGACCAATGGGATGAGACCACCTCGGACGTCTGGGTCAGGGAGACGATTAGAGCAGGCCTCTCCCTGGAGTTTCACTCCTCCCCTCCAAGTGTATTTTTTCCGTGCCCGGTTTCCAAAGACAGGGCGAAAAGACTCCTCATGAATTCGGCCATTAATCATCTGCTCGAAATTTGTGCTATCCAACCTGTTCCAGAGGAGCAACGGGGGAGGGGATTCTATTCCCTTCTTTTCCTTGTTCGGAAGTCATCAGGAGTATGGAGGGCCATATTGGATCTTAGGACCCTCAATCATCACATAGTTTACAGACGGTTTAAGATGCATTCCCTCCAATCTATTTTAGAAACCGTCAGGAGGGGCGATTTCCTTACGTCAGTAGATCTGACGGAAGCCTATCTCCACGTCCCCATCCACCCCGCCCATAGATAATATCTCTATTTTTATTATGCTGGCAATCACTATCAGTATCAAGCCCTACCGTTTGGCCTCTCCTCAGCTCCCCGGGTGTTCACCAAGCTGATGGTGGCCTTTACAGGTTACCTACGCACACTGCCCATCCGCATTCAGTTTTACCTGGACAACATCCTGATTCAGTCAGTGTCAGTGGGTCAGTCCACCCGAGACCTGGAGACCACCATTTGCGTCCTTCAGGACCATGGGTTCTCCATAAACAGGGCCAAAAGTCAACTGGTGCCCACCACGCATATCCAACATCTGGGAGCGATCATAGACACGGTCGAGTCCAAGGTTTTCCTCTCCCAGGAGCGTCTCTCAAGCCTCCGGGAAATGGCGGCAGGAGTCAGGCGCGAGCGCAAAGCGACCCTTCAACTTCTGTCGCAGTATTGGGGAAGATGATTTCCTGCATTTCCATTGTGCCTTGGGCTCACCTTCACTCCAGGAGTCTCCAGTGGTTCCTGCTCCCGTTCCAGAGGGATGGCACAAGTACCTCTCTGCGGCAGATCTCCATTCTGTCAGAGGTCCTTCAATCTCTACGGTGGTGGACTTAGGAGGCCATCACCAGAGGCAGCATCTTTCAGAAGCCTCGTCACCTTGTTCTCACCACTGACGCCAGTCTTTCTGGCTGGGGGGCACACCTCCTCTCCCACATGGCTCAGGGGCAGTGGTCTCCAGCGGACCTGGCACACAATATAAATTGGCTGGAACTTCGAGCGATTCATCTGGCCCTGATACAGTTCCAGCACGTGGTCAGAGGCCAACACATCTTGGTCCTCATGGACAATGTAGCAGCGAAAGCTCACATCAATCGCCTGGGGGGCACTCACTCCGACGCTCTCATGACAGGCCTTCCAACTGGGCCTCTGGGCAGAGGCCAATCTTCTCTCCATCCGAGCGGTACACATCTCGGGAGTAGCGAACACACAAGCGGACTGGCTCAGCCGGGCCACGGTGGACCAAGCAGAGTGGCGTCTCCATCCATCCCTCTTCATGGAGATCTTGGACAGGTTTGGTCTTCCCTTGGTCAAAGCTGTTTGCCACAGGGACAATGCTCAGATTCCTTGCTTTTTCTCCTGGTTCCCATCACCAAATGCAGAGGGAGTGGACGCTTTACACATCCTGTGGCCCCCGGGCCTACTATACACATTTCCTCCTCTTCCCCTCATTCCGAGGGTCATTCGGAAGCTCCTGGAGGAGAAAGCAGAGATCCTTCTCCTGGCCCCGCATTGGTCCAGATGACCCTGGTTCGCGGATCTAGTCAACCTATCCGTGGCCAACCCGTGGCAGATTCCAGCCCACAGGATCCACCTCAGTCAGGGGTCGCTGGTCCACCCGGAACCCCAGTGGCTCCATCTAACCATCTGGCAGTTGAGCAGCAACTGTTGAGAGGAGACAACCTTCCAGACCGAATAATCCGGATGATCCAGGCTTCCCGCAGAGATGCCACCAATAAGATTTATGATGCTACATGGAGGGCATTCTGCTTGTGGTGTACGGTGCGGAGGCTCTGACCCTTGGAGGTTTTGGTTTCGGAGGTCCTGGTCTTTTTACAGGATGGTCTGGACAAGGGTCTTGCTCCTAACACTCTTCGTAGACAGGTTGCGGCCCTGTCTTCCATCTTGACCTGTGGAGCCAAGGATCCGTTGTCTCAACACCCTGTAATTCGGCAATTTCTCCGGGGGGTGTCCAACTTGCGCCCTCCCATCGTACATCATTATCCCACATGGGACTTGACCAAGGTCCTTGGTGCTCTGTCACAAAGTCCCTTCGAACCCCTTCGTGAGGCCAGTCTCCGTTATCTGTCCTATAAGGTGGCGTTCCTTGTGGCGGTTACCTCTGCACGCAGGATATCGGAATTGGCGGTTCTTTCCATCAGATCGGATCTTTGTGTGTTCCACTCTGACCATGTGGTGTTACGTTTGGACCCTACCTTCGTTCCCAAGATTAACACTTGGTTCCACAGGGCCCAGGAACTAGTTCTTCCCAATTTCTGTCCTCGCCTGGTCCATCGGCTGGAACGTACCTGGCATATGCTAGACGTCCGTAGGGCCCTCAAGATATACATCTCTCGGACTTTGTCATTCCGTAGGTCTGAGTTGCTTCTCGTCTCATTTCAACCAGCCACATTAGGGTCTAAGGTGTCTTCTCCCACCGTGGGGAGATGGATCAGGGTCTGTATTGCCAAGGCCTACGAGATCCAGGCCCTGCCGCAGCCGAGGCATGTCACCGCCCATTTGACAAGAAGCGCGGTTACATCGGCCGCATGGTCTATGTAAGCTTCGATAGAGGAGGTCTGTCGTGTGGCCACCTGGTCTTCACCATCTCCTTTCATTCGACATTATAAGCTGGATTCTTATGAATCAGCTAAGGCAGCCTTTGGATGCCGTGTTCTTCAGCGTGTTCGTACTGATCAGGAGGTGCAGGACCAGGCCGCGCCCTGCCAGTAGGACAGCCAGCTTTGGTATGTCCCATTCATGGATGCTGTCTCCACTAGCATGGAGATGGGCCGTTGGTCTTACCTGATATGCTCCATCTCGTAGCCGTGGAGACAGCATCCAGCCCCACCCAGATTCGTGTCCGGTCCTGGTTTTCGCTGCGTATTGGGAGTACCACGCAAGTCTGCATCTACGCCTTCGTCCAAAAAGCGGAAGTCACAGGAAAAGGAGGCGTGTCATCTACTTTGCATTCTCAGTCCTGATTGGATAATAGACGGAGTTAACCCATTCATGGATGCTGTCTCCATGGCTATGAGATGGAGCGTATCAGGTAAGACCAATGCCCCTTCTACTTCTATTTGTAGGTCTGCGATTTTCTCCAATTCTTTTCTATTGTGCTGTCTCCAGGTACTGCAACTTCCACTATTTATTTATTTATTTGTTTGTTTGTATCCTGCCTTTATTATTTTTACAAATAACTCAAGGCAACGAACATATGCAACACACCTTCTTCCTCCTATGCTCCCCATAGGGTGGGCTGAGAGTGAGTAACTGGCCCAAAGTCAACCAGCTTTTATAGCTAGGCAGGCCTTGAACTCACAGATTCCCACTTTCTAGCCTGGAGCCTTAATCTCTAGATCAAACAATCCAGAGGTTTTTTGTCTTTCTCATTATCAGCCAGATGTTTAAAGTATTATTATTACTACAGATCGTCCTCGACAAACAACCGGTTATTTTGTAACCATTTGAAGTTACAGGACGACTACAATTTGCTTCTGGTTTTCGACAAAAAGTCCCATAACAAAAATCATGGGTTCACATAACAACCATGGTGATTTGCTTAACAACCCTTTTGAAAAAGATCATAAAACTGGGTTAAACACATGATGATCCACTTTATGACCATCATGACTTATGATTGTATGGGGTAGGCTCCATTACAGCCATAAATCGAGGACTATCTGTATTATTATTTTATGAATTCTAGCCTCTGTATTCAGAAATTAGATTGGGTGAATCAGTAACTGCTAAGCTTGAAGGGGAGGGCGCGGTTGCTCAGTGGTTAAAGATGCTGAGCTTGTGAGCTGGAAAAGCTAACAGCCTGGGTTCAAGACCCAAATGCCGCACAACTGGATGAGCTCTCGTTACTTGCCCCAGCTCCTGCCCACCTAGCAGTTCAAAAACATGCAAGTACAAGTAGATAAATAGGTACCACTTCGGAGGGAAGGTAACAGCGTTCCATGCACCTCGGCCACATGAACATGGAAATGTCTTAGGACAATACTGACTCCCTCGTCTAAGAAATGGAGATGAGCACTGCCCCCTAGAATCAGAAACCTTTACCTTTACCTTTAAGCTTGAAGGAAGTGTTTGCATGAATGACCATGGCCATCCTTCCTATACCATTTACTATGCTAAATAAAATATTAATTGTATTTTTAAATCTATTAAATCTATTAATATGGAACAAAACCATCAGAACAGACTAATAAAAATTGGAACAAAAATGAAGCATAAACAAGATGAGGTTAAACTGGTACATGAATCACCCAGAAGAGTGAATTTCAAAGTGGAACATTTTTAAATATTAATATATTTAATTAATACTGAATATTTAAATATGAAATACATTCATTCAAAACATTAACTTTTATCCTAAAGAGTTTTTAAAAAGCCAGGATAAGATATTGGCCAAGAGAAAATGCACAAGTCAGATGAAAATTACTAGAAAACATTTCAAGTCTGGATTGTTTGGTCTAGTGATTAAGGCTCTAGGCTACAAAGTGGGAGTCTGTGAGTTCAAGGCCTGCCTAGCTGTGAAAGCTGGGTGACTTTGGCCCAGTTACTCTCTCAGCCCACCCCACCCCACCAGGTTGTTATTATGGGGGGAATAGAGGGAAGACGGTATGTTGGATACGTTCGTTGCCTTGAGTTATTTGTAAAAATAATAAAGGCAGGATACAAACAAATAAATAAATAGCGGACATTGCAGTACCTGGAGACAGCACAATAGAAATTAACTGGAGAAAATCACAGACCTACAAATAGAAGTAGAAAGGCTGGCAAAAGAAAACAAAAAACAGTACCAATAGTAATAGGCACCTCAGTTGCAATCCCAAAACAACTGCAGTGTCATTTGAAGACCATGAACATTGACAAAATTGCCATCAGTCAGTTGCAAAAGGCAGCTTTATTGGAACAGCTTACATCCTGCGACAATGCTTTTAACACCATCAAACAAGAATATCTGCCCTTCCCAGATCTTTGGGAAAGATGTGAGGTAGATAAAAATACTATTTTCAGTCTAAACATCTGGCTGACTGCGACCAACCATAATCTAAACATCTGGCTGATTGTACAACCAACCATAAATAATGATTTTCTTATCTGCTTTGCCTGCTAGTTTTTTAATGCAATGGCATTGGCCAATGGTCATGTAAAAGATGCATGGCAAAGAAAAGTATTATATGGCCAGTACATAAAAACCTAGCAGGCAAAGCAAATAACATGACCTGACAATGATTAAAAGCAGGAAAGTTGAAGAGACAGAGGCTAATTCTGGCTATAAAACACCAAGCCTTAAGACACATGCATACAATACTAGAATTGAAAAGGCAGCAATAGATAGCAAAATTATTTATTTTTTAGATTTATCCCACTGTTATTACTTTATAAATAAATCAAGGCAGCAAATGTACATAATATTCCTCCCTTCTCCTATTTTCCCCACAATAACAATCCAGTGAGATGGGTTGGGCTGAGAGAGGAAGTGATTGACCCAAAGTTACCCAGCCAGCTTTCATGCCTAAGGTGGGGCTAGGACTCAGCCTCATGGTTTCTAGGCCAGCACCTTAACCAATACCATGTCTGCAAAGAAGCTGAAGAAACAGTGCATCACCTAGTTAGCTGCTGCAAGAATATTGTATAGACCAGGGGTCTGCAACCCGTGGCTCTGGAGCCACATGTGGCTCTTTCATCCCTCTCCTGCAGCTCCCTGTCGCTCAAAATATGCGTCACAACCGCCAATGTGCGACACCCGCCAGCAGCGATTTATTGAGCTTTTCGACCCATCTTTTTTTTCAGAGTTCAAAATGTTTTTGTTGCATGCAGAAATAAAAATTTGTTTTCTCTGTAGCAGTTCATTGTTTTCACAAATGCAACACACTATATTTTTTTTATACATAGCATAAAGGTAAAAAACGATATATGCAGTGTTATCTTCATTTTAGATGTCAAAAGGGTTTTGTGGCTCCCGGTGTTTTCTTTTCTGTGGGAAACGGGTCCAAACTGCTCTTTGAGTGTTTAAGGTTGCCGACCCCTGGTATAGACTGTCTACAAACAAGGATGAGACTAGGTAGCAACAATAGTGCATTGTAATATTTGCAAAAAATATCACTTGCCTGTAAGCGAGAACAGATGGGATCACAAAACAGGCCAAATAATAGAAAATGACAAAGTTCTCTGGGACTTTAGAATTCAAACAGACTAACATCTGCCACACAACACCCCAGACATAACCACTATTGATAAGAAAAACAAAAAAGTCTGGATAATGGATATCACAATACCTGGGGACAGCAGAATAGAAGAGAAAGAATAGGAGAAAATCATAAAATATAAAGACATGCAAATAGAAGTAGATTGACCATGGCAAAAGAAAGCAAAGTTAGTAATAAGAGTAATAGGTGCCTTGGGGCAAACCCAAAACAACTGGAGCACCACTTGAACACCACTGACATTGAGAAAACCAGCCAATTGCAAAAGCAGCTTTACTTGGAACGGTTTATATCCTGCAGCAATACTTCAGTATTAAACAACATTTGCCTCTCCCAGGTCCTTGGAAAGCACTTGGTAGGTGGACATAAATGCCAGATCCAATCTAAACATCTGACTGAATGTGTGACCATTCATAATATTTTTAATACATATTTAATACTCCTACTTCCTATTTTTCCCACAACAACAACCCTGTGAGATGGGTTGGGCTGAGAAAAAGAGATTGCCGCAGGGTCAACTAGCCAGCTTTCATGCAGAAGGGCAGCATTACAATCTCCTGGTTTATAGGCTAGCATCTTAACTACTATTCCAAAGTGTACGTAAAATATATAAAACTATATGAATATGCATACCTATGGCAGGCAAAAGCTATAACCTAAAAAAGGCAAGACTAAACTGTTAAGAATCATCCACTATCAAAGGTTAAAACAGAAATTCTGCAGTCTAAGGATGATTTATGGAAAATAAATACAATACAAAAGACCGGCACAAAAAAACAAAGCTAGGGACAGGAAAGACAGATAAGGAAGATTTATAATAAGTTTGTATGTGGAAATAAGCAACTAAATAAGAAGAGAAAATACTGCTAAAGGAATGAGGGATTAGTTGCAGAAACCTCTTCAGCAGACTAATTTAAACAGTGAACTATATCTGCTCAAAGCTGTGTAGGATGAAATTGCAGAACTCCTAAGAAATGTAGGAAAATGTGACTTTAGTGGTAGAAATTGAACAGCAGAGGAAATTGAATTTGTACAGGATAGGAAATGACTTCTGGTAGAAAGTGGCCAATTGAGGACCCCACAAGATCCTCCAGACAGCAGTGCTTTGTGAAAGGACCCTGTAATGGGGTTGGCTGGTGAGTTGCCAACTGGTAGACAGGGCTAGCCAGTTCATTGTGGAAAAAGCAGCTGCTTTGGAAATTTTCTTTTTCAAACAGACAATAAGTGGTGCTTTCTACTTCCTAAACACTTTTATCGTTTACGGATGAAGGCAAATATACGTGTCCCAGGATAATGTTGCAGGATGCAATCTGAATTGGTCACCAGGACCAGAGGTTTATTCTTCCAAGCTTTTGGACTCGGATTGGAGCCCATCCTCAGGGAACTTCCCTCTTTCCAGAATAGAACACATTCTGGAGAGAGAGAAGTTCCCTGAGGATGGGCTCCACCACGAGTCCAAAAACTTGGAAGAATAAACCTCTGGTCCCAGTGACCAACTCAGATTGCATCCTGCAACTTTATCATTTTTACTGATTTAAAAGAAGTTCCTTTTTTGGTCACAGTCTGATATTCCTTTTTGAAGAACAGTGCTGCTTTAGAGACATTTTTATTACCACAATGACAAGGAAGAGGATTATAGGCAGTGAGCCAAAATCAGGAAGCATAGAATATTCTCCAGTGAGGTTGCAGGATAGGCCAGGAATGGGTGATG
>QLTV01003090.1:6792-18141 GCA_003457575.1 Thermophis baileyi
TCCAGCATTCAGCTTTGATTTTAATATTTTGCGGACCCTCCTGATGTATTCTTTTTGCGTTGACTCTTTGACTTTTCCATTCAAGATGTTATCTGCTTCCAATATGCCTAGGTATTTGTAACCGTCATCCTTTGCTAATGCTTTCATTATGCTTCCATTTCCCAGTTCTATTCCTTCTATTTTTTTCATTTTTCCTCGCTGCATGGATAATATGGCACATTTTTCAAGTCCAAAGTTCATTTTGATGTCACTGCTGAACAGTTGAACTGTGTTGATTATTGATTTAAGTTCAGTGGGGCTTTTCGCATACATTTTTAAGTCATCCATGTAGAGCAGATGGTTTATCTTGCCATGTTGGCTTGAGATTTGGTATCCCAGTTTTGTGTTTTGTAGGATTATTGTCAGTGGAATTAATGCAATGTTGAACAGTAGTGGTGAAAGTGAGTTGTTGTTGTTGTTGTTGTTATTATTTCCCACCTTTTTAATATAGTCGCTTTCAATGCGAGATGAGTGGCATATAAATTTAATAAATAAATGTCTATGGAGATTCTCAGTCATCCAGGTCATGGTTGTCCCAAAGGTGCTTTTTCAAGAGCCAACTGGACTTTCTGGACTCGAAAGTCCAGTTAATAAATATATAACTCAAGGCAGCAAACGTACCTATACATTCCATCTCTTATTTTCTCCACAACAAGCTTGCTTTGTTTATTGGTTTACAGAAGAATATAGAGGCAATTTGGTTGTGGCTAAAAGTGCCAGGTTAGAAATCGTGAGATGGCGAGTTCCAGTCCTGCTTACGCATGAAAGCCGGCTGGGTGACTTTGGGCCAATCACCAGGAGACGGTGAGTTCTAGTCCCTCCTTAGGCACGAAAGCTGGCTGGGTGACCTTGGACCAGTCCCTCACTCTCATCCCAATTCGTCTCACAGGGTTGTTGTGGGGAAAATAGGAAGAGGAAGGAGTATTTATGTGTGTTTGCTGCCTTGAGCTATTTATAAAAATAATAAAGGGGAGACAGAGAGAAAGATTCCTGGCCCAGCAGAGATCTGATACAGGTAGTCCTCAACTTACGACCACAATTCAGCCCAAAATTTCTGTTGTTAAGTGAAACATTTGTTAAGCCAGTTTTGCCCCCATTTTACGACCTTTCTTGCCACAGTTGTTAAGTGAATCATTGCAGTGGATAAGTTAGTAACACGGTTGTTAAGTGAATCTGGCTTCCCCCATTGACTTCGCTTGTCAAAAGGTTGGAAAAAATGACCTCAGAACACAGCAACGGTCATAAGTATGAACCAGTTGCCAAGCATCTGAATTTTGATCACACGATCCTAGGGATGCTACAAAGGTGGTAAGTTTGAAAAATGGTGGTAAGTCCGTTGTGACTTTGAACGGTCACTGAATGAACTGTTGTAAGTCGAGGACTGCCTGTATGTGAATGGCCCCCTCTGGTGATTTGAGGGGGAGGGGCACATAAGGGCAGCAAATGAGTGAATATGTGCCCATCAGGGTTTGCCTGCTCTCGCTTCTTAGTTAGAATAGAATAGAGCTGGAAGGGACCTTGGAGGTCTTCTAGTCCAACCCCCTGCTCAAACAGGAGAACCTGTCCTATTTCTTTAGTGGAAGTCGATTTTTTTTTTCCCCTGCTGCGCCCACAGGCGACGTCATCTCGGGTGTGGCGATTGCGCCATGGTCTTCAAGAGCCCATAAAGCGCTGCTTGTGGTCATGGCAGTTGTCTAGAATTGCAGAATCGAGAAGCCGCTTTGGTGTCGGGGCGAAGGGGCCGACCGAGAAAGCAAGAGACCGCCAGCTCTCGGCCTCTCCTAGCGTGAAAGCCAGCGGGGTGATTTTGTGTCGGTCCTCACAGGGTTGCTGTTTTCCTTGGTCTGGGAAAATGAGCCAGTAGGATTAGGTACATTTGCCGCCTTCGGGCGTACTTGAAAAGGTGGGATATAAACATAACCACCAATAACAGCTTGTTACAAAAATTGAAGTCCCTGGCACAATGTTCAGCCCCCCTCCCAGAGTTATGGTTCCTCCATGACTGAGGATTTTCCAGAAAGGATTGGACAGCCATTTGTCCATGATGGTACGTAAAACTAGACGTGTAACGTGTGCAATTCTTGCGCATAACTGCCCGTGGCGTTGCATTTTGCACCAGCTGAAGCTTCGGAATACTCTTCAAGGGCAGCCCCATGTAGAGCATATTGCAGTAGTCTATCCAGGAGGTGACTAGGGCGCGAGTGACGGTGCGTAGAGCCCCTGCAGTCTGGGAATGAAGCTGTGCAAAGACCCACCTGGCCGTAACCCCTTTGAGTCGGAGCCCCGAAGAGCCCCCACATTGTTGTAAGCACCTGCAGGATTCTGTTACTGTCACTGGCCTATCCATAGTACAGGTGGACCTCGACTTACAACCATTACTTATTTTATTATAAAAATAGAATAACAAACAGGATTGAATTTATTTAGCGACTGTTTGAAGTTAACGGCGCTGAAAAAAAGTGACATGACCGTTTTTCACACTTTACGGGCCATTGCAGCATCTCCATGGTCATGTGATCAAAATTCGGACCCTTGGCAACGGGCTCCTACTTATGACTGTTGCCGTGTCCCAGGGTGAGGTGATAGCAATAGCAATAGCACTTAGACTTATATACCGCTTTACAGTGCTTTACAGCACTCTCTAAGCGGTTCACAGAGTCAGCATATTGCCCCCAACAATCTGGGTCCTCATTTTACCCACCTCAGAAGGATGGAAGGCTGAGTCAACCTTGAGCCGGTGAGATTTGAACCGCTGAACTGCTGAACAGTCAGCTGAAGTAGCCTGCAGTACTGCACTCTAACCACTGCGCCACCTCGGCTCTAGGCGTGCTCCCCTTTTGCGACCTTGGGGGAAGTCATAGTCAATGGGGAAGCCAGGTTCACTTAACAACCAGGTTACTAACTGAACAACTGCAGTGATTCACTTAACAACTGTGGCAAGAAAGGTTATAAAATGGGGCAAAACTCACTTAACAACTGTCTCGCTTAGCAATGGAAATTTTGGGCTTAATTGTGGTCATAAGTCGAGGACTACCTGTAAAATACAGGGACATCCGTCTTCATGAATGTGTCTTTTTTTCTTTTTAGGTTTTGGATGAAGTAACTCTGAAGAAGGAACAGGTGAAAAGAAGTCCAGGCTGAGATTTTCTGATGCATAACCAACTAAAGAAATGAAGGGGTGAGAACCATATTTTGAATGTGGTGTTAGCCATAAACAATGGCAAAGTTCTTAGCCCAGTTTGTGCTTTTGCTAAAATAGGACCTGAGCCGGAAAGATAAATTAATATCTCTTTATTTATCCATAAGTAAAAGAGAGGTCTCCCACAGATGCAAGGTGAGACAGACACACACACACACACACACACACTATCTCAATCCAACATCTTGGCTTTGGAATGTGTTCGTCAATTGGCCAGCATCCTTGGATTCATCAAGCATCTAGAGAGCATGCTCAGTAATTCTATATGTACCATGCAACAAGTCAAAGCATCCCATGATATCCTTAGCAGGTTCTTGTTAATGACCAATTGAATATTCAGGAGGTGTTCCTACATGATAATGACTTTTCAGGGTCAATTCATCAGAATCCACATTCTTGCTGGTTGTTCAAAGAACTAAAAACATTGTCCCAACGGGATGTTTCATTTTTGAACCGAAGAAGCTTCTGGGATGAGAAGCGAAATGTTTTCAAGAAAAAAAACCCCAAGAAAGTCCAGTTGCCTTTTGGAAAAGCAGCTTTGGGATTATTGAGAATATCCATCGGACATGTTGATCAAAGCCACTTCTTGTTGCTAAAAAGAAGTTACTCAAACCTCCTGCTCCCATCAGTATCGGGGTTGGAGAGCCAGGATGGCAGAAGGCGTCATAAAAGAGAGAAACCTTTTGATTCAACCAGCAGGTGTGCTCCTGTCCAGAAGAATAAGCGAGCAGGGTTTGAACTGAAGTTCTCCCTCCCTTCCTCCCCTCCTGGCCGGCATGATCTTCCTAGGGCCGAGTTCCCACCTGTGGCCACTTTTAAGACGTGTGGACTTCAACTCCCAGAATTCCCCAGCCAGCCATGTAGGGTAGGGGGGGAACCTAGGCAACTGCTGGTTCTGTAAAACATGATAAGCAGCTTTACAGGTTTATTGCAGAGTGGGTCACCTGAGACCCTCCAAGGACTACTCAGTGCTACAGCTGCTACTTCGGTTATATTTGGCACATCTGTCCCATTCACAGTACATGTGGCTTACGACCACAGTTGAGCCCAACATTTCTGTTGCTAAGCGAGACAGTTGTTAGGCGGGTTTTGCCCCATTTTACGACCTTTCCTTGCCAAAGTTGTTAAGCGAATCACTGCAGTTATTACACCCTGCTTTAAAGTGATTGTTGAATGAATCCATTTTCTGAGTTTGCAAAACATTATTATCAATATTGGCCTGAAGGGGAAATGGCACAAGAGAAGAGAAAAGAGAAGAGAAGTGAATGCAGAATAGAATAAAGAATATAGAATAGAATAGAATAGAATAATAGAATAGAATAGAATAGAATAGAATAGAATAGAATAGAATAGAATAGAATAATATAGAATATAGAATATAGAATAAAAATAGAGATGGCACTTAGACTTATATACTGCTTCACAGTGCTTTACAGCTGTCTCTAAGCAGTTTACAGAGTCAGCCTCTTGCCCCCAACAATAAATATGGCTATCTTCAGGGTCGACACTGGGTCCTCATTTTACCGACCTCCGAAGGATGGAAGGCTGAGTCAACCTTGAGCCGGTGAGACCCGAACTGCCAAACTGCTGGCAGCCGGTGATCAGCAGAAGTAGCCTGCAGTACTGCATTCTAACCACTGCGCCACCGCGGGAAATAGAAATAGAAGAAGAGAAGAGAAAATAGAATAGAATAGAACAGGACAGGACCTTGGAGGTCTTCTAGTCCAGCCCCCTGCTCAAGCAAGAGAACCTAAACTATTTCAGATAAGTGACTGTCCAGTCTCTTCTTAAAAACCTCCAGTGATGGAGCGCCCACGATTTCTGAAGGCAATTTCTGTTCCACTGGTTAATTGTCCTCACTGTTAGGAAGTCTCTCCTTAATTCCAGGTTGCTTCTCTCTTCGATTAGTTAGAAAAATTAGAAATTTTTTTTTTTAGATTAGACTACATATTAGATTAGAAAAATGGATGGCTCTCGGTACGATATCCCTGCTTTGATCTTGAGAGCCAAGTCCCTGGGGTTATTTCTTCGAATCAAAGCAACCAAGGTTTGCTGTAGGTATCTGCTTGGTCAGGTTGGGTTGCAGCAGAGAAATTGTATAAATATTCAGTGGTAAACTAAGCCAACGAGCTGGGTTTGCACCATGGACTAAGCCACAAAAATGATAATCCAGGATAATACCAGGCTAATGAAGTGTGAGGGCAGACACTTAGAGCAGTGTTTCTCAACCTTGGCCACTTTTAAGATGTCTGGACTTCAACTCCCAGAATTCCCCAGCCACTATATTAGATCTTCAACTGTCTTAAAAACCCATGTAGAATGTTGTCTTCTATGCGTGTCTGGCTTATCCACCAAGCTGAGGGTGAAGGAAGCTGACTTGGAAACAGGAAAGCCTGTACCCACCCTGATTGCATTTAGCAAACTGAAAACTTAAAATACATGAAATAAAGCTTTGAAAACTAAAAGTGGAAACTTTAATAAGGAGATGCGAAATCTCCTACCTCAGAATAAAAATATATCTGAGCCTTTGGTGGATAGAACCTCCTTTTTGGAAACAGAGGTTCTCCAGATGTGATGTGTCCCAGGTGTCATTCTGGGTACTCATACTACATAGAATCATAGGGCCGGAAGGGACCTTGGAGGTGGTCTTATCCAGCCCCCCTGCTTAAGGTAGGTGTCCATATACTACCCTGTTTCCCTGAAAATAAGACCTCCCCGGATAATAAGCCCAATCAGGCTTTTGAGCGCATGCGCTCAAATAAGCCCTCCCCAAAACACAGCAGCAGCCATGAGGTGACCACGCTCGCCGCCTCCTGCACCTCAAAAATAATAAGGCCAAGCGCTTATTTCGGGGGTCAAAAGAAAATAAGGCCCTGTCTTATTTTCGGGGAAACACGGGTATCCCGGTCAAATGGCTGTCCAGTCTCTTCTTGAAAATCTCCAGTGATGGAGAACCCACAACTTCTGGAGGCAGGCAGTTCCACTGATTAATTGTTCTCCCTGTCAGGAAACTTCTCCTTAGTTCCAGGTTGCTTCTCTCCTTGATTAGTTTCCACCTGTTGCTTCTCGTCCTACCCTCAGGTGCTTTGGAGAATAGGTTTGCCCCCCCCCCTCTTCTTTATGGAAGCCCCTCAAATACTGGAACACTGCTATCATGTCCCCCCTAATCCTTGTCTTCAGTAGGCTAGATGTACCCTCAATCATTCAGTCACACAATTTAACCTCCAGATCCTTGTATCATCTTTAATCCTTTGTCTAACCAGCGTCCATCAAAGCAGGGCCTGCCTCACCTTCAGGAGGGACACCCAAGAGGGCCCGCCATCGCTCTGTGAGGGAGATAAATGGTCTCTAAATACGATACATTTAAAAAAAAAAAAAACCTGATGGAAAGAACGTTTCCCATCTCATGTGTCCCTCCTTGTCTCAGCAGGCAGCAGAAAACATCAGAGACAGAAGAGGGAACGGTTCAAATCCAGGAAGGTGAGCATCCTCCGGCCGGTCGTATTTTCTCATCTCTTCCTACCCC
Organism: Thermophis baileyi; assembly: GCA_003457575.1. Lineage (NCBI taxonomy): Eukaryota > Metazoa > Chordata > Lepidosauria > Squamata > Dipsadidae > Thermophis > Thermophis baileyi. Next base: position 13,557 of record QLTV01003090.1, read on the forward strand.
TGCAAGATGGCTCCCTTCGAGGCAGACTCGGTTCCTGGAACCCCAAGAAATTGGCCTATGCAATTCTTGGGTGATCTTATAGACCAGCGGTTCTCAACCTGTGGGTCGCGACCCCTTTGGGGGCCGAACGACCATTTCACAGGGGTCGCCGCGCGCGTTAGCCCGCCATCTTGGTGCCACCGTCACTGCAGGGGTGAAAAGGTCCCGGTTCGGCCGTGCTGCGGGTCGCCGGACAGCTGGTAGCCCGGACGCCGCCATTTGAGTTCTTCTATCCTCTGCGCATGCGCAGAATGCTTTGCGCATGCGCAGAGGGTAAAAGATCCCAAATGGCGGCGTCTGGGTGAAGTCTCCTGCTTCCACGCTATCGCCGGAGCATTTCGCCCCTGGTGCCACGCCCCCTTTGTCACCTCATCCCGCGCGGGGAGGGGGCGGGGAGGGGGTCGCAGGGGGGTCGCGGCATTAGAAAGGTTGAGAACCACTGTTATAGACATAATTGGGGGTGGGTGGGGGTGTTTCTTCTTCTTGGTTGAGAAGGTCTGAGATTTCCTGATGGTCTCCCACCCCTGTGCCTGCTTTAGATCTTATCTTTGATCTCAGGGATACAGCTAATCCTCGACTTACGACCACAATCGAGCCCCAAAATTTCTGTTGCTAAGCAAGACAGTTGCAAAGTGAGTTTGGCCCATTTGTTGACCTATCTGGCCACAGTTGTTAAGCGAATCGCTGCAGTTGTTAAGTTAGTCACCTGGCTGTTAAGCGAATCCAGCTTCCCCATTGGCTTTGCTTGTCAGAAGGTCGCAAAAGGGGATCACATGACCCCGGGACACTGCGACCGTCATAAATATGAACCAGTTCCCGAGCGTCTGAATTTTGATTACGTGACCATGGGGATACTACAACGGTCATAAAAACGGTCCTAAGTCACTTTTTTCGGGGGGCCATTGTAATTTCGCACGGTCACTAAACGGATGATTGTGAGTGGTGCGGTGGCCTAGAGGTGGAAATCTCACCTCACAATAAGGAGGCTGTGAGTTCGATCCTAGGTAGAGGCAGATGTTTCTCTCTCTGGGCACAATGAGAATATACCTGCTGAACAAAACTCCGTATTGGCGACAGGAAGGGCATCCGGCCAGTAAACCCTCAGCTCCATTCAGTTTCCCGGATTCCACCCCATGCAAGGGATTATGGGGTCGTTAAAAGAAGATGACTAAACGGATGATTGTAAATCAAGGACTACAATGCTACCTGTATTGCACAGTCCTGCGGAAGGGCGGGAATTAACATGGCAGTTCCGGCCCTATTTAAGGCCTCTTTCTCTTCTTTCCTGAAGGAGCAGTAGCGACAGGTGAAGATCCCACCAGCGTGGCCATTGCGAGCATCCAGTCGGCGGCCACCTTTTCAGATCCTAACATCAAGTATGTCTTCCGAGCAGAGAATGGAGGTACTCAGGTGAGATGCTCGCTTGCTACTCGGCAGGTATCCACCCGTCTTAAACTTGCTCTAGGTTGAGAGGCACAGGTCTAAACAGCATCTCTGCTGCTGGCTCCCTGTATTAATATATATTCTTTGAATATATTGCCAGGAATCTGGTCTGCACAAAAGGACTGTCTCGCTTATTTGCATTGTTGCCGCTTGCAAGTTTGGATTTAACACTTGTAGGCATTCGCTGGCTTTGGGGTGCATTTTCCCTACATTGCTCTGGGGGAGGGGGGAGGGAGATCAGAAAAAAGTAATTTTTAAAAAAGTAATCCAGCAACTGTTCTTTATATATAGTTTTAGCCTCCAGTCCCCTAATCATCTTTGTTGCTCTTCTCTGCACTCTTTCTAGATGTCTCAACCTCTTTTTTACATGGTCGCCATGATGTAAAAAAGAGGTTGAGACTCTAGAACAGGGGTGTCAAATTCGCGGCGTCACGTGATGTATCGGGACTTTTTTCCCCTTCGCTAAACCGGGAGGGACGGGTCCAGCACGTGACGCATCTGGCCCGCGGGCCGCGAGTTTGACAGCCGTGCTCTAGAAAGAGTGCAGAGAAGAGCAACCAGGATGATGAGGGGACTGGAGGCCAAAACATACGATGAACGGTTGCAGGAACTGGGTATGGCTAGTCTAGTGAAGAAAAGCACCAGGGGAGACAGGATAGCAGTCTTCCAATATTTGAGGGGCTGCCACAGAGAGGAGGAAGGGGGTCAAGCTGTTTTCCAAGGCACCCGAAGGCCAGACAAAGAACAATGAATGGAAACTGATCAAGGAGAGATTCAACCTAGAAATAAGGAGAAACTTCCTGACCTTGAGAACAATTAACCTGTGGAACAGCTTGCCACCAGAAGTTGTAAATGCTCCAACACTGGAAGTTTTTAAGAAGAGATTGGATAACCATTTCTCTGAAATGGTGTAGGGTTTCCTGCTTAATCAGGGGATTGGATTTTTAGACCTCCAAGATCCCTTCCAGCTCTGTTATTTCCAGGGTCTCTATTTGCTATTTGGTATTTCTTTCCGAAACGGATTGGGAGTCCTTGATTATGTTAATTACAAACCCTTCATTTGAGTCTGTTTATAATTTTTTCATCTGTTCCAAATGACACGGATGTGATCATTTCATCACACAGTCTGGCCTCCCAATTATTCTGATTTTGTATCTTTTTTAAAGGGGGAAAAAACCCAAAAGATATAGGTACTCCTTATGACCACAATTGAGCCCAAAATTTCTGTTGCTAAGCAAGACAGTTGTTAAATGAGTTTTGCCCAATGTTACAACATTTCTTGCCACAGTTGTGAAGTGAATCACTGCAGCCGTTAACGTTAGTAACATGGTTATTAAGTGAATCTGGCTTCCTCATTTGAAATCCAGCTGGGTAACTCTGGGCAAATCGCCAGGAGACAGGAGTTCTAGTCCTCCCTTAGACATGAAAGCAAACTGGGTGACTTTGGGCCAATCACCAGGAGACAGGGAGTTCTAGTCCTCCCTTAGGCATGAAAGCAAACTGGGTGACTTTGGGCCAATCACCAGGAGACAGGGAGTTCTAGTCCTCCCTTAGGCATGAAAGCAAACTGGGTGACTTTGGGCCAATCACCAGGAGACAGGGAGTTCTAGTCCTCCTTTAGGCACAAAAGACAGCTGGGTGATCATGTACCAGTCTGTCTCTCTCAGCCCAACCCACCTCACAGGGTTGTTGTAGGAGGAGGAAAGTGTTCATATATGTGGGCACATGCATAATTTTGTATTTATCTTGTCATGTTTATGTAGTGTATATTAGAGGTGGAGACCTTTTGAGGGTTGTATGCAACAAAATTTCATTTTAATGTGTTGCCAATTGGTGTACATTCAAAGCGACAAAGTCTTAAGTGTGTTTGCAGCTTTGAGGTTTTTATAAACGTCATAAAGGCGGGATACAAATAAATAATTTCCCCCCAAAGCTCCCCATTCTCAGTTTACCACATTCAACACACACACACACACACACACACACACACACACACACACACACACACACACCATTGTCCTGCCTCCTTTTTGCTCTTTCCTCCTCCAGCTGATGTACAGAGTCATACAGGTGGCCGAGGGGCAGCTGGATGGGCAGACGGAGGGCAGTGGGGCCATCAGCGGCTACCCTGCAACGCAGTCCATGACCCAGGTAGGTGCTAGAGGAAGAGGAAGGTGAGTCCTCCTGGGGAAGGGAAAGCAGCCCTGCGGTTGGGCTGAATCCTCTGACCGCAGGTCGGTCCCGAGATGCTTCAATGGGAGCTTCTGCCAGGGGACCAAGCTGGCCGGGGAATTCTGGGAGTTGAAGTCCTCACCTCTTAAGGTGGCCAAGGTTGAGAAGCGCTACCCTGGAGCATCTTCCCTACGGGGTCTCCACCCGTGGCAACTTTTAAGACTTGTGGACTTCAACTCCCAGAATTCCCCATGGCTGACTGGGGAACTCTGGGAGTTGAAGTCCACAAATCTTGAAGTCACCCTCTTTTTTTTTTTCCTTTTTAATTTTATTTATACATTTTTTTCTTTAAAGTACATAAGTGCTTAATAAACAGTGTATTGTCTGGATCAATTTACTTATACAATACTAATAACAGCTGTAGTAATAATACCGTGTTTCCCCGAAAATAAGACATGTCCCGATAATAAGCCCAACAGGGCTTTTCGGGACATGCGTTGAAATAAGCCACCCCCCGAAAATAAGCCCCCCCATTACTTTCCGGGGGGAAAGGGGGGGGCATGCCGGGAGGCGCTCTTTTTGCTGCGGGCACTTTTTTGGCCGGGAGAGCGAGAGCAAGTGAGAGTCGAGGGCACGCATACCCCACGAGACTGCTCGGCTCCTCTGGGCTCTGCCTCTGCCAGCGTTTTCAAACGCGCTCCTGCCTCCGAGGAAGAGAAGGGGAGCCTTGATGGCTGCCTCGCCGCCCCATCTCAGGCAGGAGCGCGTCACAACGCTGGCAGAGGCAGAGCTTTTGGCCGGGAGCAAGTGAGAGTCGAGGGCACGCATACCCCACGAGACTGCTCGGCTCCTCTGGGCTCTGCCTCTGCCAGCGTTTTCAAACGCGCTCCTGCCTCCGAGGAAGAGAAGGGGAGCCTCGATGCCTCGATGC
>QLTV01003090.1:21160-35964 GCA_003457575.1 Thermophis baileyi
CTCGTGGAGCAGGACTCTGCAAGGCTTGTTGTGCCATTGCATGCACGACCTGCAGGACTGCCTCGCGGTACTGCTGCTGTTCGTGCATGCAACGGCACAACAAGCCTTACTGAGTCCTGCTCCACGAGGCGGTGGCGGCAGGGAGGGGAGGCGAGGCAGCGGCGATGGGACATGCAGACCCACGCTCGCCGCCTACTGCACCCCCAAAGTAATAAGCCCCCCCCCCGATAATAAGGCCGAGGCCATATTTGGGGGGTCAAAAAAATATAAGCCCCTGTCTTATTTTCGGGGAAACACGGTACTGATGTTTACTTATGTATAGTCCAATTCTTGCATCTTTTACTTATATCGATTAGGAGGGAAGGCGAGGCAGCGGCGATGTGACATGCAGACCCACGCTCGCCGCCTACTGCACCCCCAAAATAATAAGCCCCCCCCGATAATAAGGCCGAGGCCATATTTGGGGGGTCAAAAAAATATAAGCCCCTGTCTTATTTTCGGGGAAACACGGTACTGATGTTTACTTATGTATAGTCCAATTCTTGCATCTTTTACTTATATCGATCAATAACCTTTCATCTTCTAATTTCTACCTCTTTTATCTACCCATTGATGGAACAAGTCCCACGTTAAAAAAATATTCTGTTTCTTCCTTATCTTTTATTATTAATGTCAATCTATCCATCTCCGCACAGTCTAATGTTTGTTTAATTATACTTCCATCTGTAGGTATATGCTCATTTTTCCAATATTGTGCAAATACAATTCTCGCTGCTCTCGGCACATGTCTTATTAAATATGTAATCCCTTTATTATAATTTTCTGGTAATATACCTAACAAAAATATTTCTGGTTTGAAGTCACCCTCTTGATTTTCTCTTCCCAGGCTGTCATCCAAGGAGCGTTCACGAGCGAAGATGCCGTCGACTCCGAAGCCGCGGCCACCGAGACCCACTACACCTATTACCCGGCCACCGTGGCCGACACCAGCACCTCTGCCGGAGCAGGGACGACTGCAGTGGTCACCCAGAACTCAGACGCCCTTCTGGGACAAGCTACGCCCACCGGCACAGGTCAGTCAGTCAGGACCGTCCCAGATGGAGGTTGGGCCCAGACTTATCCACCCACTGTGGTATGATTTTGTTGCTCTCCCCAGTCCTCCACTCTATTAATTCGATTCATTTGTATTCCATTGATAAATGCTGCCTTTTGACTTGTAACCCATTTTTGACAGAGCCAAAGGAAGTGATAATTCGATAGGCCGAGACAGAGTTTTCCCAACCTTGGGAACTTGTAGACTGGTGGACTTCAATTTCCAGAATTGAACTGACTGGGGAATTCTGGGAGTTGAAGTCCACCCATCTTAAAGTTGCCAAGATTGAAAAATAACCTTGGCCTAGGGAAGAGATGGGGAATGATGACCCCTTTATGACTTGTGGACTTCAACTCCCAGAATTCCTGAGGCTGGCTCAGGAATTCTGGGAGTTGAAGTCCACAAGTCATAAAAAGGCCATTGTTCCCCACCCCTGACCTAGAGCATTCGTTAACATTCCAGTTCCCAAGTTATGTTTTCAGTTTATATTTGTAGCAAATCTTTTACCAAATATATTCACCGTCCTGAGTTACTTATAAAGTAATACAGGTAACCCTTGATGGCTGTAAAGCTGATTTTATGTCTCCCCCCCCCCCCCGAGTGGCAGTTATTAAGCAAACCCATTGTTTGCTATGGGACATTTTTGCCAGAAACAAAGTAAAACCCCAGTTTGGGGCAAAAGCACCATAAATTACAGTCACTTGTCCACGAGGCTGCAAACATATATCAATGTGATCCAATTGTCGAGTATCCAAACTGGTCATCAAAACCTCAGAACTGGGTCAGAAGTACTTTTTGGGAGGTCTGTTGTAGCTTGGAACAGTCGCTAAGCGAACAGTTGTAAGTCGAGAATTACTTGCATTTTAGCGATTAATTTAAGGTTTATATACCTGTTAGCATGTTGTAAAAATCACAGTAATTCGTATTACAGATAGACCGAGAACAATACTTGAGCCCAAAATTTTTGTTGTTAAGTGAGACATTTGTTAAGTGACTTTTGCCCCATTTTACGACCTTTCTTGCCACGGTTGTTTAAGTGAATCATTGCAGTTGATAAGTTAGTAACACAGTTGTTAAGTGAATCTGCTTTCCCTGTTGACGTTGCTTGTCAAATGATCACAGAAAGGGATCATGTGACCCAGGGACACAGCAACGGTCATAAGTATGAACCAGTTGCCAAGCATTGAATTTTGATCACATGATCATGGGGTTGCTATAAAGGTTGTAAGTGTGAAAAACGATCGCAAGTCACTTTTTTCAGTACCGTTGTAACTTTGAACGGTCACTACATGGACTTGTCAACATTCCGGCTTGACGAACCCAATCAAAGCAAGCACATTCCAGACCTTCTGGTATCTGAATGCAAAACTTTATTGAGTACATCATTTCGGCACTGATGAAGGCAAAACCAGCTCTACCTAATTCCCACGCAAACCCACATAGTTACAGTATGGATTTCCCCCTCCCCCTATTAGTGCAGGTCACATTGTTCAGTTGAGTGTCATTATTTTGTTATGAGAAAAAGTCTCTGGTCTTGGCAAACACCTGCCGATGTGTCCTTGGCTCTCATGGCTCTTCTTCTTGAAGTCTGGAGCCTGCATTCCATCTCACCCTTCCCTCCCCCCTAGTTCTTTGGCAAGTTGAGAAGCGATAATGGTTGCAACGGCATAAGCACACTTCGAGCTTGAGAGAACTGTTGTAAGTTGAGAACTATAGTTGCTTTACTCTGGCAAGATTCTGTCTGTAGGCGAACAACAATGAAGAAATGACTCGGAAGGAAGTCAAGTCCAGTTTTGGGTTTAGTTCTTGGATGTGATTCCTTTTGAAGTATTTTCTAAACACAAAGCTCTCTCTTTCTTTCTCTCTCTCTCTCCCACTTCGAACAGGGCAGTTTTTCGTCATGATGTCACCCCAGGAGGTGCTACAGAGTGGAACCCAGCGGTCGATCGCACCCCGGACTCACCCTTATTCCCCGTGAGTGACGGGCCTCGTATTTAATGTCATGCTTGCTGAAGTCTGAATTGGGAGGGTGGGAGCTTTTTTCTTAGTTTTCCAAGTTTTCAGAATTGGTTTGCTAAGTCAGTGGCCCCCAACCTTGTGGGCACCAGGGACCGGTTCCTTGGAGAGAGGTTTTTCCGCGGACCGGAGGGGACGTGGTTTTCCATGCTACCTGTACCCTGCGGATGGGGCTTCATTGCTATTGCTATTGCTATTGCTATTTGTTTGCGCGGACTGGTGCCAGTCCATGTACCCATAGGGGGTTAGGGACCCCTATGCTAGGGCAGTGGTGGCGAACCTATGGCACGCGTGCCAGAGGTGGCACTCAGAGCCCTCTCTGTGGGCACATGCGCCGTCACCCCAGCCCAGCTCCGCCGCGTTTCTCCGTCGCGTTTTTCGCCGTCGTTTGCAGGGAAACAAAAGTTTGTGGGACTAAAAAAAAAATTCAATCAATTCCAACTTCTCGCGAAAGAAAAAGATCTCGCGAAGTTGGAATTGATTGAGTGAACTTTTTCATTCGGGCACTTCACAATGGGGGAAACGGGATCCCGTCCTCCTCCTGAAGCCACAGTGTGAACCTGCGTCGGCTCGGCTCGGCAAAAAAAAGCAACTGGCATCCGGTCCCTGTGTTGGGATGCCCCGCTGGCCAGCTGAGCTTCGGCGCGCTGCTCCTGGGCTCATCGGCCTACGGACGTCAGATTCCTACCACCCAGCACCAGTTCAGGGGTTCCCCCCCCCCCCGGGGAAAGAGAGAGAGGGAGGGAAAGGGAGAGAAACAAGGCAGAGAGAGGGGGGAGGGAAAGAGAGAGAGGGAAAAGGGGGGAAAGAGAGAGACGGGAAGAGAGAAAGAGAAAGAGAGGGAGGGAGGGAAAGAGAGGGGGGAAATAGAGGGGAAGAGGGAAAGAGTGAAACACACAGAAAGAGAGGGGGAGGGAAAGAGAAAAAGAGGGGGGAGAGGGGGGTAAAGAGACAGAAAGAGGGAGGGAAAGGGGGGAAAGAGAGGGGGAGGGAAAGAGAGAGAAACAGGGAGGGAGGGAAAGAGAGAGAGGGAGAGAAACAGGAGGGTGAGAGGGAGGGAAAGATGATATTACAAAAGTTTTTCTTTTTTTATTATTGCTAAATGTAATATTTCAAAAGGAGAAAAAAAATGAAGGCATAAAAGTGCATTTATCATGTTTTTCTTAGAACAATTAGCTGAACTCTGTCTTGTTTATCATTATTTTAGGTAGTAAAATCTCAGTATTCGGGTTAAATTGCCGTGTTGGCACTTTGCGATAAATAAGTGGGTTTTGGGTTGCAGTTTGGGCCCTCGGTCTCAAAAAGGTTCGCCCTCACTGTGCTAGGGTCTCCCTCAGGATTTGTGAATACAACTTTTGAGTGTAGAATTATTTTTTATTATTATTTTTATTGGGATTTTTCAATAGGTCTCCTGCCTTGAGAAGGGGGTTGGACAAGAAGTCCTCCAAGATCCTTTCCAGAAAATTCCAGATCTTCTATGTCCTAGTAATACAATAAAAAAGTATAACGACTTCAAAAAAAAAATTAAATGGAAAATGGAAAAACATGAGAAAAAGAAAGAAAACTTTGTGATTAGCAATAGCAATAGCACTTAGACTTATATCCCGCTTCACAGTGCCTTTACAGCCTTCTCTAAGCGGTTGACAGAGTCAGCCTATTGCCCCCAACAATCTGGGTCCTCATTTTACCCACCTCGGAAGGATGGAAGGCTGAGTCAACCTGGAGCTGGTCAGGATCGAACTGCTGGCAGTGGGCAGAGTTTAGCCTGCAATCCTTCATTCTAACTACAGGGAGGGAGGGAGGGAGGAAGGAAGGGCACTCAGACTTATATACCGCTTCACAGGGCTTTGCAGCCCTCTCTAAGCGGTTGACAGAGTCAGCCTATTGCCCCCCCCCCAACCATCTGGGTCCTCATTTGACCCACCTCGGAAGGACGGAAGGCTGAGTCAACCTTTAGGAAGAAGGGAGGGAGGGAGGGAGGGAGGGACGGAGGGAGGAAGCAAGGGAGGAAGGAAGGAAGGAAGGAAGGAAGGAAGGAAGCAGGGGTGTGGAAGAAAGAGAGAAAATAGCAATAGCACTATAGCAATAGCACTTAGACTTATATCCCGCTTCACAGTGCTTTACAGCCCTCTCTAAGCGGTTTACAGAGTCAGCCTCTTGCCCCCAACCATCTGGGTCCTCATTTGACCCACCTCGGAAGGACGGAAGGCTGAGTCCACCTGGAGCCGGTGAGATTCGAACCGCCGAACTGCAGCTAGCAGCCAGCTGAAGTGGCCTGCAGTGCTGCCCTCTAACCACTGCGCCCCCTCGGCTCTCATCCTTCTTTCATCCTTCTTTCCGTTGAGTAATTGCCATCTTAATTTCCCCCCTTCCTCTTTACCCTTTCAAATCAAATCTTTATTACGGTTCAGGGACCAGCATTAGGAGAATGAGACACGAATAATATTTTTTTAAAAACTAAAAAAGACATAAAAAGAAAACTTACACAGGGTTAAACCAAGAAAAATACATTAACCCTTTTTAATTCCCCCCTTCTATAAATCACCAATCTTTTCTTCTTTACCCAAAAAGTCCAAAAAGTTTTCCAGTCTTAAAAAAAAAAAAGTCTTGTATCATTTTTACCCTGATCAAACTGTTTAGCTTTGCAGTTTTATAACCCAATGTTCCACTCTGTACATTTCATTATTCTTCCCTCTCTGCATGCAATAATCTTAATCTCCCACATTTCTTTTCCAGTTCAGTCCATAAAGCCCAATAGATACAATTCCGGTTTCATTTAATATTAATCTTGCAGTACCTTCTCATCAGGGTATAAATTTGCACCCCAAATTTCTTTGTTTTTTCTCATATCCACCATGCACCATAAGAAGCCCCCTCTTCCTTTTCACACTTCCAACCCTGGTTTGACAGTCCTTTTAACATCTTAGCCAAGTGTCACAGACCAACAATGCCTCATTTATAAGAATTCTGTCTTAAATGGCGACACGATGTAAATTTAATGACGCAAGTGTAAATTAGACCCGCCTTTTCCTTCTCCCAGGAAATCAGAAGCTCCACGGACAACGCGGGACGAGAAGCGTCGGGCACAGCACAACGAAGGTGAGGAAGGCAGCCGGATTGGGGGAGAGAGGCAATGCTGCTTAGTGGTTAGGTTGGTGAACTGGGGAGATCAAATCCGTCCTCAGCCATAGAAACTCACTAGGTGACTCTCTCTCTCTCTCTCTCTCTCTCTCTCTCTCTCTCTCTGCCCAACCTACCTCACAAGATTGTTGTTGTGGGGGATAGGAATAAAGGAAGGTCCCCATGAAAAGATGAGGGCTATGCTTAATAATTACAGGGAGTCCTCGACTTACGACCATTCATTTAGCGACTCTTTGAAGTTACAACAGCACCAAGTCTTCCACTTAACACCGCTGCAGAATTCCCACAACCTTGCGAAACAGTGAAGTAGAGCCTCTCTTTCCAGAAGGTAACCCTGTAATCCTTTTGTGTCCTGTAGTGGAACGCCGGCGCAGGGACAAGATCAACAACTGGATTGTGCAGCTGTCCAAGATCATTCCGGACTGTTCTATGGAGAACACCAAATCTGGACAGGTGAGAACAGTTGAGCGGCTCTGCTGTGGGGAGATGAGGTTGGTGATAGGGGCAGTATTAGTCCCGCCTCCCAGGAGACTGGGAGTTCTAGTCTCATCTTAGGCATGAAAAAGTTGGGTGACTTTGGGCCAATCACCAGGAGACTGGGAGTTCTAGTCCCACCTTAAGCATGAAAGCCAACCGGGTGACTTTGGGCCAATCACCAGGAGGCTGGGAGTTCTAGTCTCATCTTAGGCATGAAAAAGTTGGTTGACTTTGGGCCAATCACCAGGAGACTGGGAGTTCTAGTCCCGCCTTCGGCATGAAAGCCAACCGGGTGACTTTGGGCCAGTCTTTCTCTGTCTCAGCCCAACCCACCTTCCAGGGTTGTTGTGAAGAAAATAGGAGGAGGAAGGTGTGCCGGATATGTTTGCCACCTTGAGTTCTTTGTCAAAACAACAAAGGCAGGATACAAATAAATAGAGAGAAAAATAGTGACGTCAGTCTTCCCAGCTGCCAAGAAGGCTAATGGTAAGCTTTGGCTTGAAGTTGATCACACAGGAAGTCCTCGAGTTACGGCCACTTGTTCAGCCACCCTTCAAAATTGCAATCGCACTGAAGGAAAAGGCCGTCGCAGTATTCCCAATGATCACGCAATCACGATCTGGGTGCTCTGGTCTCCGACTCACAGTTACGACACTGCAGAAGTCACGCAATCACCATTTTCGCCCTTCCTAACAGATTTAACAGAGTTGGAAGGCACCTTGTAGGTCATCTAGTCCACCACCACCCTGCCCAAGCAGGAGACCCTACACCATTTCTGACAGATGGCAGTCCAGTCTCTTCTTGAAAGCCTCCAGGGATGAAGCTCCCACAATTTCCGAAGGCAACTTCTAGTTCCATGGGTTGATTGTTCTCACTGTCAGAAAGTTTCTCCTTATTTCCAGATTGAATCTCTCCTTGGTCAGTTTCCATCCATTGTTCCTTGTCTGGCCTTCGGGTGCCTTGGAAAATAGCTTGACCCCCTTCCTCCTCTCTGTGGCAGCCCCTCAAATATTGGAAGGCTGCTATCCTGTCTCCCCTGGTCCTTCTCTTCACTAGACTAGCCATGCCCAGTTCCTGCAACCGTTCATCGTATGTTTTCACCTCCAGTCCCCTAATCTTCTTGGTTATTCTATTTCATTTCAAACAAAAGGTTGTCCAATCTCTTCTTTAAAATTTCCAATGTTGGAGCATCCACAACCTCTGAAGGGAAGCTGTTCCACTGGTTAATTGTTCTCACTGTCAGGAAATTCCTCCTTAATTCTAGGTTGAATCTCTCCTTGGTCAGTTTCCATCCATTGTTCCTTGTCTGGCCTTCAGGGGCTTTGGAGAATAGCTTGACCCCCTTCCTCTCTGGGGCAGCCCCTCAAATACTGGAAGACTGCTATCCTGTCTCCCCTGGTCCTTCTCTTCACTAGACTAGCCATGCCCAGTTCCTGCAACCGTTCATCGTATGTTTTAGCCTCCAGTCCCCTAATCATCCTGGTTGCTCTTCTCTGCACTCTTTCTAGAGTCTCAACATCTTTTCTATAGTGTGGTGACCAAAACTGGACGCAGTACTCTAGGTGTGGCCTTACTCAGGCTTTACAGAGTGGTGTATATAGAGTGGTTCCCTGCCAGTTCCCCACAAGCAAAGTCAATGCCCCCATAAGTCACTGCAGGGATCTCATACATCCCCATGGCACGTGTACACTCCTTGGGACTCTCACCTCTTCCCGTTTAACGACCCGACTGTCCTGGGGTTATAACTGCAGTTGAGACCAGAATTTCTGTCCCCAAGCAATACAGACACAGGGCCATCATGTTTTACAATCACGTCAATTACCGACCGAAATTTTGTCCCGGTTGCTGTCGTAACCCCGAGGACTGCCTGTATTGAATAGAAGGTGGTGGGTGGATAGAACGGATGCTGCAAGATATCCTTGCAAGACCCTTCGTCATTGGCTTCTGCAGCTGGAGTGACACATCTAGTAGACCCCTGGAGGCCCCAGGTTCCTTCCCCCCCCCCCCCCCCCCCCCCCATTTTGCACTGCTGGTGATCTGGTTAGTGATCTACTGGGCTGGTAACCGTTAGCTCATTGGTGGCAAAAGAGCTTATTTGTCTCCAGTCCAGGATGCCTGGGGAGTGATAACCCAGAAGGTTCTGCCTTCTCTTCATTCGAAGTGGTGACCAAATCCGTCACGATGGCTCCCCCAAAGTGGCCGAGGTTACTCTCTTGAGTCCCTTTCTCTTGCTCCCCCTGCAGAGTAAAGGAGGGATCCTCTCCAAAGCTTGCGACTACATTCAGGAATTAAGACAGAATAACATCCGTCTTTCTGAGGAACTGCAGGGCCTGGACCAGCTGCAGGTAGATAATGGAGTCTTGCGACAACAGGTAAGGTTGACAGACCCCTTCCCCTATTTCTGGAGGGGACCCTCAATGCTCTGGCTTCCCCATCAAGGGAAAGACCTCAAGGGGTCTAGGACAGGGCTCGGCAACCTTAAACACTCAAAGAGCCATTTGGACCCGTTTCCCAGATAAAACAAAACACCGGGAGCCACAAAACCTGGATGGGCGTGGCCAACTCGATGTCACTCACTCCCACCGAGTCACATGACACCCCCCCCCAGCCACGCCTACCCACGTTTTGTGGCTCTCTTATGTTTTTTTTTCTATTGGAAACAGAAGAGTTTCTGAAAAGGGAAAACAAAGAATTAAATGCCTCTCTCTTTCTTTCTCTCTCTCTCTCTCCCTCTTCCCTCTCTCTTTCTCTCTCTCTCCATCTCTCTCTCCCTCTCCCCCTCTCTCTCTCTCTCCCTTCTCTCTCTCTCTCTCATCTCTCTTTCTCTCTCCCTCCCTCATCTCTCTCTCTCATCTCCCTCTCTCCCCCCTTCTCTCTCTCTCTGCTGAGGAACGATCGCCACCCCCGGCGGAGACTTCCCTTCGGGCGACCCTCCTCCCCCTCCCCCGAATCCCTGGCTGGCTGTGGCAGGGCCAGGAGGGTGTGCGTGCGCGCAGGGAGACCCTCCTCAAGCGAGCGCCAAAGCGCAGCAAAGGCGTGCGCAGGGTGGGTGGCCGCTCACTAAAGGAGGGTCTTAACAGGACGCAAAAGGACGCAGCTTCTCTTCTGCACTAAGGCTCCGGACATTGCCTTGTCATGCCCCCCCCCCCACATGAGAGGAGAAGGAGGGGGAGGGGGAGGAGGGTCGCCGGAGCCTTAGTGCAGGAGCGAAGCGGCCCTGTACCTGCTTTCACACCACATTTGCGTGTAAGGCAGCCTTCGCTTCCCGCCGCTTCAGGCTGGAGCTTACACCCTCCCCGCTCGGCCGAAGAGCTGCCGGGGGTGGACACGGCAAGGCGATGGCCAGATCCTTAGGGCAGGAGAGAAGCCACGTCCAAAGACCTTCCTTAAGCGAGTGGCCAGCCGCCCTCCGCGCGCGCCTTTGCTGCGCTTTGGCGCTTGCTTGAGGAGGGTCTCCCCGCGCGCACGCACCTTCCTGGCCCCGCCAAGCCAGCCAGGGAGTCGCGAGAGGGGGAGGAGGGTCGCCCGAAGGGAAGCCTCCGCCGGGGGTGCCGATCGTTCCTCAACCAGCGCCGGAGAATCAGTCCCAGCCACTTCTCCATGCCCGCCATCGCCCTTACCTTCTCAGGCCAGGTGAGGGAGGGGCGGGGCGAGACAGGGAGCCACAGCAGAGGGCCCAAAGAGCCGCTTGCGGCTCCGGAGCCGCGGGTTGCCGACCCCTGGTCTAGGATGAATCCAGCTGAGCAGCCTGACCTGATTCACAGAATGACCATCTCATTCGCCAAACCAGTCCTTCTCAACCTGCTAACTGGGGGATTCTGGGAGTTGAAGTCCATTCATCTTTTTTGTTTTATTCAAAAAAAGGTTAAAATACAAAACTCCCAACACATTTAAAAAAAAAAAAAACCCACGAAACAAACATGACATTGGGGGAAAGAAAAGGTGCAAAAAAGAAGAAAAACCACAGAATTACACATATTTTCCCTCCTAGTTGAATACTGATTAATACATTATTCCAATATTGCTATCCCACCTCTTGCGAAACACAGCTAGAAATTTTTTTTAAACTACTAAGCTATTTGCAAATTAGTGGCCTGTCATCCTTATACAGAACAGAACAACAGGGTTGGAAGGGACCTTGTAGGTCATCTAGTCCAACCCCCTGCTCAAGCAGGAGACCCTGTACCATTTCTGAAAAGTGGCTTTCCAGTCTGTTCTTGAGAACCTCCAGTGAGGGAGCATCCAGAACTTCTGGAGGCAACTTCTGTTCCACTGGTTAATTGTTCTCACTGTCAGGAAATTCCTCCTTATTTCCAGGTTGAATCTCTCCTTGGTCAGTTTCCATCCATTGTTCCTTGTCTGGCCTTTGGATGCCTTGGAAAACAGCTTGACCCCCTTCCTCCTCTCTGTGGCAGCCCCTCAGATATTGGAAGGCTGCTATCCTGTCTCCCCTGGTCCTTCTCTTCGCTAGACTAGCCATGCCCAGTTCCTGCAACCGTTCATCGTATGTTTTAGACTCCAGACCCCTAATCATCTTGGTTGCTCTTCTCTGCACTTTTTCTAGAGTCTCAACCTCTTTTTTATAGTGTGGCGACCAAAACTGGATCCAGTACTCTAGGTGTGGTATATACTCAGGCTTTACAGAGTGGTATTAGTACCTCCCTTGATCTTGATTCTACCCCACTGATGGACATCCCATTAAGATGTCCACCCATCTTAGAATTGATAAAACCCTGGAAGCTCCATCTCTGTCCTCCTCTTCTGCTCGCAGGTCGAGGATCTGAAGAACAAAAACCTGATTTTACGAGCGCAGCTCCGACAGCACGGCGTGGAGGTGATCATCAAGGAATCCCACTGACCGACCAGCCACCGGCAGGGAGGGCCTCGCTCGAGGCGCGGACCCCCCCCCCCATGTCGAGCACAGCAGAAGGCCGCGATGCCCAGCCGCACCGGTGCTTCCAAGCCTGCCTTCCTCCCTCTCTCTTCTCTCTCTCTCATTCTCTCTCTCTCTCTCTGATGCCGGATCGGAAGGGCCCAGGACTCGGCTGAGGATGTTCGACTTTGCCCCGTCGCCCTTCTGGGCTGACTCTTTGGCTTGGCCCTCCGTGCTTGACGTTGACAAACGTACTCTTGGTTCGTAGGACCCGAAAACGAATAGCCCCCTTCCCCCCCCCTCCAAGTTGTGTTGACCCTCTCCCAGCCCTGCCGTTTTGCTGAGCATTGCCGCCCCCTCACGCGCTTCCTCTGACGCCCCCTTGCATGCAGCCTCACGTAGTTCCCCTTTCAGAGTTCCCTCCTGCCACTCGTGGCACAGGGACCTCCGGGGATGGTCCCCTCCCGGGCTCTGCTCCCGCCAAGCGAGGGGGTGGCGCTCTAGGCAGCCCCTCCTGCTTGCCCTCTTTAGCCCAACCTTCCTTCTCTCCTTGGATGGACTCCGGAAGGCCGACGCTCGACCCTCCCCGCGTGATTCCTCGTTGCCGAAAAGACGCGACCTTGCTCGCGGCGCAGAGTGCCAAGGACTGGAGCGGGTGCCGAGCAGTCGCCGTCTTCCTCTCTCAAAGATGATGCATCTAACGATCAGGATAGCAGTTCTCTCTTCTTCTTTTTTTTTCCCATTTCCCCCCCCCCCCCTTCTTTTATATAAA
Organism: Thermophis baileyi; assembly: GCA_003457575.1. Lineage (NCBI taxonomy): Eukaryota > Metazoa > Chordata > Lepidosauria > Squamata > Dipsadidae > Thermophis > Thermophis baileyi. Next base: position 33,533 of record QLTV01003090.1, read on the forward strand.
TCCTGCGTTTTGGACAACAACAACAAACAACAAAAAAAGGAACATAATTAAAAAGCTGCCTTGCTGGGGTTGATTTGCGTTTGGTTTTTGTTCAGGGGCGGCTGGGGTCTGTCCGTGGGGGGCAAGGTTGGCGCTCGGAGCCCGTTTGGACAGGTTTGTGTTGTCTCTCTCCCCAACGTTGGCAGGGCTGGACGGTGGTGGTGCCCGGTAGGCAAAGAGGAAGGACCCCCCCCCAAATCTCTCTTCCAGCAATCTTGTGAGGCGCCCCAAAGCTATGCTATCCTGCCTCAGACAAGCAGCAGTCAACCCAATAGAAGATTTGTCGCTCAGAGTTGGACTGTGGGGTCCTTGGTGGTCCCTGAGCAGACCTTTCATGACCCAACTAGGGAACATCATCAGTGTTAGAAGGGAGTGGGGGTTGCGGAGAGGAGGAGGACAACTGTGGGGTCCTTGGTGCTCTCTGAGCTTGGTGGCTTTCTTGCAGACGTTTCGTGACCCAACTAGGGAAAATCATCAGTACTGGAGGGGAGGGGAGTTGGTGGAGTGGAGGAGGAGGAGGAGGGAAGAAGTAGTGAAGGAAGAGGAAGTGGACTCTGGGGCCCTTGGTGCTCTCAGCTTGGTTATTTTCCTGCAGACGTTTCATTGCCAAACTAGGTAACATCATCAATGCTAGAAGGGTTTGCTCTCCGTGTATATCTGTGTGTGTGGCACGCCCTGCCAGTGTTGGGGGGGAGGGGGGAGTGGTTCCTTGATTGAGGGGTCTTCCTTTCTGCCTGCAATGTATGTCTGGTAACATACATTCATGTTAACTTGAAATCAATAAAGATGGCCAGCTCCCTTTTCCCCTTTCAATGAGAGTTTTTTCAAATTCAGTCAAACCTCTGAAGCGCTTCAAGTTTTATGCTCCTCGTTTCAGTCTTCTGAAAGCTCTCAGGTGAACCGATCCGGCTATTGTGCCATTAAGAATCCCAAAAGATTTTAATCTTTGTCTTGTTAACGATCCAACCTCGCAATTGGAATATATTGTCCTCTCTCCACTGAGCAAACTTCTCCATGTTTTGTTCTTCGTAACACCAAACATTTTAATAACGAGGAAAGAAAGAAAGAAAGAAAGAAATCTGGACTTCACGCTTTTTCTGTACTTATCCCAGACGGTCAATACGTTACTTATTGCTGCAAAAAGTTATTCTACAGTAAATTGTTCCTTATTTTATTAACCAGAGACGCTTGTGCAAATTGACTTGCCCCTTGCATAGAAGGAGTCAGCTGGCCATAAAGAGAGAGAACCCATAATCCACCTTAAGTCGCTGGCCTGGTAGTACAATGTGAAGTCGAGCTAAATTGGACTAAATCTTCCGAGTCTTGAAAAATCTTGAATTTAATCCTTTTGTAAACTGAGACGAAGGGCCCATTCGATGTCCAAGATGGACAGATCAAATATGTTCATTTCCCGGCGGAGATCTGGGTCACAGGTCAACTCCCCAGAAACCCAGGAGGGTCTGACCATGAGGATAGGCTGATGGAAATATTCCTCATCGTTTGATCGGGTCCCAGCAGCTCCAAGACAGTAAATTGATCTAATATAGGCGTAGTGCCTTTTTATGAGAAGAGAAGGGAATGGAATGAGAAGAGAAGAGAATGCAGAATAGAATAGAGTAGAATTCTTTATTGGCCAAGTGTGATCGGACACACAAGGAATTTGTCTTGGTGCATATGCTCTCAGTGTACATAAAGAAAAATAAAATACATTCATCAAGAATCATAAGATACAGCACTTAGTGATAGTCATAGGGTACAAATAAATAGAAGAGAATGAGAAGAAAAGAGTGCAGAATAGAAGAGAAAATATAATGGAATAGAATAGAATAGAATGCAGAATAGGGATGGGATAGGATAGAATAGAATAGAATAGAATAGGGAATTGTCAGATCCCAAAGAGTGATCGTGCCATTCAGTTGAGAGAAGGGGGGGCCTTGGGTTTGATTTATTAGCATTGCCTGTGTCAATGGACGATTTACAATCCATGCCCAGGCGCCAAACATCCTGAGATCTCTTCACTTTTGGAGAAGGTTTATGAGGGGCAATGTGGGATGTTTCACTTCAATGGATAACAGAAGATGGTCAGAGAAATGTATGTTTATCCGGTTCCCAGAGCAGTTGATAAAGAAAACATTTTCACACTTGTGTATTGGCTAGAATCTGCATTCTGGCTAATGGGAGGGGTCTCTACTGCTTTAACTCTACCTGCTTTGCCTAAGGGTATTCAGACGTTGCTTTGAATGGAATGCTGTCAGAGAAATATCCGGTTCCCAGAGCAGTTGATAAAGAAAACATTTTCACACTTGTGTATTGGCTAGAATCTGCATTCTGGCTAATGGGAGGGGTCTCTACTGCTTTAACTCTACCTGCGTTGCCTAAGTGCCTAAGGGTAT
>QLTV01003090.1:71674-83291 GCA_003457575.1 Thermophis baileyi
AAGGAAAGGAAAGGAAAGGAAAGGAAAGGAAAGGAAAGGAAAGGAAAGGAAGATTAACAGAGTTGGATGGGGCCTTGGAGGTCTTCTAGTCCAGCCCCCTGCTCAAGCAGGAGAACCTATACCATTTCAGACAAGTGACTGTCCAGTCTCTTCTTAAAAACCTCCAGTGATGGAGCGGCTACGATTTCTGAAGGCAACTTCTGTTCCACTGGTTAATTGTCCTCCCTGTTAGGAAGTTTCTCCTTAATTCCAGGTTGCTTTTCTCTTTGATTAGTTTCCAAAGCTTAGTTAATTTAGTTAGTTTCCAAAGTTTAGTTAGTTGAGGAGATTGGCCAGTTTCCAGGCTGGCTACTGCAAAACAGTTTAAGTTTCTTAGGAGCCTGCTTGGCGTGGACACAGAAGGAGAACTGTGCAAAACGTTTTCCTGCTCCACCCACCCACCCCTGGGTAACTTATCAATAGTTCCTGGTTTTGTATGACACACTAAACTACAGATAGCCCTTGTTTAACAATCAGTTGCTTAACAACTCTCTGAATGTATGGTGGACTTACCAAAAGATACTTACAGCTGGGTTCTGGAGTTCTAATGGCTGAATACAGATGCCTGTAATCTGTATTATTTTGGGTATTTGGATCATCTTTCCAACTGGTTGCAGATTCCGTGGTCCCGTGACTGACTGCAAAGTTTTTTAGCCGTAAAAAACACCCGTAGGAATACCTTGATTCACTTAATGACCGTCTGAGAAGTTGAAATGAAGAGGCACGTAGTTTCATTATAGCTTATGGACTCCAGTTCAAGGATCAAAAGTGAGACCAATCAAAAAATCACCTCCACTTCCAATTTTAGTGATGGGAGAAAGGCGTTATGAAATTGAAGAAATTTTAGATTCTAGATATCATCAGGGAAAGTTACACTATTGAGTTAACAACTGTGGCAAGAGAGGGTGTAAAATTGAGTCTGGTTACATGAGTGCCTCAAGTTATGACCATCATGATTTACATTGCAAATTCAATAGAATAGAATAGAATTCTGAATAGAATAGAATTCTGAATAGAATAGAATAGAATAGAATAGAATAGAATAGAATAGAATAGAATAGAATAGAATAGAATTCAGAATAGAATAGAATTCAGAATAGAATAGAATACAATAGAGAACGGAATAGGAATAGGAATAGAACAGGAATAGAATAGAATATAAATAGAATAGAATAGAATAGAATAGAATAGAATAGAATAGAATACTTTATTGGCCAAGTGTGATTGGACACACAAGGAATTTGTCTTTGGTACATATGCTCTCAGTGTACATACAAGCAATAAGTGATAAATCACAGTCAAATCATAAAAATACATTCATCATAAATCATAAGATACAACACAGTGATAGTCATAGGATACTAAATAAACAACATAAATCATACTAGGATACTAAATTAACAATATAAATCGTAAGATACAAGCAACTAAGTTATAATCATAAGAAGATAAGGAGATAGGTAATAGGAAAGAAAAAGAATAATAGTAATACAACCTTACTAGATAGTTTGACAATGTTGTGGAAGTTAGTTGTTTAGCAGAGTGATTGCAAGGGGTGAAAAACTTCCATCGTGTCTAGTTGTTCTGCTGTGCAGTGCCCTATAGCGTCGTTATGAGGGTAGAAGTTGAAACAGTTGATGTCCAGGATGTGAGGGGTCTGTAGTCATACTTTGGGGACTACCTGTATACAGGGGTGAAATTCAGCAGGTTCTGACAGGTTCTGGAGAACCGGTAGCGGAACTTTTGAGTTGTTCGGAGAACCGGCAAATACCACCTCTGGCTGGCCCCAGAGTGGGGAGGGAATGGGGATATTGCAGGATCCTGCCACGCCCACCAAGCCACACCCACAGAACCGGTAGGGAAAAAATTTGAATTTCACCCCTGCCTGTATAAGGTAACGCAGTGGGCCATACGCCCTGCTAGGCTAAATTGTTCTGAACAAATTTGTTTTTGAAAAAAAGCAACTTAACAACCGTTTTCCACACTCACAACAGCTGCAGCTGGTCACGTGATCAAAATTTGGAGACTTGGCCACTGGCATGTATTTTTGACGGTTGCAGTGTCCCGGGGTCAGTTGTTAAGTGAGTTTCGCCCCATTTTACGACCTTTCTCACCACAGTTGTTAAGCAAATCACCGCAGTTGTTAAGTTAGTCACCCGGTTGTTAAGTGAATCTGGCTTCCCCATTGATTTTGCTCGTCAGAAGGTCGCAAAAGGGGATCGCGTAACCCCCCGGGTTGCTGCGACCGTCATAAATACGAGCCAGTTTGCCAAGTGTCCGAATTTTGATCACGCGACCGTGGGGACCATGGGGGGGAAACAATCCTGTCGCTTTTTTTTTTAGTGCCGTCAAGACTTCGAATGGTTACTAAATGAACAGTCTCAAGTCGAGAACTACCTGTATTCTATATTTTATTTTGTTTTTCCAACCCACATGTTTTTTAGATTGGCAATCCTTGTGACACGCTTTCCTTCTCTTCCCAGCTGTGAGCCTACCTTGCAAAGCCATACGGTCCCAACCCAACCCGATACGCCAGGAGTGGAAGTTCAAGAAAGATGAAACCGTGCTCTTCTACCACGACAATAAGTTCACGGGTGGGTAGTCCGACAGAATGGATGGATTACCGAGTGGTCCACTTTCCGAGCTCTCCGTGTGGCTCTGTGTTTGTTGGGGTCTGGAACAACCCCTTGAACCAGGGTGCTTCCCAACGGGTTAGAACAATAGTGCCCAAAATCTGCTGGCTGTGGATTATGGGACCTGATCCAAGAAATCTGGATGGTGCCAGGTTGGGGAAGAAGCTGAAGTAGTGTCTATCATCCAGGTCACGATTGTCCCAAAGGTGTTTTTTTTTCAAGAGGCAACTGTGCTTTCTGTTTTTCTTTGAAGACGTTTCGCTTCTCATCCAAGAAGCTTCTTCGGCTCTGACTGGATCGTAGGGAATGGAAGGATTTATACTACCGGTAGTATAGTTAATTTTCTGAAGAGAAACGTCTTCAAAGAAAAACCCGAACGTCCAGTTGCCTCTTGAAAAAGCATATTTGGGACAAAGCTAAAGTAGTGTTTCTCAACCAGGGCAACTTGAAGATGCGTGGACTTCAACTCCCAGAATTCCCCAGCCTGGGGAATTCTGGGAGTTGAAGTCCACGCGTCTTCAAGCAGCCAAGTGTTGGCCATAATCAATGGCAGATCCGATGTGCCTTGCCCAAACCTGGAAAGGTAGCTTAATACGGTATCTCTTTACAGGTAATCCTCGATTTATGACCACAATTGAGCCCAAACTTTCTGCTGCTAAGCGAGACATTTGTTAAGTGAGTTTCGCCCCATTTTACAACCTTTCTCACCACAGCTGTTAAGTGAATCGCTGCCGTTGTTAAATTAGCCACATGGTTGTTAAGTGAATCCGGCTTCCCCATGGACTTTGCTTGTCAGAAGGTCGCAAAAGGGGATCACGTGACCCCAGGGCACTGCGACCGTCATAAATACGAGTCAGGTTCCAAACGCCTGCATTTTGATGGCGTGGGGATGCTGCAACGGTCGTAAGTGTGGGAAAACGGTCATAAGTCACCTTTTTCATTGCCGTTTAACTTCAGACAGTCACTAAATGAACAGTTGTAAGTCGAGGATTACCTGTGTTTATGTATACAAGTAAAGAGAGAGCAACTTAAAGAGAATGAATATTGTTTTATACACAGTTCAGACATCACTGAATTTCTGTCTTTCGTGCGTCTTTCTTCAGATAACTACAAGGATCGCGCCACGTTCACCCCGTATGAGATCCAGCTCGCGTCGGTGACCCGCAAAGACTCGGGCACGTACACTTGCGAAGTCCTTGGAGGATCTTTTGCGCAGTCGGAAGTGACGCTGATTGTGCAAGGTACCACTTCCACTCCCTGGGCACTCTCGAGTTGAGGAAACGGATCATTTCAGCTATGCAAAATATCAAAGGGGACCTTTATGAAAGTGCTGTTTGATGCAAAGTTTTTAGCATGAAAACTGAAGAGTTTGCATCAAGTCTAGTGAAAAGAAGGACTAGGGGGGACATGGTAGCAGTCTTCCAATATTCGAGGGGCTGCCACAAAGAAGAGGGAGTCAAGCTATTCTCCAAAGCACTTGAAGGTAGGACAAGAAGCAACGGATGGAAACTAATCAAGGAGAGAAGCAACCTGGAACCAAGGAGAAATTTCCTGACAGTGAGGACAATTAACCAGTGGAACAACTTGCTCCAGAAGTTGTGGGTGCTTCATCACTGGAGGCTTTTAAGAAGAGACTGGATAGCCACTTGTCCAGAATGGTACAAGGTCTCCTGTTTGGAATAGGGGATTGATCTAGAAGACTTCCAAGATCCCTTCCAATTCTGTTATTCTGTTAAACTAGTCCAGTGATGGCGAATCTTTTCGGCACCGAGTTCCAGCAAGCGCCAGAACCCTGGAAACTCAAAGACCAGCTGGCCGGTGCGCATCCGTCTTCTGGTTTCCGGCGCGTGCATGCGCGACGGCCACCTGGTCTTTGTGCGTGCCGGAGCGCCGGAAACCTGAAGAGCAGCTGGCGATGGCGCGCATGCCCACAGAGAGGGCTCTGCATGCCACCTCTGGCACGCATGCCATAGGTTCGCCATCACGGAACTAGACCATGTCAGGAAGGTGTTTGAGTGGGACAGGGATAGGGATAGAGAGAAGAGAAGAGAAAAGACGAGAGGAGAGGAGAGAGCTGGAAGGGACCTTGGAGGTCTTGTAGTCCATCCCCCTGCTCAAGCAAGAGAACCTATAGCATTCCAGACAAATAGTTGTCCAATCTCTTTTTGAAGACCTCCAGTGATGGGGCACCCGCAACTTCTGGTGGCAAGTTGTTCCACTGGTTAATTGTCCTCACTGGCAGGAAATTCCTCCTTAGTTCCAGGCTGCTTCTCTCCTTGGTTAGTTTCCACCCGTTGTTTCTTGTCCTGCCTTCAGGTGCTTTGGAGAATAATTTGACCCCCTCTTCTTTGGGGCAGCCCCTCAAATATCGGAATACTGCTATCAGTAGAGCCGCGGTGGCGCAGTGGTTAGAGTGCAGTACTGCAGGCTCCTTCTGCTGACTGCCGGCTGACTGCAGTTCAGCAGATCGAATCTCGCCAGGCTCAAGGTTGACTCAGCCTTCCGTCCTTCCGAGGTGGGTAAAATGAGGAGCCAGATTGTTGGGGGGCAAGAGGCTGACTCTGTAAACCGCTTAGAGAGGGCTGTAAAAGCACTGTGAAGCGGTATAAGTCTAAGTGCTGTTGCTATTGCTATCCTGTCGCCGCTAATTCTTCTTTTCTCTAGATTAGCCAAACCCAAATCCTGCAACCATTCTTCATATGTTTCTGGGGCAGCTGGCAACATTTTTGAGGTTGGCATTGGGGTGCCTAGAGTCCTTGCTTGGCAGTCACCAGATTTTGGTGGCACCAACTTAAAAATCACAATAAGGAAAGTAAAAGCAAATACAGGCAGTCCCGACTTACAACCGGTCATTTAGTGACCATTCGAAGTTACAACAGTTTCGAAAAAAAGTAACTTAGGACCGTTTTTCACACTTAGGACCGCCGCAGCATCTCCACAGTCACATGATCAAAATCCAGACGCTTGGCAACTGACTCATATTTATGACGGTCGCAGTGTCCCGGGGTCACGTGATCCCCCTTTTGCGACCTTCTGAGAAGCAAAGTCAAGGGGGAAGCCAGATTCACTTAACAACCGTGTTCCTAAGTTAACAACTGCACTGATTCACTTAAGAACTGTGGCAAGAAAGGTTGTTAAATGGGGCAAAACTCACTTAACAACAGATTTAACTTAGCAACAAAAATTTGGGGCTCAATTGTGATTGTAAGTTCCGGACTACTTGTAGCAATCTGACCTGCCCAAAACAAAGCATCAGCTTCTCCCATCATATTTATAGACTAGTAGGGCTGGAAGGGACCTCAGAGGTCGTCTAGTCCAACCTCCTGCCCAAGGTAGGAGTCCTTATTTATTTGCAGAAATGTCTTGAAACCCACATTAGGACGGGAAGACCCTGCTGGGGCCAGCTTGCCCTCTGCTCAGGAGTGTTTTACCTCATCTCCCACCACCACAATTTCAAGAAGTCCTCAAGTTACGATCCTAATTGAGCCCTGCAATTACGGTTGCAAATTGTGACGGTCATTAAGCGGCTCACCGGGTGATCAGTTCCGATTTTATGACCTTTTATGTGGCAGTGGTTAAGCAAACGTGGCGGTTGTGCAGTGAATGCCGCGGTCATTAACAACCCCTCGTTTTGCTATGTGGCGGGTTCTGCCACAAACCGGAAGTAAACCCCAGTTCCTTGCAAAAACCTTGTACATCTCCATCACACGCACTGCAAACGGATGATTTGCGGTCCCATGACTGCAGGTGGGGGGGGGGGCTGGACACTGGAACTTCGAAACTGGGTTTGGCGGGGGGGAAACCTGTCATAAGTCGAGGACTGCCTGTATAACTTTCCCATGGCAGCCATTTTGTGCACGTGGCACCTCATGCAGGGGTGAAATCCAGCAGGTTCTGACAGGTTCTGGAGAACCGGTAGCGGAAATTTTGAGTAGTTCGGAGAACCGGCAAATACCACCTCTGGCTAGCCCCAGAGTGGGGTGGGAATGGAGATTTTGCAATATCCTTCCCCTGCCACGCCCACCAAGCCACGCCCACAGAACCAGTAGGGGAAAATTTTGAATTTCACCCCTGACCTCATGCCATCCAAATTGGCCTCCTGACCTGTGAGCCCCCCTCTCTTCTTGGGCAGTGCCCGCCGCCAAGCCCACCGCCCATGTTCCTTCGGTGGTGACCATTGGAAACAAGGTGGTCTTGAGATGTGAGGAGACCGACGCCAACCCCCGGCCGACTTTCAAGTGGTTCAAGGACAACGTCCAGATGCCTCCGGATCCCAAAACCAGCACCATCTTCAAGAATTCGTCCTACACAATCGACTCGGACACAGGCGTCTTGGTATGTTCCTGTGTTACTGACTTTAAGCTGTGTTTATCACGGCGGGGGGGGGGGGCCTGCAAGCAGGATGACCCACCCGGTACTTGGTATGGGTTGGGTGGGGTGGCTTACATTCACGGGTAAGGAGACAATAAACCAGGGTTACTCAACCTTAGCAACTTTAATATGTGCGGACTTGCAACTTTAAGGTGGCTGGACTTCAACTCCCAGAATTCCCCCAAGCTGCCCTGTTGAAGTCCACCCATCTGGAAGCATGCTGCCTGGGGAATTCTGGGAGTTGAAGTCCAGCCACTTTAAAGTTGCAAGATTGAGAAACACTGAAATAATCTGTTGAAAGCCAAGTAGATAACATCATCGGTGCTACAAGGGGAGAAGGGTTTGCGGAGAGGAGGAGGAGGAGGAGGACTGTGGGATCCTTGGTGTTCTCTGCGCTTGGCTGTTTTCTTGCAGTCGTTTCATTACCCAACTAGGTAACATCGTCAGTGCTAGAAGAGAGGGGGTTTGTGGAGAGGAGGATGTTGTGGTCTGCCAGCGGCCTGCGGAACTGGCAGCAGAGTCAGACAGCGAGGAGGCTGGGGAGGAACATGGGCCAGGCCTGGAGTCTGGAGAAGGTTCGGTGCCAGAGGCAGAGATCCAGCCCGGGCCATCTGGGAGTTCTGTGCTGACTCCAGAGCCTCCAGAGGCTGACATGAGCGAGGCAGAGGAACGGGGGGAGTCTGTTCCCAATGCGCGCATGCGCAGAGCTGCCAGAAGGCAAGAACAGTTACAGAGGAGAAGGACTACTCAGGAGTAAGGCTGGGAGATAATTGGCCCCTCCCATAGGCTATAAAAGTGGAGCAAACGGATGTGCTCGTTGCAGGAAGCAACGTTGTTCAATTCTCAGCATTTTCGGGAGTAAGGCTTGGAGATGATTGGCCCCTCCCATAGGATATAAAAGTGGAGCAAATGGATGTGCTCATTGCAGGAAGCAACTTGGTTCAATTCGTGTCTCAGCTTTTTCAGTTCTGACTCCGTGTTTCTGTTTGGCCTTGCAAAGTTCCTTGCCAATTAGGTCTTAGGCAGCGTGTCAAGAAAGATAAAGGTTCGTGCTTATCTGCCTTCTTCCCAGACTTGTTATCATTGTTTGGGACTTATTACGGCTGGGAATGAACTTAATTCACAACCGTTAAAAATAAAAAGAGGTTTTTGGGACTCCGTTTGTGCTGTATTATTTTATCAGGAAGCCTAGGTCAGAACAGAGGAGAACTGTGGAGTCCTTGGTGTTCTCTGAGCTTGGCTGTTTTCTTGCAGTCGTTTCATTACCCAACGAGGTAACGTCATGAGTGCTAGAAGGGAGTGGGGTGTGCAGAGAGGAGGAGGAGGAGAAAGAGGGGTGAGGAGAAGGATTGTGGGGTGCTGGGTGCTCTCTGAGCTTGGTGGCTTTCTTGCAGACATTTCATTACCCAACTAGGTAACATCATCAGTGCTAGAAGGGAGGGGGTTTGTGGAGAAGAGGAGGAGGAAGATTGTGGGGTCCTTGGTGCCCTCTGAGCTTGGTTGTCCCAAAGGTGCTTTTCCAAAAGGCAACTGGGCTTTCTTAATTTTTTCCTTGAAAACGTTTCGCTTCTCATCCAAGAAGCTTCTTCAGTTCTGAAGAAGTAGCAAGATTGAGAAGAACTTGTAATAGACAACTCGTTCGTATCTAGGGGTTATCCTAAAGTCAAAAAAAAAAAAAAAACTACCCAACAGAGATAGAGTGATGGAGTGTCAAAGCAGAGCCGATAATGGAGAGTCCGCCGATTTCCTGGCTGCAACAAATGAAGTAAAAATTATATTTGCAACTTACATATAGGTTTGTAAGTGCCCTGTAAGGTTCCACATTTTACATTCTGTGTTTTGCATTTTACTCCTGTGATACTGAAATAGGATGTGAATGTGCAATACGCTAAATAAATATCCTACAGGGACAGTTTTTCCCCCTCGTACCATCACTCTGCCAAGCACCTAATCCTCAAAGTATTGTCTTATGTCTAAGGATATTTACCCATGTCGTACGACTGTAGAATTATTATGATTCTTCTCATCTTCTCTACCACTCCCTCTTATTGCTATCATTATTACAATTATGATGATGATTATTATTACTCTGTTGCTCTGCATGTACGCTGAGAGCATATGCACCAGAGAAAAATTCCTTGTGTGTCCAATCACACTTGGCCAAATAAAATATTCTAATTCTAGTCTAGATTCCATTCCATTCTATATTCTATTCTTATTCTTATTCTAATTCTTATTCTTATTCTTATTCTTATTCTTATTCTTATTCTTATTCTATTCCATTCCATTCCAAAGAGCAGATAGAATATTATGCGGTTTGGGAGATGTTTTATAAGTGGATAGAACAAAAGAAAGGAATATGGAACTGAAGAAAGTAAATGAGTAAGAAATGTAACATATCAAGATAAAATGTGTAATATATTAAAGAATAAAAGGGAATGTAATGAGAAAAAATTGTAAAAAGGTATAAGAAAAAGGTGTAAAGCCAGACGACACCTATACCTATTCCAATTCCTATACTATTCTATTCTATTCTAGTCTAGTCTAGTCTAGTCCATTCCATTCCATTCCATTCTATTCCATTCCATATCCTGATCCTAATCCTAATCCTAATCCTAATCCTAATCCTAATCCTAATCCTAATCCTAATCCTATTCCTATTCCTATTCCTATTCGTATTCCTATTCCTATTCTACTCTCTCTTCTCTTCTCTTCTCTTCTCTTCTCTTCTCTTCTCCCTCTCTCTCTCTCTCTCTCTCTCTCTCTCTCTCTCTCTCTCTCTCTCTGTGCTAGAAGAGCAAATGTGGGTGCAGAAGAGAACCCTTTCTTAATTCCCTTCCATTCCCTTCCCTTCCATTCCATTCCATTCCATTCCATTCCATTCCATTCCATTTCTATTCATATTCTATATTCTCTGTTCTATTTCTATTCCATATTCTATTCCATTCCATTCCATTCTTATTACTATTACTATTCCATTCCAGTTCCTATTCCTATTATTATTCCATTCTAATTCTAATTCTATATTCTATTCCGATCAGGGGTGGGCTTCAAAAATTTTAGCAAGGGGTTCTCTGCCCGGTTGCTGGGTGGGCGTGGCCATGGTGGGCGTGGCCTAGTGACCAGGGCGGGGGGGGCATTTTTGCCCTCCCCGGGCTCCGGAGGCTTTCCTCGTGCCTCCGGGAGGGCGAAAACAGCCTCCCCAGGCTCCGGAAGCCCTCTGGAGGCCAGAACTTCCGGTAGGCCCGTTTTTCGCCCTCCCAGAGCCTCTGCGTGCGCCCTGCACTTACCTGCATCCAAAACAGGGTGGAGACTCCTGGGAGGGGAGGGAAGGGGTGGGCAGGGCCAGCCAGGAGTGGGATTTAGGGGTTCTCCGAACTGCACAGAATCTTAGCTAGAGGTACTCCCGAACCCCTGCGAACCCCCAGGAGCCCACCCCTGATTCCGATGGTCTTAACCCGAGGACTGCTTCTATTTGAGCGGTGCCATGGTGGTTTTTCTCCCATGCACCCGTCGCCTGGCTCCAATTTCTGCAGAACAGGAAATCGCAGAGAGAGATTGAGGCTGGCTCAACCTGTGGAGGAGACAGGTGTGTCCTTGGTCGAGAATTGAGCTCCTTTCCACTTTCCTTCAGGCCTTTGATCCCGCCACGGCCCTGGACGCTGGCGACTATTCCTGCGAAGCCGAGAACAAGGTGGGGCCCCCCCAGAGGTCGGAGGTGATTCACATGGAAACCAGTAAGTAAGCCGCTTGGCATCTCTCCTGCGGGCACCAGCTGTTTGGAGTGGCACGCTCTGCCGTCTTTTCGACCCTGGCTGTCCAATTGTGTTTTGCAATCAATGCCAAGGGGTTGGTGGAAATTCCTAATTTTAGTCCCAAGTGACCGACGTTATGACGGCGCTGAAAAAAGTGACTTACAACCATTTTTCACACTTATGACCATTGCAGCATCTCCATGGTCATGTGATTTACATTTGGATGCTTGACAACTGACTCACATTTATGACTGTTGCAGTGTCCCGGGGTCATGTAATCCCCTTTTGCAACCATCTGACAACCCAAATCAACAGGGAAGTCAGAGTCACATAACAAACGAGTTACTAACTTAGAAACGGCAGTGATTCGCTTAACAAACGTGGCAAGAAAAGTTGTAAAATGGGGCAAAACTCACTTGAGAAATTTCTTATTTAGCAACATAAATATTGGGCTCAGTTGTTGTTAGATAGTGGGTAGAGATGACAGGAGACAGACTTCCAAAGCAGCTCTTTATTTCAGCTCTTGTGTAAGCAACCAGCAAAGAGCAGTCTGACAGCTTGCCCTTTTATAGGGAGCTGTCAGACAGACCAGCCAATAGCGTTTGAGCTTTTTCCCGCTCAAACGCTGGACCTGGTTGGAACCATGCAACACAGTTGAAACAGTTAGAACATAACACCCCTCCCCTCCTGGATGGAGCTGTCCAGCATACGTAATCACGCAGGTAGGCGGGGCGTTATGAAGCCCTACTAGACCTGCGCAATTCAGATGGCGGTGAGGCAGCGGACTGTGCGGCCAGGTCTGCTGCCGTGCTGCCGCTC
>QLTV01003090.1:93864-105112 GCA_003457575.1 Thermophis baileyi
ATTCTGGGAGTTGAAGTCCACCCATCTTAAAGCATGTTGGCTGGGGAATTCTGGGAGTTGAAGTCTGCCCATCTTAAAGCATGCTGGCTGGGGAATTCTGGGAGTTGAAGTCCACCCATCTCAAAGCAGGCTGACTGGGGAATTCTGGGAGTTGAAATCCACCCATCTTAAAGCATGCTGGCTGGGGAATTCTGGGAGTTGAAGTCCACCCGTCTTAAAGCATGCTGGCCAGGGAATTCTGGGAGTTGAAGTCCACCCGTCTGAAAGTTGCCAAGGTTGAGAAACATTCTCCTAATCTCTCGTCTTCCCCTTCTCCAATCTTTTCCAGAAGTTCCAGTAAGAAGGTCATTTACAGCCAGCCTTCCAACAGAAGCGACGTAAGTAGAAACAGAAACTCACCTGCTTCACACTCCCCAGGAATTTGGGTCCCCAAAGGCCGATTTTGGACTTTTGGTTTTAATGGGAGGGGGATTCAATGGGATGTAATGCCTTTTGCAGACCTTATAATAATATTTGGCTGACATTCTCAGTTTTTAGAGAAATGAGAATCAACGTCTCAGCTAATTTGTGTTTTTAAAGTTTCTGGAGATATCTGAATTGGGACCAAGTGGCCATCCAGAAATCCTTTCCTCTTAAGGCAGAATTTTAGAGAAATGCTATTCTGCCCAGTGGAAATGCAGGTGGTCCTCGTCTTACGACCACAATGGGGATCGGAGTTTCAGTCACCAAGTGATGCAAGATGGGCAGCGTATCAATTTAATAAATAGATAAACGTGCTCATGAAGCCATTCACCCCTTGACCAGATCGGATTTTACAACCATGTGTGTACTGCACTCCTGAAGCAAATCACATGGTGGTTAAGTGAATCGTGTGGTCATTAAGTGAATCCAGCTTCTCCGATTAACGTTGCTTGTCGTCGGAAGCTAGCTGGGAAAGTCACAAATTGTGACCCCATGGACACAGGACGCTGCCAGCTGGTTGCCAAGTGTCCACATCATGATTGCATAACCGTCAGAGTAGTACAACGGTCGTAACTTCGAGAACAGGTCATAAGTCATTTTTTTTTCAGACCGTCATAATTTCAAGCCGCCATTAAATGGATAGTCGTAAGTGGAGGACGGCCTGTAATGCTTTAGGCCTTGAACAAAATCATATACAAGTGGTCCTCGACTTACGACCACAATTGAGCCCAAAATTTCTGTTGTTAAGTGAGACATCTGTTAAGTGAGTTTTGCCCCATTTTACGACCTTTCTCACCACAGCTGTTAAGCGAATCGCTGCTGTTGTTAAATTAGCCACACGGTTGTTAAGTGAATCCGGCTTCCCCATGGACTTTGCTTGTCAGAAGGTCGCAAAAGGGGATCGCGTGACCCCGGGACACTGCAACCGTCATAAATATGAGTCGGATCACAAGACCCTGGGATACAGCAATGGTCTTAAGTATGAACCAGTTGCCAAGCATCTGAATTTTGATCACATGATGACCATGGGGATGCTTCAAAGGTAAGTGTGAAAAACGGTCATAAGTCACTTTTTTCAGTGCCCTTGTAAGTTTGAACGGTCACTAAATGGAATGTTGTAAGTCGAGGACTACCTGTAAAAGGCATGCTTTGAACATTTGGGGAGAACCAAACTAATTATTTTTAGAATTAAATACAGGTAGTCCTCAAATTACAACAGTTCCTTTAGTGACTGTTCGAAGTTATAACGGCACTGAAAAAAGTGACTTATGACCATTTTTCACACTTATGACCATGGCAGCATCCCCAGGGTCACGTGATTTACATTCGGATGCTTGACAACCTGGCTCACATTTATGACGGTCACAGCGTCCTGGAGTCACGTGATCCCCTTTTGCGACCTCCTGACAATGGGGAAACCAGATTCACTTAACAACCGTGTTACTAATTTAACGACTGCACCGATTCACTTAACAAACGTGGGAAGAAAAGTCGTGTAAGATGGGACAAAGCTCACTGAACAAATGTCTCACTTAGCAACATAAGTTTTGGGCTCAATTGTGGTCGTAAGTTGAGGATTACGTGTGTTATTTAAGCTGTGCAGTTGTGATTGTGGTAATTTGGTCATCTTTGACGGATGCTCTTTGGGGCACATACTGACCAACACCTGAGATATATTCGTTTTCCAAACTTTTGGGGTTCTGAATTCACACAACTGTTTTCTATCTTTATTATTCTCTATTATTTATTTATTTTTATTTATTTATTGGAATTTGTCAAACAAAAATGAGAACAAGAATAAAAGAATAAAAATACAATGACAGGGACGATAGGCACGTTAGTGCGCTTATGCACGCCCCCTCTACTGACCACTTAAGTGTGAATTAAGGTCCGCGGAAGTCAATTTGTGACTGAAACTGTGGAAAATTTGTGGCTGAGACAACTGAATCAGGTAGAAGAGCATTCCAGACTTTGACAACTCTATTACAGAAATCATATTTTTTACAGTCAAGTTTAGAACGATTTACATTGAGTTTAAAGCGGTGGTTCGCGTGCATATTATTGCGATTAAAACAGAAAAAGTCATTTACAGGTAAAACATTACTACGTATAATTTTTGTATGCAATGCCTAGGTCTGACCGCAGTTATCCAAACCGAGAATTTCGAGCCTAGTAGCATAAGGAATTCTACTGTTATTATATCAAAACAAATTATCCTCCTTTTGATTTTTTTTTTTCCAGGGTGACTTTAAACAAACTTCTTCCTTCCTGGTTTGATCGTGGCTTACAGACTTCGTGTTTTAAACTCTGTACCTGGCTCAGGACTGCTGTAAATGTTCTCGGTGGATCTTTGTAATTAAGTGTGATTTTTTTTCAATGGTTTGTTTGTTTTTTAATATATATATATATATAAATATATGTATATGTATAAAATAATTGTGACCTTGCATTTTCATTACTTCCAAGCAGAGAGTTATTAGGTTTGATTTTTCCAGCAACAATATATTTCACATTCTGCCACTGAAGTTAGAATGTGAATGTAATTACTCTCATTTAACAAGGGATGTAAGTAATAGTTTGCCTTTACGTATTTTTTTTTTAAACAGTTGCTATTTAAAAAGGCTGTGTTTCCAGCCTTCTTTTCAGGGTATTTTCATTATTTAGGATCGTGAGCCTTGAGTTCTGGTACAAAATTATTGATTTTGTAAAAATTAGTGTGCCTAATTTTTTAAGGCTGATCTGTCACTCAAATTCAGTTTGAGGTAGTTATGAGTTTAAGGACAGGGATTAAGAAGTGGACTCAGTTGCATTTCTGTCCTCCAAAAATCGGTCGTTCCCAACCTTGGCAACTTTAAGATGTGGTGGACTTCAACTCCCAGAATTCCCCAGCCAGCCAAGCTGGCTGGGGAATTCTGGGAGTTGAAATCCACACATCTTAAAGTTGCCATGGTTGAGAAACACTGATCTAGATTTTAAGATTTTAAAATAAATTTGAACAAGAAACCAAGTCCTGTATTTTGCATTTAATTGTGTAGCAGATAAAATAGCCACAATGCTAATCTTCTCTCCATCAAGGAAGTTGTGCTGAAGGACGATTGCTAAACTTCTCTTCCTTAGGGAGTGAGTTAGACGTGCTAAAATTACTCCAGCTAGGACTCTCTATCTTACCAATATTTGCCTTTATTAATATTACGATATTCTTGTATGGTTTTTTTAAAAAAAAATGCTGGACACCGAACTGGAAATAAACTCTTGATTCAACAAATTGTGTCGTGTTAAAATCTATCTTAGCTTTGTGTAAAATACAGCTAGTCTTTGACTTACAACAGTTTGCTTAGTGACTGTTCGAAGTTACGACACTGAAAAAGTGACTTGTGACCATTTTTCACACTTACGACCATGATTTGCATTTGGATGCTTGACAATTGACTCAGATTTATGACGGTTGCAGTGTCCAGGGATCATGTGATCACCTTTTGCAACCTTCTGGCAAGCAAAGTCAATGGGGAAGCCAGATTCACTTAGTAACCGTGTTACTAACTTAACAACTGCAGTCATTCACTTAACAACCGTGGCAAGAAAAGTCGTAAAATGGGGCAAAACTCACTTAACAAATTTCTCAGTTAGCAACATAAATTCTGGGCTGAATTGTCATAAGTCGAGGACTTACCTGTATACACATCTCAAGTGTGATGTTCAGATTACAGGGTGTGCTCGACTTACGACCGCAATTGGGACCAGAATTTTGGTCGCCAAGCAATGTGGCGGTTAAGCAAGTCATCCCGAAACTGAACACTTTTAAGATAATTTTGACTGTGGTCGTTAAGCGAATCTGATTTCCCCCATTGAGTTTGCTTGTCGGATGCCATTGGAAAGGTCACAAATTGTGATCAAGGGACCACAGGATGTTGCAACTGTCACAAACGCCAAGGGCCCAAATTGTGATCACATGACCATAGTGATAATTTCAAGGATGGCTTAGAAATCACTTTTTTCAGCACTCTCGTAATTTGAAACCATCATTAAGTGAATGGTCATAAGTCGAGGACTGCAAATAAATGCCCAAATGGTGTGTTTTCGAAGGTGACTGGGGTTGTTTGTGTTTTAAAAACAGTTAAAATGAAGAACGGGTGGACGGCGGTGTTCTTGCACTTACAGATAGTCCTCGACTTACGACCACAATTGAGCCCAAAACTTATGTTGCTAAAGTGAGACATTTGTTAAGTGAGTTTTGCTCCGTTTTACGACTTTTGTTGCCACTGTTGTTAAATGAATCATTGCAGTTGTTAAGTGAATCTGGCTTCCGCATTGACTTTTGCTTGTCCGAAGGTCACAAAAGGGGATCACATGACCTCAGGACGTTGCAACCATCATAAATATGAATCAGTGGCCAACTGTCTGAATTTTGATGATGGGCTGCGACAGTTGTAAGTGTGAAAAATGGTCATAAGTCACTTTTTTCAGTGATATTGTAACTTTGAACAGTCACTAAATGAACCGTTGTCAGTCTAGGGCTACCTGTATTTATAAATGAGGTGGCAAAGTGTGTGTGGGTGTGTGAAATTTTTGTGTTTCTTGGACAATTATGTATTGTTTGCAACCTCCCTGCTTTCTTACCATAGAGTGTTGAATTGCAAGCTGGAGCATCCGGCGGAAAATGAGAGTGGTTGTGCTTTTCCACTCCCTGGGCTACAGTCACAGTCAGAAGTGATTGTGGTGAATGTGACAAACACCTATCAAAATCAGAAAGGAAGATGGCGGGGAAGGGGGATGGCAGCATGTCACGCAAAGGACAAAAAAAACCCGTATCTTACACTTAGGCAAGAAACACCAAAAGTACACATACGGACTGGGTGAAACCAGGCTTAATAGCAGTGACTGTGAGGGGGATCTTGGAGTCTTAGTGGACAACCAGCTAAACAGGAGCCAGCAGAGTGCGGTGGCAGCCAAAAAAGCCAACGCAACCCTAAATTGCATTAACAGAGGGATCCAATCAAGATCAAGGGAGGTACTAATACCACTCTATAAAGCCTTAGTAAGACCACACCTAGAGTACTGCATCCAGTTTTGGTCACCACACTATAAAAAAGATGTTGAGACTCTAGAAAAAGTGCAGAGAAGAGCAACCAGGATGATTAGGGGACTGGAGGCTAAAACATACGAAGAACGGTTGCAGGAACTGGGCATGTCTAGTCTAGTGAAGGACCAGGGGAAATACGATAGCAGTCTTTGAGGGGCTGCCACAGAGAGGAAGGGACCTTGGAGGTCTTGAAGGAAAGGGACCGACACTTTAGAAGACAGACTTAAGATCCAGATGACAGGATTGAACATCAAGCAAGATGCAATTCAGAGGTGAGAAAAATGAATTCCTTCCTGCACTTTGGGAGGAAAAACCAAATGCACGGGTACAGAATAGGTGGTACTTAGGAGTAACTATGAGAAGGATCCAGCTGTCCTAATGGACAACCACTTAAGTATGAGCCAACCGTGTGCTGCAGCCACCAAAAAAGCTAATGCAATCCTAGGCTGCATCAACAGAGGGATAGAATCAAGATCACACGAAGTGTTAGTAGTACTGCTTTATATTGCCTTGGTAAGACCACACTTGGAATACTGCATCCAGTTTTTTGTCACCATGATACAGAAAAGATGTTGAGATGTGGAGACTCTAGAAAGAGTGCAGAGAAGAGCAACAAAGATGAGGAGGCTGGAGGCTAAAACATGAAGAACGGTTGCAGGAACTGGGCATGGCTAGTTTAATGAAAAGAAGGACTAGGGGAGACATGGCAGCAGTGTTCCAATATCTCAGGGGCTGCCACAAAGAAGAGGGAGTCAAGCTATTCTCCAAAGCACCTGAAGGCAGGACAAGAAGCAATGGGTGGAAACTAATCAAGGAGAGAAGCAACTTAGAACTAAGGAGAAATTTCCTGACAGAACAATGAATCAGTGGAACAACTTGCCTCCAGAAGTTGTGAATGCTCCAACACTGGACGTTTTTAAGAAGAGGTTGGACAGCCATTTGTCTGAGATTGTATAGGGCAGGGGTCTCCAACATTGGCAACTTTAAGACTTGTGGACTTCAACTCCCAGAATTCCTCAGCCAGCTGGCTGAGGAATTCTGGGAGTTGAAGTCCACAAGTCTTAAAGTTGCCAAGGTTGGAGACCAGAGGTGGGATTCAGCAGGTTCTGACCAGTTCTGGAAAACCGGTAGCGGAAATTTTGAGTAGTTCGAAGAACTGGTAACTGGCCCCGCCCCCATCTATTCTCTGCTTCCCAAGTCCCAGCTGATTGGGAGGAAATGGGGATTTTGCAGTATCCTTTCCCTGCCACACCCACCAAGCCACGCCCACAAAGCCGCGTCACTCCCACAAAGCCACACCCACAGAACTGGTAGTAAAAAAAAATTGAATCTCGCCACTGTTGGAGACCCCTGGTATAGGGTCTCCTGCTTCAGCGGAGGGTTGGACTAGAAGACCTCTGAGGTCCCTTCCAGCTCTAGGATTCTATGTTCTATCCTTATACTATTTCATAGGGGGTTTTTTTTCCCCAAGACCAGTTTGGAAACTGCAATCAAATGAAGTGCAAGTGCTAAGCACATGCCTTCCCCCCCCCACCCCCGCCACATATTCACACATTGGGAATTTGTTTTCGTTGCAGTCGGGTGTCACGGATCTCCCCGGGAGGGGTCTTTCTAAGCGCCCAGGCTCCCCAAGGTTGCGACTGCGAGTTAACACTTTGCGTTTTGCCTTTCTTGCTCCAGTCCTGAGCAGCTGCATAAACTAGATTGCCAAATCTGAGGTTTGGCAATTTCTCAAGAGCAGAGGATGGGTGTGGAATGAAGGGTGGGGAGCCACGGAGGTTGTAGACAGTGGAACACACACTTCTCCTTTGCACTAAAGGTCAAAATCATTATTTTTTTTCATTGCATTGCATTCCCCCCCCCCAAAAAAAACGGTGCAGACCATAAGAATGTCTTTACTAGTTTTCTCCTGAATATGTCTTTAACATAGAATAACATAGAATAACAGAGTTGGAAGGGACCTTGGAGGTTATCTAGTCCAGGGGTTTGCAACCTTAAACACTCAAAGAGACATTTGGACCCATTTCCCACAGAAAAGAAAATACTGGGAGCCACAAAACCTGGGTGGGTGTGGCCAACTCGACGTCACTCACTTCCACCCAGTCACATGACACCCGTCACGCCTACCCAGGTTTTGTTCCCGGTGTTTTCTTTTCTGTGGGAAATGGATATCTCTCTCTCTGCTCTCTCTGTCTCTGTCTCTGTCTCTCTCTCTCTCTGTCTCTCTCTCCTTGCTCTCCTGCCCAGCTTCACGTGTCAAGTGACTGGGAGGGGAGGGCGAGGGGCGGGGCCAGCCAGTGGTGGGATCACCCGACAGGGAGCCGCAGCAGAGGGACGAAAGAGCCGCATGCGGCTCTGGAGCTGCGGGTTGCTAACACCCGATCTAGTCCAATCCGGAAGCTCCAGTTGGTGCAAAATGCAGCGGCCAGCATGGTTTTGTGTAGATCCCGGTGTGCACATATATCACCTCTCCTGTGGGAGCTGCATTGGCTGCCGATTTGCTTCCGGGTGTAATTCAAGGTGCTGGTTGTCACCTTTAAAGCCCTTCATGGCTTGGGACCAGGTTATCTGAGGGACCGTCTCTTGCCAGTCACATCTACCCGACCCATCAGAGCGGGGAGGCAGGGAATGCTGCGGGTCCCATCCCCGAGGGATATACACCTGGTGGGACCCAGAAGAAGGGCCTTCTCTGTGGTGGCTCCCTCTCTCTGTAACATCATCCCCCCCCCCAGAGATTAGAACGGCCCCCATTCTGACACTCTTCCGGAAGGCGCTGAAGACCTGGTTCTGCCAGCGGGCCTGGGGAACCCAGAGCGGGATGGAGCCCATTAAATGGCTCGTGTGATCTGTTGTTGCCGGGGCGGGGGGTGGGGAGTGATTTTATTATGATTTTACTATTATATTATTTGATTTTTTAATTAGTTTTATTGTTTTAAATGTGGTTTTTATATTCTGTAAGCCGCCTTGAGTCGCCATGGGCGAATAGGCGCCAATATAAATTGAACAATAAAATCAATCAATCAATCAATCAATCAATCCCCTGCAGGGGCAGGAGACGCTATACCTTTTCAGACAAATGTCTGTCTTTTGGGGTCTTACTTGGTGATTGATTGATTTTTACATAGGGCGTCTTTGTGAGAAACATTCTCTGTTCTTTTTTTTTCAAAATATGGTTTTATGGGGCTATAACATGCAAGCGATACATAATATTATCTTGCCTCATCTCTCGGAGCACACCTGTCAAGAGCTGGCTTTGTTTGCCTTCCAGGTGGCCCAGCGGTGCTTCTTGGTTATAAAATATGCAAATCTTTTCCTTTCCTTCAGCTGAATTTTTTTTTTTTCCCTTCCTGATTATGGTTCCATCGCTGACCTCACACTGGGAGGCTCAGCTGGGCCAGCTGGCTCTCGGTATCTACGGCAGCTGCTTAGAAGCCAGCCAAGATTGACTTCAATCAAGGGGAATTGCTAGCAAATAAGTGGGACTACGTAGGACTTCACAAGTATGGGGGCCGCAGGGGACCCCACGCATCGCCTCCCGGGGTCCTGGGCCAGGTGCAATCTGGAAAGAATGTGAAAAAGATTGGGGTCCCTGCAGCGAAAGGTGGGGGAAAGGCAAGGAAATACAGGGAGTCCTCAGCTTACGGCCACAACTGAGCCCAGAATTTTTTGTTGGTAAGCGAGACAATTGTTAAGGGGATTTTAGCCCCATTTTAGGACCTTTCTTGCCACCGTTGTTAAGTGAATCGCTGCAGTTTGTTAAGTCAATAACACGGTTGTGAAGTGAATCTGGCTTCCTCGTTGACTTTGTTTGTCAGAAGGTCGCAAAACGGGGTCACATGAACCCGGGACACTGCAACCGTCGTAAGTACATGCCAGTTGCCAAAGCCTCCGAATTTGGATCATGCGAACGTGGGGATGTTGCAATGGTTGTAAATGTGAAATAGATCACTTTTTTCAGAATTAAAATCAGAATAGAGCAGGGGTGGGTTCTAACTTACCTCGCTGCCGGTTCGCTTCCTCCCACGCCGCGTGGGCGCGCTTTGCACGCGCGTGCGCATGCGCAGTGCCAAAAAATATTTTTTTTTAAAAAAAGCCAAATACAAGATGGCGACACATGCGCAGTGCCGGAAACTCGGCTTCTGCGCATGTGCATAGAAAAAAAAATCAAAAAAAAAAAACCCCCCCCCCAAAAAAAAATTTAAAAAAAAAAATTCCAAAAAAAAGATGGCGGCGCCCATGGACCGGCACCAACTGAACCGGCTCTGTGACATCACCGTGACGTCACCAGCGGTTCGCTACCAGTTCGGCCGAACCGGGAGGAACCCACCTCTGCCTTGGAGGTCTTCTAGTCCAACCCCCTTATACCATTCCAGTCAAATGGTTGTCCAGTCTCTTCTTAAAAGCCTCCAGTGATGAAGCACCCACAACTTCTGGTGGCAAGCTATTCCACTGGTTAATTGTCCTCACTGTCAGGAAGTTTCTCCTTAATTCCAGGTTGCTTCTCACTTTGATTAGTTTCCATCCATTGTTTCTCATCCTGCCCAAAGCTGTAGTAACTTTGTTACATTTTAATATTAATAAATGGTTATGTCGTTGTAATTCAGTGCTGTCGTGACTTTGGAAGGTCACTAAATGAACTGTTGTAAGTCGAGGACTACCTTTATTCATACCAGTCCAATTACAAGATTCACAACTGGCTTCCTTCTAGCTCCAGATGTTTGAATGAATCCAGGATTTTTTCATAGATGCTGCCAGAAGTCAAGGAAGAGCTATGTGGACCTGAGCAGAATACAGATAGTCCTTGATTTACGACCATTCGTTTAATGACCATTCAAGGTCCCAGTGGTGCAGAATACAATGGCCAGGCATTATGCCTGCAACTGTCGCACCGTTCCCATGTGCACACGATCAAGTATTTGGCAAGCAGTTATGATGGTTGCAGTCTCCTGGGGTTTACAGATTAGATTACAGATTAACAGAGTTGGAAGGGACCTTGGAGGTCATCTAGTCCAACCCTCCTGCCCAAGCAGGAGACCACACCACTTCTGACAAATGGCAGTCCAGTTTCTTTTTGAAAGCTTCCAGGGAATGAAGCTCCCACAACTTCTGTTCCATTGGTTGATTGTTCTCACTGTCAGAAAATTCCTCCTTTATTTCCAGGTTAAATCTCTCCTTAACAAGGCTACTTCAGCTGACTGCTAGCTGCAATTCGGCAGTTCAAATCTCAGCGGCTCAAGGTTGACTCAGCCTTCCATCCTTCCGAGGTGGGTAAAATGAGGACCCAGATTGTTGGGGGCAATATGCTGACTCTGTAAACCGCTTAGAGAGGGCTGTAAAAAGCACTGTGAAGCGGTATATCAGTCTAAGTGCTATTGCTATCTATCTATCTATATCTATCTATCTATCTATCTATCTATCTATCTATCTATCTATCTATCTATCTATCTATCTATCTATCTCTATCTCTATCTCTATCTATCTATCTATCTATCTAATCTATCTATCTATCATCTCATCTATCACTCAATCATCTATCTAATCTATCTATATCCATCTATATCTGTCTGTCTGTCTGTCTGTCTGTCTGTCTGTCTGTCTGTCTGTCTGTCTGATCTATATCTATCTATCTATATCCATCTATCCATCATCTATCTATCTATCTATCTATCTATCTATCTATCTATCTATCTATCTATCTATCTATCG
>QLTV01003091.1:25084-35657 GCA_003457575.1 Thermophis baileyi
CTCAAAAAACAAATATATATATAGATAGATAGATAGATAGATAGATAGATAGATAGATAGATAGATAGATAGATAGATAGATAGATAGATAGATAGATAGATATACAGATATATAGATATATCACAGAGCTATTCGATAATGCATTTAATAAAATACAGCACGGAGCTATTCGATAATGGAAAATAAATCAGAATACAGGGTTGTTATGTACAATAACAATTAAGGCCTAATTCACATTATATAAAGCACGTTAGGAATTTTGTTCGACTCGGGAGAGTCTGCAAGAGGAAATAGAGACGGAAATTGTCTGGATGACTCCGTCAAGGTGCAACGTTGTGCCAGCGAGTAAACCTAACCGAACTTCTCATAGATGGAGAAAATATAAATGTTGCTCAAGGACCAATTCATCTGACAGACATGATGCTGAGGTCTATCACCCCACACGGATTATTTTGCACTTAATGGCTGCATTTGAAGCCTTCGGCTGAGCTGTAGCTATGTCACCATCTTTTGAAGCCTAGAAAACACAAAAGACTGGCCTTCACCATGGATTGATAAGACTTCCGATGGTCTTATTATCTCCATCCCTAAGGGCAGGGGTGACCAACCTGGCATGGCTGGCTGGGGAATTCTGGGAGTTGAAGTCCACAGGTCTTAAAGTGGCCAAGGCTGGACACCCCTACTTTAAACTAATGATCTATAAATATCACCCTAGACTTGCCAAAATTCTTCTTCTTTAAAAAACAAAATAGAAGGAAAGGTTGTTGTTGGTATTTTTCCTTTTGTTTCTATTCTCATTAAAGATGACATGCACAATGGAGAAGCAATAAAAAAAATGTGAAGTCCTCTATTTTCCTGCCTGAGCAGGGGGTTGGACTAGAAGACCTCCAAGGTCCCTTCCAACTCTGTTATTCTATTCTATTCTGTTCCCCACTGGGCTCGTCATACCTGCACAATTCATTTTCTTGCATACCTTTTGAAGTGGATAGCTTATCGAATGCAATGTCGGACTGCAGACTTCATAATATTTGAGTGGGAAGAATTGGGATTCGTAGGAAAATTATAAGGCGGGCAGGGAATGAGGTAGGATGATTTAGGCTATACCCTAAGAAGAAAGTTAATAGCTCCATAGAGCACAGTTTTCCATTATTGGAACCCCCTTTAATTACATCTCTTCGAGGACTTTTTAATTTCTAAGGACTAAAGACGGAGTAAGCAATTTAATCCGCACTTTTTAGAACTTCATATTGTAGCTTAAGACAATTCTGTTACCAGCTAAACTAAACTTATTCATTGAAGCTTTTGGAAAGAAATATTCAGATGTTGGCAGATGGTTAATTTCACAGCAAAAGACAAAGTCTTTACGGGCTTGGTTTGGAGAAGCGTTGTAGAAGGCCAAGTTAAGTATCAGTGCAACTCAACTTTTGCGATGAGTTCTTTAGCTCATGGTTTGTACTTTGCACTGGATGAAATAACTACTTGAATGAACGTGAAGCCAATCAAATGGTTGCATTTCAACATCCCTGCTCCCAAAGGAACACAAATGATCATTTTTTGGGTGGAGCAAATCTTGGCTGAATGTCCCAGTCACGCCGTCTCCATCCTAGCACTTTCCAGAAATGTGGACCAACGGTTGGCTGACTGCTAAATTCTGGAAATTGAAACCTTACACACCCAGAGACTGTACACACTGAAGCCTGCACATCTGGAGACGGCTATTACAGAGGTTCTAGGGCTCACTGGAAGATGTGCAGGCAGTTAAATATCCCAAAATGCACTACTATGCCTTTGCGATTGGACATTGCCAAAGAAAATTCATTTGCCAAACCAGTTGTCCTTCCAACTTGTCCACCATCAACCAACAATTTTTTTGTTTTGTTTTGTTTCGTGGTGTCAAATCCTGTTTTTGTTATAATTCTAGGCAAGAAGAGATTAGATTTCTCTAATGGAAATCTGATCAGCAAAATCCAGAATATCAAGGAAAGGAAGGGGAAGTATTTACGAAGAGTTTTTTTTATTTTACTGGGGGAATTAAAACTTCTCCTTTGCTGAAACGAAACTTTTGACAAAGTTGTACAGTGTGTGTACGGACACACACACTGCTGGTTTCGGCTGGAGTTGGGCACTGCACAAGATATGAGTGTGTATTTTGAATTCTTTGTCTGTTTTCTCCTTCTTGGGAGAGAACGGGGATTATCTTAAAATTGGAGTCACCTTGTTCTTCAGGTAAATATGTTATCACCCCAAAGAAAACAAGATCATTTCCTTCATCACCCTATTCTCAGAAAAAAGGAATACAATTAATAAGGCCTGAATTCTGATTTTACAGGTTATCAAAATGAACATCAGGTTCTGAATAATTGTGACACATTTCCATAATATTCAGCAACGCAGAAACGTCCTGAAATACTCAAAATATATTCCTGTGTTCTGTTTGACATAATACTTCAAATGGTCAGAAATCTAACTGCTAAAATAACATGAATTGTGACTTATGTGCTTATTATTCCTATCATTCTGGGACATGCATTATTCTTCTGTAAAACCTATTCTATTATTTTGGGTAGTAATTGGGTGACGAGCTACATTAGAAATAAATGTGCTTCAGGGGTGGGTTCTAATTTACCTCACTGCCGGTTCGCTTCCTCCCGCGCCGTGTGGCCGCGCCTCGTGGGCGTGCGCACGTGCATGCGCAGTGCCGAAAAATCCGAAAAAATCCCCCCCCAAAGCCAAAAACAAGATGGTGACGCATGCGCAGTGCCGGAAACTCAGCTTCTGCGCATGCGCAGAAGAAAAAAAACCCAGAAAAAAATCCCCTTCCCCAAAATCCCCCCCCCAAAAGATGGCGGCGCCCACAGACCGGCACGGACAGAACCGGTTCCGTGACGTCACCGTGACGTCACCAGCGGGTCGCTATCGGTTCAGGCGAACCGGTGCGAACCGGGAGGAACCCACCGCTGATGTGCTTTTATTTAAATAAATGACCATTTCTTCAAGAACCTTTTTTGTATCATCACATTCGGGACTGAAATAATTTTGCAAACAGTTATAGAAATATATATGCATATATATATATATATATATTTCTATAGGCAAGGCATCAGGGTGGAGCTTCCAGCTATTTCATATCTCATGGCCTGAGCATTTTTCATCCATTCTATGTACATCTGAAACCAATTTGGACTAACAGACCTGGTTTTGGAAAAAAAATAAAAAATAAAATAGGGTGTTATGCAGTTGGCCAACTACCATACACAGGTGTTTCTGGCTCAATAAATTGTAAGTGGCACAAATCCACATTATAATGGATGATTGTGTCTTTCCTGGCTATAATACAAGAACACTGTAGTGGTAAAAATAATAATAATAATAATAATAAAAATAAACGGTGAGAAATTCCTTTGGCAAGACATTGGACTGAAGATAGAGCATTTTGTTCCTTGATAGGCGTATTCATTATGGCAAAATATCTCAAATATAAACTTCAGTATCATAAAACGCTATTTAACTAGAAGATCTTCAAATGCTAACTGTAATCCTTACACTGTGGAGTTTCGGGCCTGAGGACCTTTAAGTGGGAAAATCCATTGGCTATTAAAAAAAGGAGGGGAAAAAAAATCCCACAATGGCTGTAACACAAGAAAACCCACCACAACACAAATTTTTTTTCTTTTAAGCTTCAGTACGTTTGGACATTGTAACTCTTTTTGTGGTGACGAAACACATTGTTTTGATCTTCGCACACATTCATTCAGACCTGTGCAGATTGCTTCTCTCTCTCTCTCTCTCTCACGCACCTACACACGTACACAAACACACTTTACACTCTGCAGGCATGGCATCGTCATGGGTAAAACCCAAGTTCTACCTGACCTAAAATGGGACTTTATCCAATGTTTTGTCCTTCAACTCTCTTTCGAAAGGCAGATGGTCATTGGCCACCTTACAGGAGTGGACATCCCTAGCACGACCAATTATGAAACATACGAAAGCTTGCAAACTAGTAGTAGCCGGAGAATGCTGTATGTTTGCCTTCTTTTCTTTAACATTTAGGGGTCCCTCACCCTGAGTTGCACATTCATTACCACATCCCCAACCAGCAACAGGTTGGGAAAGATCTACCAAGCTCTTATCAACACACGGTGTAAAGTGATACTACATAGATGTGACGAAGGACAGAGGGAGAACTTAATTCAAAATGGCGTCTTAGATAGCAACAGCCATGGATGGGGGAGTAATACAGGCCTACTCTAAAGTAAGACCTGCGACTAGAAATGATATGCCCGCATTCACACATCATAAATGAATCCCTAATCTAACTGCATAGAGGAGAGTTGGGAAACGATGGCCCCTTTATGACCTGTGGACTTCAACTCCCAGAATTCCCGAGACAGCCATGAGGGAGTTCAACTCCCACAATTCCTAAAACAGCGATGCTGGCTCAGGAATTCTGGGAGTTGAAGTCCACATGTCATCAAAGGGCCATTGTTTCCCCATATACCCCTGGCATAGAGAGCGAGCATTTTTGGGGGAGAGGGGGGGGGTCTCAGATCAGCCACGGATGCCTGCTAAGAAATATTTATGCTTCAGAAATAGCAATAATAATATTTAAAACAAAAGAAAAGAAAACAAAGAAAGCTATTTTGACATGGCTGTTCAGGCAGCAATGGCCTCCACCATTGTGTTTTGTTCTTCGTCGTATAATCAGCGCCCGGCGTGAGACTCCACGTTTGACGCCGATCGGATTAAAAAACAGGCAATGAAATGCCCCCGCGTGATAAGTTTTTCGAATGCCAGATTTTGGTGGTGGTCTTCTTCCTCCTCCATAGGTCACGGGGAGAAGAAACCCGGCAGGAGGAAACGGGCTGCGGTCCTCGGTTACCTTCAAAGGTCCTCTGCAGAAGAACTTGAGGCTGTTATACGTAAATGCCCTCGGGGTTAAAACCAGAGGACAACGGGTTCTGCAAGATCCGAAGGTTGCTGGGAAGCTGCCTTGAGGAACTCGGGCGTTTGAGGGAGCTGGTTTGAAAGACGGGTTCTGTGGGAGGAGAACCAGGTTAGTATGAAGTCTTTGAACACGGTTACCTTAACAGGTTCTGCCTGAAGGTGGATTGCAAACCCCTAAGGGTGGAAGAACGGATGGAGGAAGGAGGGTCTCCTTCCATGTTTAGCTCCACCATTAATCTTATCATCCACCTTCCAGGATAGGCGGTCCTCGAATTACAACAGTTCATTCAGTGATCGTTCAAAGTTACAACGACACTGAAAAAAAAGTGATCTATGACCATTTTTCCCCAGTGATTCGCTTAACAATGGTGGCAGGCAAGGTTGTAAAATGGACAAAGCCCACTTAACAAATGTCTCGCTTAGCAACAGAAATTTTGGGCTCGATTGTCGTTGTAAGTCGAGGGCAACCCGTACTGTACCCTTACGACAGGGGTGTCAAACTGGCGGCCCACGGGCCGGAGGTGTCACGCACAGGGCACGCCCACCCCAGCTCCGCGAAGGAGAAAAACATCACAAAATGTCACATAACGGCAATGTGACACGGCGAGTTTAACACCCGTGCCTTACGAGATACTCAACAGAAGAAATAGCAATAGCACTAGTACTTATATACTGCTTTACAATGCTTTACAGCCCTCTCTAAGTGGTTTACAGAGTCAGCCTCTTGCCCCCAACAATCTGGGTCCTCATTTTACCCACTTCGGAAGGACGGAAGGCTGAGTCAACCTTTAGTCGGTCAGGATCGAACGAACCCCTGGCAGTCAGCAGTGAGTTAGCCTGCAATACTGCATTCTAACCACTGTGCCACCATCTTCCTTCCTTCCTTCCTTCCTTCCTTCCTTCCTTCCTTCCTTCCTTCCTTCCTTCCTTCCTTCCTTCCTTCCTTCCTTCAGCACTTAAACTTATATACCGCTTCACAGGGCTTTACAGCCCTCTCTAAGTGATTTACAGAGTCAGCATCTTTCTCGGAACAATCTGGGTCCTCATTTCATCGACCTCGGAAGGACGGAAGGCTGAGTCAACTTTCTCTTGTCTCTATTATCTTGTCTCACTACCCCTAATGCAAGGATGTCCAACCTTGGCAACTTTAAAATCTTGCTGGCTCAAGAATCCTGGGAGTTGAAGTCCACAGGTCTTAAAACTTGCCAAGGTTGGACACACCAATGAGTCTATCTTCTCCCATTACCACCTTCCCCTTCTTTACAAAGGAAGGCTTTCCTTAAGGTAAAGGTAAAGGTTCCCCTCGCACATATGTGCTAGTCGTTCCCGACTCTAGGGGGCAGTGCTCATCTCCGTTTCAAAGCTGAAGAGCCAGCGCTGTCCGAAGACGTCTCCGTGGTCATGTGGCCGGCATGACTAAACGCCAAAGGCGCACGGAAAGCTGTTACCTTCCCACCAAAGTGGTCCCTATTTTTCTACTTGCATTTTTTACGTGCTTTCAAACTGCTAGGTTGGCAGAAGCTGGGACAAGTAACGGGAGCTCACCCCGTTACGCGGCACTAGGGATTCGAACCGCTGAACTGCTGACCTTCTGATCGGCAGGCTCAGCGTCTTAGCCACTGAGCCACCGCGTCCCTAAGGCCTTCCTTGCTTGCGTGCAAATCAGTTGTGAACCTGCCAACATCTATCCAAGCTTTCCTGCCCAACCCTCAAAAGACCAAGGGTGAACTTTCAACGGATCCCTCCTAAGATCTGTTTTGGAGGAAGAGGGAAGGAGGGTGTGTGGTCATCTCAAAAGTACCTTTCTCAAGCTCTGGGTATGAGGTCTCCAATTCAACGGGCTCAGCCGGAAGGACCGTGACTTTTGTCCCTGTCTGCTGGATGAACTGTTGGAGGTTGACTTGACGCAGTTCTTTCGTCAACTGCTCCAGTTCTTGTTCTCTTTCCTGAGAAGGAGAAGAAAGGAAAACGGATTCAGGAACAGCAACAGAGTTGGAAGGGACCCTGGAGGTCATCCAGTCCTGCCCCCTGCTCTTGTGGGAGATTATTTCTGATAGAGGGCCGTCCAGTCTTTTCTTAAAAACCTCCAGTGATGGGGCACCAGAGGTGGGTTCCTACCGGTTCTAACTGGTTCTTTAGAACCGTTAGTAGCTCGGCGATGACGTCACAGAGCCGGTTCCGTCGGTGTCTCTGTGGGCGCCGCCATCTTGGATTTTGCTTCTGCACATAAGCTAATTTTTGATTGGTGCGCGTGCGCGTGCACGGCGCGACCCTAAGCAAACCGGCGGCAAAAGGATCCAGAACCCACCCCTGTGGGGCACCCACAATTTCTGAAGGCAATTTGTTCCACTGGTTAATTATTCTCGCTTTTCGAAACGATTCAACCAGACAGTTCTGAAGGATGCTGAATGATTTTAAGAGAAATGAAAATAGCTGGATTTCCAAGATAGATCAGGGACAATTTTTCATTCTCGCTCCACCCAAACCACCAAAGGAAGTTATTCCATGACTCTGGCAGCTGCCATCAACTGAATGCGATCTTGTTCCAACCACCCGGTTCTCTTTAGCAAACTGTAGAGTAGACCTCGACTTACAACCGTTCTGTTCTGATCCGGCTCCCAAACACGACAAACCCTCTGAAGTTAAATCAATGATTCCTTTATTAGGAGCGCCAGCAGCCCCGGCAAAAAGTTTCTCTCTCACTGCAGGCTAACAAGTCTGTCCAGCAGGGAGATGAATAGTTGTCTGCCACATCTATTCATCTCCGCCCCCTGCCTTTTATCCCCAGAGCTAGGGTGGGGCTTCACTAGCAGCAGTGGCTCTTCTGTCCCAAGGACCGACCCACAGATTTCACTGCTGCTCCACTGCTCTCCTCTCCTCTGCCTTCTGCACATCCGCATGTCAGGCACTGGACCCAGCTGTTCCTCCTCTTCCTCATCAGCCACCTCCAGACCTGGGGGCTGTTGACTCTCTGTCTGAGTGCTGATGGACAGCCCAGGCTCCGCCTCTGTCTCTCTCTGCCAGCTCCATTCCCTCTTCCCCCTCGGAGCTCTCAGGTTGCCTTGATGCTGTCCCTTACTCCCATGCCTCCTCCTCCTCCTCCTCTGATTTGGCTGCTGGAGGGACCGGCGGCCGACAGGCCACAACACGTTCACTTAGTGGCCATTCAAAGTTACAAAGCCACCGACAAAGGGGTCTGACTTGGTCCTTGTGCTTATGACTGTCGCAACATCCCTGGGGTCACGTGATCAAAATCCAGGCACCCGGCAACTGGCAGGTACAGGACCTAAGATGGTTGCAACAACCCGGGGTCATGTGATTCACTCCACAATGGCAGCGATTTAACAACGCTGGCAACAACAACAACAAAAAGATTGTAAAATCGGGTGTGACTCCCTGAACAGCTGTTTTGCTCAGCAACAGAGTAATTCTATTCGGAATTGTGGCCGTAAGCCAAGGACTACCTGTAGCCAGCCAGCTCAGGGTAGTGGTACAATACAACAAGTTCCTTGGCAGACAGAAGAGGGAAATGTGACATATATAAAAAAATTAACTTGGATCTCATTTTTTTTCCTTGTGGAGAGGAAAAGATTTTATGGATTGGGTAAGTCATATTAAGGTTGCACCTAATAGTTCCCCCGCTATCACACACTGAATGAGATATGGGATATACAAGCCATCTCTGACCTACACATTTCTGCCGTGTACATCGTAACTCAATGTTTCGTTACCCAAACCTGGTAAAAAACATCAGTGCTAGAAGGGAGGGCAGATTGCGGGCTAGCACTAATGAGATATACCTAGTTTGAATAATGAAACATCTGCAAGAAAACCACCAAGCTCAGAGAGCATCAAAGACCGCACAGTCCTCCTCCTCCTCTTCTTCCCTGGAAACCCTTCTGCCTTCTAGCACTGATGATGTTACCTAGTTGGGTAATAAAATGTCTGCAAGAAAACCACCTAGCTCAGAGAGCCCCAAGGACACCACAGGCCCTCTCCTCTTCCTCCCTGGAAACCCCTCTGCCTTCGAGCACTGATGATGTTACCTAGTTGGGTAATGAAAGGTCTGCAAGAAAACAACCAACTGTCATGCCCCCGTCGGAGTCTGACTCTGCGGCGGAAGATGAACTGGAACAAGAACTGACATTGAGTGAGAGGGCAGCTCTGTTGGCCTTGGAGGAAACTGGAGAAGGGCAGAGTCAATCCAGACAAGGCTGTTTGGAATTAGCAAGGCCTGCAGGCAGGGAGGAGAGACAGAGCTCAGGCGAGGAGCAAAAACCACCCTCTCCTGATGCAAGGGCTTGGAGAGTGCAGAGGAGGCGGGATCAGCTCAGACGGAGGAGGCCACTCACGAGGAGAGTGCCCCACCCAGCTTCACCAGGCACACCTGGGGAATGAGACTTAAGGAGATGCTGTGGGGAGGAGCATTTGTCAGGAACAAATGCTGAGTGCCTGGAGTGTTGTGTGCCGACATTTGAACTTGCCAAGAATCCTTGCATTCCTATGTGGCATTCTGGACTGATTATCTGGATCTGTTGTTCTCTGAACTCCTTGCTTTGTTCTTGTTTTGCTAGATAAATTTGGGATTTATTGCCGTGCAGCCTTGGCGCAGACAGCGCTGGGCTGGACTAACCGCGACCAGAGGCTGTTTGGGGTTTGTTTGGGGGAGATTTGGAGCACTAAAAGGGCCGGTTTGAACTGCCAGCTGTTTGTGTTATCTCTGTGCCGTGCCCTGGGTCATCACAATCCACTGCAGTGATTCGCTTAACAACTGAGAACTCATTGCTTTGTTCTTGTTTTACTAAATAAAATTGGGATTTATTGCCGTGCAGCCTTGGTGCAGACAGTGCTGGGCTGGACTAATTGCAGCCAGAGGCTGTTTGAGGTTTGTGTGGGGGTTTGTTCTCACTCTGCTCTGGGACTTTCCAGAAACATGGGAGCGTTTGGGGAGATTTGGAGCAATAAAGGGGCGGTTTGAACCGCCAGCTGTTTGTGTTATCTCTGTGCCGTGCCCTGGGTCATCACACAAGCTCAGAGAGCACCAAGGACCCCACAGTCCTCCTCCTCCTTCTCTTTTTTCTCCTCCCTGGAAACCCCTCTGCCTTCTAGCACTGATGATGTTACCTAATTGGGTAATGAAACATCAGCAAGAAAACAACCAAGCTCAGAGAGCACCCTGATGCGCATATCTTGGGTGGTTACAGAGAGCCAGAAGCAGCTCACCAAGACCTACCCTGTGGCAGCCATTTATGGTGAATGACCATGAGAACGTCTCTAGAAGTTACGTCTCACTGCCAGCTCAGCTGCCCTCACTTTGACCAATGAACAAAATCTATCTGGAGGAACCACATTTCGGAAAACGAGGACGGTTCCCACATTGTAGAGACAGATTCTCCAGCTACTCCCTTTCTCTCTGTGTGTATCACAGTTTTCAGAAAAATTCACGAGCAATACAGTTAAAACCTTATTGTGACTTTTCTACTAGGAGAGAAGGATTCTTGGCAGAAAAACGATCCCTTTTGCATTTTGCTGATTCGATAGGTTTGTTGTTATAGGAAAGGTTAGTATATATCAGAGTTCCCCCAAATTTTCTGGGTTGGTGGCTCAGAGCAGGGGGGGGTGAAG
>QLTV01003091.1:35697-46310 GCA_003457575.1 Thermophis baileyi
GGGTTGGTGGGGTGGGGGCGCAGGGGGGGGGGGGGTGAGGGGGGGGCGGAAAGGGGGATGATTTTGTGGGAGGGGCAGGCGAATGTGTGCGCGATATTTGTGGTGATGTGAGTGTGAGTGGGGTCACAAGCGCCCGCAATGATGCTCGTGCGACTGTGAACGCTCACAATGATGCTCGCGCAAGTGGGGCCGTGACTGCCCACAACGCTCGTGACCATCACACAAGTGGGGCCCTGTGTGTGCACAGACCGGCGCATCACCCGGCCACTCACACGGCCCGGTGGGGGTTACCACAGGTAGGGGACCCCTGGTATATACTATTATGTAAAAGTAAAAAGTTTAGGTTTTATGTTATTATCTTATTCTACCGCAGCAAAAGGAGTCAGAGGTCACTGCTTTTCTCTTTCGTTTCCCCTTCATGCTTTTTTTTCTCTTTCCCCTTTCCTCCCTTATTTTCCCCTTATCTCCATTTCTCTTTGTATTTCTCTCATTGTTGTGGATATATTATTTGGAACCTTGACAATAAACTAGGACGATGTTCGAAGACAATAAAATGGATCCCACCTGTAACCGCTTGGTCGCCTGTCCGACAGACCTCTCCACGGCTTTGAGGCCGTTTTCCAGCCGGAGGCTTTGCTGGCCGTGAAGATCGAGTTCTCCTCTGACTTTGTCGATCTTCTCTCGGACTTCTTCTTCGTTGACTTGAGCCTCCTGGACTTCCCGCTGCAACTTTTCCGCCTCCAGGCCGCTTTCCATGTGGCGGATCTGGGCCACGTAGTCCCTCAGCCGGCTTTCGCAGTCCGCGACTCTCTGCCGGGTCTCCTGGAGCTGCTCCTTCAGCTGCTTCTCGTTCTCCTGCTCGATCTGGAGCTCGTTCTCCCAGAACTCCTCTTCCTCGATCTCCACCTCATTCCTCTTCAGCTTCTGCTCCAGCTTGAGGATTTCGTCCTCCAGGCTGAAGCTGAACTTCTGCTCCCAGTATCGGATCTCGGCCTCGTTCGAGTCCAGCTGTTTCTCCACCGACTGCAGCTTCTCCGTCTGGAGACGGATGAGCTTTTTCAACTCGTCTGTCGTGGTCTTGCAATGGAGGACTTTCTGCTTGAACTCGGACTCTTTGCTCTTCCCGAAAATGTCCATCAGTCCTTTGGCCCCTCCGGTGAACGTCAACGATTTCCGTTTGGGCTCCCTCCTTTTGATCGACTTGTCGTTCTGAGGCCTGAGTTTGGCCAAGGGAGGCAAGCTTTGCCGGTACAAAGTCCTTTCCGGGATCCGAGCGACACTGTCCGAGGTCGGCCGCTCGCTAAGCGATGGCCCGGTACGTCGTAAGACGAGCTGCACGTCGCTGGCGTGCTGTCCCCATTTGTTCAAAGAAATGATCGGGTTTTCGTGAGGCGCTAAATGCCTCTCCGTATCCCGCCATTTTTCTATCAGGGTATATCTCCCCGTACGACCTATAAAAAAAGAAATAAGAAATAAGGACATGGACATACAGGAAGTCCTCGATTTACGACAGTTCATTTAGTGACCGTTGGAAGTTACAATGGCACTGAAAAAAGTGACAGTTTTTCACACTTACGGCCATTGCATCTCCATGGTTACATAATTTACATTCGCTTGACAAATGATTCATATTTATGACGGTCGCAGTGTCCCGGAGTCACGTGATTCCCCTTTTACGACCTTCTGACCAGAAAAGTCGATGGGAAAGCCAGATTCACTTAACAACCGTGTGACTAATTGAACCACTGCAGTGATTCACTTAACAACTGTGGCAAGAAAAGTTGTAAAATGGGAAAAAACTCACTTAACAAATTTCTCACTTACCAACATAACTTTTGGGCTCAATTGTGGTCGTACATTGAGGACTAAGAGCATGGACCTATAGGTAGTCCTCGACTTATGACAGTTCATTTAGTGACCGTTTGAAGTTAGAATGGCACTGAAAAAAGTGACTTAGGACCGTTTTTCACACTTAGTGACCGTTGCAACATCCCCATGGTCACGTGATCCAAATTTAGATGCTTGGCAACTGACTCATATTTATGACGGTCGCAGTGTCCCGGGGTCACGTGATCCCCTTTTGAGAACTTCCGACAAGCAAAGAGAGCCAGATTCACTTAACAACCGGGTTACTAATTGAACAACTGCAGTGATTCACTTAACAAATGTGGCAAGAAAGGTCGTAAAACGGAGCAAAATTCACTTAAGAAGTGTCTTGCTTAGCAACAGAAATTTTGGGCTCAATTGTGGTTGTAAGTCGAGGACTAACTGTCATTGCAATGACAGGGATGAGCCAGCAGAGGGCAGAATCGCACCACAAGAGCACCAAACCAAAATTTTAAAAGTTGTTAGATAATCAAAGTATTTACTGCACCGGTAAAGTAGTTTATGGTAACTTAATGGAAACCACATTAGCACCATCACTTTGCAAACTAACAAGCCACATCGACCAGAGTATGGATGAGGCACGAATATATATATAAATAATCACTTTCTTAACATCAACAAATTATTTTTAATGCACTGGGAAAGCAGTTCGTGATAATTTAACCTGAATCTACATCAGTGCCGACCACTCTGCAAACTAACAAGCCATATTTACAAAAAGTCTTGATGGGGCATGTATAAAATTCACTCCGTAACATTAAAACTACTGCACTGGTAAAGCAGTTTTTGATAATTAAACTAGATTAAACTAGATCAAAAATGTTTTTAGTTTAAATTGAATTAAACGTTTAAATTTAAAAACCCCACCTAGGAAGGGGAGGAAATAAAGCAGAATAGACTTGCAAGATTCTTTAGTAGTCCGTATTAATAAAGGTATTTTTAATCTTTGTTGGAGTTTATTTCTTGATCTGGTCTACCAGAGGTGGGTTCCTCCCGGTTCGGACCGGTTCACCTGAACCGGTAGCGACCCGCTGGTGATGTCACAGTGACATCACGGAACCGGTTCTGTCGGTGCCGGTCCGTGGGCGCCGCCATCTTTTTTTAAAAAAATTTTTTTGAATAATTTTTTGGGGGGAATTTTTTTGGGGGGATTTTTTCCCGGGTTTTTTTTCTTTTGCGCATGCGCAGAAGCTGAGTTTCCTGCTCTGCGCATGCATCGACATCTTGTTTTCGGCTTTTTTTTCCAGTGCCGGTTGTAACTTCCAATGGTCATGAAACGAACAGGCATAAGTCAGTGACTATCTGCGAGGGTTTGACATCTATTCTGCGGGATTGGACTTTTCCTGTTTTTTTTTTCTTCTGCACATGCGCAGAAGCCGAGTTTCCGGCACTGTGCATGCGTCGCCATCTTGTTTTCGGCTTTTTTTGGGGGGGGGAATTTTTTCAGATTTTTCGGCACTGCGCATGCGTGCGCGCGCCCACAAGGCGCGGCCATGCAGCACGGGAGGAAGCGAACCGGCAGCGAGGTAAGTTAGAACCCACCCCTGTGGTCTACGCAGCGTGGCGCACAAAGTGTTAGTAATTCTGAGCTGCCTACAATGATGGCAGCAGCATTTAAACAATCCAGATACTCCTACGTGGCATTTTTAGGGGTGCAGGGACTGGAAACTCAACACAAGCCCGTTGAGAGAGAGGCAGCTATCGCTACAGGTAGTCCTCGACTTACAACAGTTCGCTTAGTGACCGTCCGAAGTTACAATGGCCCTGAAACAAGTGACTTAGCACTTTTTTTCCCCACGCTTATGACCGCTGCAGCATCCCCAGGGGGGTCACATGCTTTACATTCAGAGGCTTGACAACTGACTCACATTTATGACGGTTGCAATGTCTGATGGGGTGTGTCACGTGATCCCCTTTTGCGACCTTCGGACGAGCAAAGGTGACAGGGAAGCCAGATTCACTTAACAACCGGGTTACTAATTGAACGACTGCAACGATTCACTTAACAAAGGCGGCCAAGAAAAGTCATAAAATGGATTCACTTAATCCATTTCTCACTTAGCAACATAAATTTTGGGCTCCATTGTGGTCGTAAGTCGAGGACTACCTGCTCTGGAAGTCCCAGAATGCAGCTGTGTTCTGAAACAGCCAAGATGTCACAACCTCAAGGCTCCCTCTAGTAGAGGAAGTCCTCGACATACGACCACAATTGAGCGCCAAATTTACATTGCTGAGTGAGAAGTTGGTTTAAAGGGAGCTTTGTCCCATGTTACGACCTTTCTCGCCACAGTCGTTAAGTGAATCACTGCAGTTGTTCAATTAGTAACACCGTTGTTAAGCGAATCTGGCTGCCTTATTGACTTGGCTGGTCAGAAGGTCGCAAAAGGGGGAGGTCACGTGACCTGGGGGACACACTGCGGCCGTCATAAATACGAGTCAGTTGCCAAGCGTCTGAATTGGGATCACATGACCATGGGGATGCTACAATGGTCGTAAGTGTGAAAACCGGCCGTAAGTCGCTTTTTCCAGTGCCGTTGTAACTTTGAAGGGTCACTAAACGAACTGTTGTAAGTCGAGGACTGCCTGGTATCTAGCTGTCAATCTTTCATGCAAGAAGGTTCTAAATTTTCCAAATACACTTGACAAACATAGATTTCTCTAAAAAAACAAACAAACAAAATCTCCTGCAATTAAGAAGAATTATTATTTTCCAGCGAATGAGGACTCCCGTCTTGTTCGTCAGAACAGAGTAGACTTGGGTTACGTCCAGGATACAAGAAACAACCCTAAATCTATCTTCCAGGCCTTGAAAGTTCTCAAATGTTTATCGTTAACACGCAGGGAAGGCTGGACTCCGTTCCAAGAATACTGAGTAAAACATTTCGAATCCAGAACTTTACAAGCTCACACGAGAGACCGTGTTGAATCCAAAACAGTTGTTCCCACACCAGGGAGCCTTGATGTTATCCTGAGCTCAATGCGACTCCGTACTGACGGAGAAGAAGTAGGGCTTTTCAAGATCAAAACGGCTCAAAATTCAAAATGTTTTATCTATCCCATTAAGCTTGGGGACTCATCTTAGGAAGGTTGTCCAATTAAAAAAAAAGGAAAACATAATTGGAGACGGGATAACGTGTTCTGTCTCTTGGGATATATCCAGGGGTGAAATTCGACCACCTCGGCCCAGCTCGGGAGAGGCGGTAAGGGACAATTTGAATCGGTTCGCAGAGCCGGTAAAATTCGCCACTGGTTGGCCCCCCCCCCCCCCCCCCCCCCCCGGTTGCCACTCGCCTCTTCTGGCCGACTCGACCGTAAATCTGACTGAATTTAACTTCAATGCCCAGATGGCTAGAAACGGATAATAGGAATGCAGAGCACATGATTCCCAGGCCGCAGTTCCACCGGGGATGCTCTCAAGCACCACGGCGATTTCCCTATGTATATAATATGTATATATGTATATATACATATACATATCAATCACAGATAAGAGTCTTATCAAACAGGAAAACAAACTCTATCCAGCTATCAGCCCTTGTCTACTTTATTAGGCACACAGAAACTCCCGTTAACCCCGAGGTTACGAGGATGCTGGGACATGTAGTTTAATAACAAACGGGAAAGCACCAGGTTGGGGAAAGCAAGTAGATAGATCAGGGGTGAAATTCAAAAAGAAGATATACCAATTATTATACACAAAACGATAAAAGAGGTACACAAATACTTACATGAGAGCAATAAGAGACTCTTATTGCTTTTATGTAAGTATTTGTGTACCTCTTTTATTGTTTTGTGTATAATAATTGGTATATCTTCTTTTTGTAGGTCATTATCTGTCAATGACTACTTCAGCTTTAACCATACACGAGCTCACAATAGATACAAACTTAATGTAAACCGATCCAAACTTGATTGCAAAAAATTCAACTTCAACAACAGAGTGGTCAGTGCCTGGAATACATTACCTGACCCAGTTGTTTCTTCCCCAAAAACTTTAACCTTAGATTATCTACCATCGACCTCACCCCATTCCTAAGAGGTCTGTAAGGGGCGTGCATAAGCGCACAATCGTGCCTACCGTCCCTGTCCTAATGTACCCATATATTCATACTTCTTGTACTCATAATCATGCTTGTACTATGATATATATATACAATCATGTTTATACTTTGTCTATACTTTTCTTGTAATCATATATGCTTGACAAATAAATACATTAATATATGTATATATAATCATGTTTATACTTTATCTATACTTTGCTTGTAATCATATATGCTTGACAAATAAATGAATTAAATTAAATTAATTAAATTAGGGCAAAGAAGTGACGTCAACTCGGCCACGCCCACCCACCCAGTCACATGACCACCAAGCCATGCCCACAGAGCCGGTAGGGAAACATTTTGAATTTCACCCCTGGATACATCCATAAGGTTGACTCAGACTTCTGTCCTTCCGAGGTCGGTAAAATGAGGACCCAGATTGTTGGGGGCAAGAGGCTGACTCTGTAAAACCACTTCGAGAGGGCTATAAAAGCACTGTGAAGCAGTATATAAGTGCTATTCCTTCCTTCCTTCCTTCCTTCCTTCCTTCCTTCCTTCCTTCCTTCCTTCCTTCCTTCCTTCCTTCCTTCCTTCCTTCCTTCCTTCCTTCCCTTTCTCAATCACCTTCCTTGTGGCACAGTGGTTAGAATGCAGTATTGCAAGGTAACTCTGCCCACTGCCAGGAGTTCGATCCTGATCAGCTCAAGGTTGACTCCATCCTTCCGACGTCGATAAAATGAGGACCCAGATTGTTGGGGGCAAGAGGCTGACTCTGTAAACCGCTCAGAGAGGGCTGTACAGCACTGTGAAGCGGTTTATAAGTCTTAGTGCTATTGCTATGAGGGCTAGGAAGCACAGAGTGATGTTATCAACCACATTTGACCTACAACTGTGTAATCAATTATCTCCTCTGTGTAATCAATTATCCTTATTGTACTTGATTCCTGATCTGAAATCTCACCAAGTATTTGTAACTCAGGGTTGAACTGTGGGGTCCTTGATAATCTTTGAGATTCGTGGTTTTCTTACAGACGTCTCATTACCCAACTAGGTAACATTATCCGTTAGGATGATGTACAGTACACTGTACACCGATGATGTTACCTAGTTCGGTCAGGGCAGAATTAATGGTCTAACAGAGGGGTGTCAAACTCAATTTCATTGAGGGCCGCATCAGGGTTGTGTTTGACCTCAGGGGGCCGGGGTGGGTGTGGCCAGCTCGACGTCACTCGTGTCGGGGGGCGCCTGTTGTAGCCCGAGAGATCTGCCAGCGAAAACAGGCTCCCAAGCTCTGTTTTCGGCTGCAATGGCCTCCTGCAACCCTCTGCCAGTGAAAATGGAGCTCGGGAGGGCCGCAGGCGGCCCTTCATGAGCTCCGTTTTCGCTGGCAGAGGCACCACGGGCCGGTCCTTCACTGTTTCCAGGGCAGTCCCGCGGGCCAGATCTAAGCACCCTGTGGGCCAGATCCAGTCCCATGGCCTTGAGTTTGACACCCCTAGTCTAACAGAATTAATGATAACCCTTTCCCACTCACCTCCAACTATAAATATCAGGAGTGTAAACTCACCTATAGCCTGGGCAAGTGCTATAACCACTTCCTGGCACGTTGTAACTTCCGTGACTCCGCAAACAATCCTTTGGACTCCATCGACCCAAACTTTCAGCTCCATAGTCTCCAGATCACCTGATGGCCATGCATTTAGGATGTCAGGTCATGTTTACAGCTACGTCTGGTAGTGCCAACATGTTGCGGCCATTATTATCTGGAAAAGACAAAAGAGGAAAAGGCTATAATTTAAATTATGTCCACCATAGCATTTTCGGGGGTTTTAAGGTCCAAAGAGTTTTCTCCCCATATATAATTTGTGCTTTTAAAACTGCAATCCGAGTGCAAACGGCAGACGCAATTTTTTTCGAGAAAGCACATTACAGGAAGTTCTCGGCTTACGACCGCAAATGAGGCCATCTCTGCTGCTAAGTGAAACGTTTGCTAAGCGAGTTCTGCCTTACTTTACAGCCTTCCTTGCCACAGTTGTTAAGCGAATCCCTCCAGGTATTAAGTTAGCAAAACGGTTGTTAAGTGAATCTGGCTTCCCCTGCTTGTCAGAAGGTCGCCAAAGGGGATCACGTGACCCCGAGATGCTGCGATCGTCATAAATACGAGTCAGTTGCCAAGCGTCTGAATTTTGACCACCTGACCGTAAGGATGCTGCAACGGTGCTAAGTTTTAAAAATGTTCATTTTTTTCAGTGATGTCGTAACTTTGAATGGTCACTAAATGAACTGTTGTAGGTCGAGGACTATCTGTATGTTAAAAAGACCATACATTCCACCAAAGCACAATGGGTCCATTATTACATCATCATCATCATCATCATCGAGTAGTGTGGTGGCCTAGAGGTGGAGCTCTTGCCTCACAATCAGGAAGCTGTGAGTTCGATCCTAGG
This sequence comes from Thermophis baileyi, assembly GCA_003457575.1. Lineage (NCBI taxonomy): Eukaryota > Metazoa > Chordata > Lepidosauria > Squamata > Dipsadidae > Thermophis > Thermophis baileyi. The sequence continues at coordinate 44,078 of QLTV01003091.1, forward strand.
TAGAGGCAGATATTTCTCTCTCTGGGCACAATGAGAATATATCTGCTGAACAAAACTCCGCATTGGCAACAGGAAGCCATCCGGCCAGTAAAACACTCTGCTAGTTCCATTCAGTTGCCCAGACTCCACCTCACAAGGGATTATGGGGTCATTAAAAGAAGAAGAAGATGATGATTATTATGATGGTGATGAAATTGGTTGAGCTTACATTCCTATTACCCAAATCCAAGGAACAAATATGGCTTTAAAAGGATGCATTATAACATGTTCCTCATTAAAAGCAGTCTTTCCTCTAGCTTTAGATACTTTTTTTTCTTATTTAACTTAAATTTGCAGCCAAAGATTGTTATTACAAAGAAAATTACTAGAAATTTAGTATCCTTGCATACGATTTTATTACTGCGGTGGTGTTTCTTAATAGAACCATCATTATCATTTGGATAAACCTTTAACTATAGCGCAGATATGTAAAAGCAGCAATACTGCCTTTTTACATGTTGTAAGTCTTGATGTAACTTATTAGCAACCTATTTAGGAAGGCGAAGTCTTGATGGAACATATTAGCAATGTATAGGTCAGTGATGGCGAACCTGTGGCACGCGGAGCCATATCAGAGGGCACGCGAGGCGTTGCCTTATGTCAGCTCCAGCGGGCATGTGCGCGCTGGCCAGCTGATTTTCGGCCTTGGGGAAGGCCGTTTTGCCCTCCGGAGGCTTCAGGGAAGCTTCCTGAAGTCCCGGAATGCGAAGAACGGCCCAATGGGAAAACCGGAAGTTCAGAAAAATGCACTTCCAGTTTGCTGTTGGGCTGTTTTTTGCACTCCGGAGGCTTCAGGGAAGCTTCCTGAAGCCCCGGAGTGCGAAAAACAGCCCAACCGGCAAACCGGACGTTCGGAAAAATGCCCTTCCGGTTTGCCATTTGGCTGTTTTTCACACTCCGGAGGCTTCAGGGAAGGTTCCTGAAGCCCCGGAGTGCGAAAAATGGCCCAAGGGGCAAACCGGAAGTGTGGGAAAATGCCCCCTGCGCATGTGCACAACCCCCCTGCCCCCTGTGAATGCGCAAAGGCCTCACTGAAGCCTTGGACGGTGAAAAACGGCCAACGGCGAAGTTCAGAAAAACAGACTTCTGGTTTGCCCGTGGGGCCATTTTTCGCACTCCGGAGGGTTCAGGGAAGCCTGAGGGTGGAAAACGGCCCAACGGGGGGGGTGCATGCGCAGGGATGAGCGCATGCGCAGTGTGGTACACGTGGGGGGGTGTGTGATTCGCGGGGGTGGGGGGTGCATGCGCAGGGGGCAGCGTGGGGGGGTTGTGCGCATGCGTGGGGGGAGGGAATGGGTGTGGGCACGCATGCGCACTAGCGCGCACACACACACCCCCTTTTGGCACGCAGACCAAAAAAGGTTTGCCATCACTGGTATAGGTAATCCTTGACTTATAACCACAATGGAGCCCAAAATGTCTGTTGCTAAGAAAGACAGTTGTTAAGCAAATTTTGTCCCATTTTACAATATATCACGGCCCAATCCACTGTGGTTTCCAAGGTCTACCGACCACCTTAGACTCTTTGGTTAAATCTAAAATTGCTTTTTGGGTGCTAGCCACAAACTACTTTTTTCGAAGTCTGAAGAGATTCTCCATCATCCGGGTCAGGGTTGTTCCCAAAGGTGCTTTTTTCAAGAAGCAACTGGACTTTCTGGTTTTTTTCTTTGAAGACGTTTCGCTTCTCATACAAGAAGCTTCTTCAGCTCTGACTGGATGGTGGGGAATGGAAGGATTTATACTCCTTGAAGACAGCTGGTCATTTGCATCCTTTTAGAGCAGGGGTGTCAAACTCGATTTCATTGAGGGCTGCATCAGGGTTGTGTTTGACCTCGGCGAGGGCCAGGGGTGGGCCTAGAGATGTAAAATTTCCGGAAATTTTGAAGCTCGGAAAAAAACCCGTTTTTTTCCCCATTTTTTGGGGGGGGGAAACGGAAATTTTGGGAAAAATTGAAAAAAATGCTGCATTAGCACTTTTTTGTCTTTTTAAGATTGAAAGTCATTCTGCTACTTTAGGAACATAAAGTATGACTATGGACAATTTGACTTGCCATAAAATTATCACAACTAGCATATTAAAAATATAGTGTAGCCAAACAATTATCACAAACAGAATTTACTTTTTTATAATATTTATTTGTAACAAAGGGAGAAACAATCTCCTGAAGTGCTTACTAGTTTATGTGGAACAGCC
>QLTV01003092.1:7545-33450 GCA_003457575.1 Thermophis baileyi
GGGTGGTGGAGATAGGTGGCTGTAGTTTCCTTTCAAACCTGCAGTAAAAGATGTTCAGGTCATCTGCCAGTTGTTGATTTCCTTCAGCCTGGGAAGGAGGTTTGCCGTAACCGGTGATATTTTTAAGAATTTTCCACATGTTTGCTGGTTCGTTTGTTGAGAACTGATTCTTTAGCTTTTCAGAGTAGCTTCTTTTTGCTGATCTGATCTCCCTTGTTAATACATTTCTGGCCTGATTGTACAGCATTTTATCACCTTTTCTATAGGCTTCCTCTTTCGAACGACGTAGCTGCTTAAGTTTAGCTCTGAACCAAGGTTTGTTGTTGCTGTATATTCGCAGGTTCCTGGTCGGAACACATACAGTAGGTCTTTACAGAAGCTGACATATGATGAGTTCTGTGAGTTCATCCAGGTCTGCAGAGGTATCTTCAAAATTATTCCAATCAGTGCAGTCAATGCAAGCCTGTAGCTTTAGCTTTGCCTCCTCAGTCCAACACTTCACTGATTTAATTGTTGGTTTTCTGGTTTTAAGTCTTTGCCTGTAAGCAGGTACAAGGTGAATCATGCAATGATCAGAGTGTCCCACAGCTGCTCCTGGTAAAGACTGATAAGCATCTTTTAGTGTTGTGTAGCAATGGTCTAAAGTATTCTTGCCTCTAGTGGGACAATTGACTTGCTGAAAGTATTTTGGTAGCTCTTTCCTTAAGTTTGCCTTGTTTAAATCTCCCAAAATAATGGCCAGTGAATCGGGGTATTTGGCTTCAGCCTCCATAATCTGATCAGCTAGAGTTCTTAATGCTTTGTTTACACAGGCTTCTGGAGGAATTAATGGCTTCTTGAGAAAGCAGAATGTCAGATAGTCTATTATAGATGGTTGATAATGAATAACCTCTTGGAAAGCCATTATGTTAGTACTATCAAATTCCATCAAACAGGTTCAGTGAGTCTATTATTCCTGAGAACTAGAGAAGCTGATGATCCTGATAACATTTTTATCAGGGTCATCAGCTTAGACATCTCAATATTATTTCTGAATTAGAAGCAACAATTCCAAGCATCTGTTGCAGGGATTAGAAGGTGATAGAAGTACATCAGTACAAAGCAGAGGTGGGCTTCAAAATTTTTAGCAAGGGGTTCTTTGCCCAGTTGCTGGGTGGGCGTGGCCATGGTGGGCATGGCCTAGTTGGCCTCCTGCACCATGGTGTGTGTGGGGGGGTCGTTTTTGCCCTCCCCGGGCTCCGGAGGCTTTCCTCGAGCCTCCGGGAGGGCGAAAACGGCCTCCCCAGGCTCCGGAAGCCCTCCGGAGGCCGGAAACGGGCCCATTTCTGGCCTTCCCAAACTTCCGGTAGGCCTGTTTTTCGCCCTCCCAAGCCTCCACGCGCACCCTGCACTTACCTGCATCCAAAACAGGCCATGTGGGGCAGCGGTGGGTTGCTCCCTGTTCTAGCTCAGTAGAATGACAGGGTCAGGAACTGAGGCGAGACGGTGGGTGAAACAGAACCCCTTTATTAGAACGGCTGTCAATAGTACAACAGGAACGGAACAGCAAATTTCTGTCAAGCCGCTATTTATATAGTGGCTGTCAAAACAGCCAGCCAATGGCGGGGTTGCAAACTTCCCGCCGGCCGAACTGTCAGTGACTGGCCAATAGGAAAACAGTTCCTAGTCACTAGGCAGAACGTGAGCGTAGGGACACAGCACCCCTCCCCTCCCGGATGGCGCATGCGTAGTCCTGCAAATAGGCAGGGCGCCGGCGCTGTCTTGCTGAACGCCGCGGTTCGACAGGAGCAGGATGGTCCGGGAAGACAGGGTCGGCTTTGGGTGCTGAAGTGGCTTCGGTGGGGGCCCAGGAGTTCGGCTGGAACTCTTCAGAAACAGGTAGGACTGGCGCCGGGTCCGGAAGGTCCGCGGGAATGCTGGGGCGGTCGTATGCAGGAACGGTCGGGTAGCAGTCTGCAATCTCTGCGTAGGGCTCAGCTGCATCTGCGGCTGGTGTGGAAGCAAAGGGTCGCCCCCTGAGCTGGTCAATATGATGCCGCCATAGCCTCCCGTCCGCCAGGCCTACTCTGTAGGAGCAGGGGCCTGTCACCGCTAGAACTCGTGCAGGTAACCAACGGGGCTCGCCGCCATAGTTCTTGGCATAGACTGCATCCCCCACATTAAAAGTTCTGACCTTGCTGGTCAAGTCAGTAGGAGCACCAGGCACATAAGTTGGATGCAGTCTGTCTAATGTGGTTCTAAGGCGGCGACCCATAAGTAACTCACTAATGTGGTTCTAAGGCGGCGACCCATAAGCAACTTCAGCTGGGCTTGGTTGGTGCTGGGGTTTGGGGTAGTATGCTGGGACATGAGATATTTATTAATTTTCTCCTGCCAGTTTCCTGGCCCTAGCCTGGACAGTGCCTCCTTGGCTGATCTCACTGCCCTCTCAGCCAAACCATTACTGGAGGGGTGAAAGGGGGCAACCAGCGCGTGGCGGATGCCCAGCCCAGCCAAAAATATCTGGAACAAGGCAGAGGTAAACTGAGGCCCATTATCCGAAACAATGACATCAGGAAGCCCGTGGGTAGTAAATAACCTCTGCAAGACCCTGCTGATGGCTTCTGAGGTAGTGGATGGCATGTGGGCCAACTCCACCCACTTTGAGAAGGCGTCCACTACCACTAAAAGTGAATGTCCTTGCATTGGTTCCGCCAGGTCAATGTGCAGCCTTGACCATGGGCCTCTAGGTTGTTCCCATTCCCTGGGTGGTGCTTCGGGCAAGACTGGCCTGGACTGCTGGCACTGTTGGCAAGACCCTACCCACTCATTGATGGCTGAGTCTAACTTGGGCCACCAGACGTAACTGTGGCCCAATGCCTTCATTCTGGCCACCCCCGGATGTCCCTCGTGTAAACTACGTAGCACTGCAGACCGTAAGGGTGGTGGGACCACAACTCTGCTCCCCCATAACAGGCATCCCTTCAGTACCGATAACTCATGTTGCCTACGCTTGAAGGGCCAAAATACTTCAGGGAGCTGGTCCATGGGCCACCCCCTGCGCACCCAGTCGAGGACCTGAGCGATGACCCGATCCTTGGAGGAGTGGAAGGCAATGTCAGATGCTGTCAAGGGCAAGGAAGACTCCTCAAGCAAGAAGACTGAGGAGGTGGGAGCCGGGTCCTTGACAGGGTGGGGGAGGGGGCACTGGTTGAGGCCATCAGCGTTAGGTATGTCCCTGCCAGGGCGATAAACCAACTTGTAATTGTAAGCTGACAGGAAAACTGACCAATGGGACATGCGGGGGGATAAGATTTGAGGCGTCTGCCTATCCCCAGCCAAGATACCCAGAAGGGGCTTGTGGTCAGTGATGAGGTAAAAAGAACGACCATAAACATAGTCGTGGAACCTTTTTACAGCAGCAACGGCAGCCAGGGCCTCTTTGTCCAACTGGCTGTAATTTTGCTCAGTGGATGAAAGAGTCCTGGAGAAAAATGCGATGGGAGCCTCAAGCCCATTGGGGAATCTATGGCTGAGAACCGCACCAACCCCATAGGGAGAAGCGTCAGAGGCTAAGACCAAGGGAAGGTGGGCGTGATACTGAACAAGGACAGCATCAGAAGTAAGCAGGGCCTTGACAGCAGCGAAAGCAGCAGAGTGTACCTTGCCCCATACCCATGGGGCCTTGTTATCTAGCAGCCGGTGAAGTGGCTCGGCCACAGAGGCCTTATGGGGCAAGAAAACACTGTAGAAATTCAAAAGACCTAAAAAGGCCTGCAACTCAGCTTTGCAAGTAGGGGTGGGAGCCTGCTTGATGGCCTCAACCTTAGACAAGGTCGGGTGAATGCCGCGGGCATCGAATAGAAAACCCAAAAACTCCACTCTAGGCACGCCAATTTGGCACTTAGATTTTTTAAGTTTGAGGCCTGCCGTCTGCAGGCAGGACAAAACTAGCCTTAGGCGATCAAGGAGTTGTGTGTGTGAGGTGGCAGACACCAGGATGTCATCGAAGTAGGGGATGACACTCTGGATGCCATGCAGAAGGCGCTCCATGAGGCTCTGGAAAATGCCAGGAGCCACACTTATGCCAAATTGGAGGCGGCGGCATTTAAAGGCACCCCTGTGCGTGACGATGGTTTGGGCAGCCGCAGTTGCATCGTCCACAGGGAGCTGCTGGTAGGCCTGAGCCATATCCAATTTAGTGAAAACTGTGCCAGGGCCTAACGAGTGGAGCAGATGCTGCACCACCGGAACTGGGTAAGGGTGACCCTGCAGAGCACGGTTAACTGTGCATTTGAAATCACCACAGATACGAACAGACCCATCAGGCTTGATGGGCAATACAATGGGGGTTTCCCATTTGGCAATGTCGGTGGGCTCAAGTATCCCCTGGGCGATCAGCTTATCAAGCTCAGCATCCACCCTTGGACGGACGGCGAAAGGCACCCTCCTGGGCTTGAGCCTGATAGGGGCCACCATGGGGTCAAGATTCAGGGAGATGGGGGTCCCTGTATATTTACCGAGCTGTCCATCGAAAACTGCGGCGAATTCGGAGGTCAAGGCTTCGAGGTCATCATTGCAGGTGGAATGGATACCTGTAATACTGAGGCCTAGGGCCTGGAACCAGTCCAGCCCTAGCAAACTTGGGAGTTTCCCCTTCACTACTAGTAAGGGGAGGTGCCCTTTAAATGAACCCCTCTCTATGAGGAAAGCACCCTCGCCCAGAATAGGGATGGAATTCCCCTGGTAGTCACGCAGGCTGGTTGTGCATGGTTTCAGGTCGTCACGGCTGAACTGGGGGACTAAGGATTTAAGGGTGGACAAGGCTATGATTGATTTTGAAGAGCCCGTGTCCAGCTCTAGCTTACAGGGGGAACCCTCAAGCAGCACAGTAAGAAAAATTTCTTGCTGGAGTCAGAGGAGGCGTGACTGATAGACACCGCAGGGTTGTTGTTGTCTTTGGAGATGGCGTAGCAGTTGTCCCTTGGCTTGGTGAAGGAGCCCCTGAAGGCAGGTTGTCTGAAGGGGCGGTTGTCCTGTGGAGTGGCTGATTGGCAGACCCTGGCCAGGTGTCCTACCTTGCCGCATTGGCGGCAAACAGCAGAACGGAATCGGCAGGCAGACCTGAGGTGGTTTTCACTGCAGCTGCGGCACAGCGATTGGGACAGTCTGCGGTTGGTCTGCTTATTCGGTCGAGCTTTGAGGCAGCTGATCTCATCCTCATCATCGGTTGGATCTTCGGGCACGACATCGTCGTGGTGGACAGCCACAGCTCTGTCCGGAGCGACCGCTGACAGGGTCCGGTGCATTTCCGCCGTAGATCTTTCTGACATTTCAGAAGCGCAAGCTTCGTCAATGGCTGAGTGTAGGGTGAGGTCTTTTCTGGCTAGGAGGCGACGTTGTAGTCGCAAGTCCCTCACACCGCACACCAGCTGTTCTAGTAAGGAGTCTTCGAGGTCATGAAACTCGCATTGAATGGCAGCTGTCCTGAGGGAAGCCATATATTGATTTATGGTCTCTCCCTCATGCTGGAGTTTCTGAAGGAAGGCAAAACAGCGTGAAATGCGGGACGGGGCTGGAGAGTAATGGTCCTTTAATTTTCACAGCAGAATGTCCTATGGCACTGTATAGACAGGTTGCGGTGCCACCAATGCTCTGGCTGTGGCAAAATTTTGTGGTCCACAGGCGGTTAGGAAATGGGCGCGTTTCCTGTCACTGGCCAGCTCCGTGTAATTGTGTGCCTGGAGGTAGCATTCGAAACGATCCAGGTATTCATCCCAGGTCTCGGCCGTTGGTTGAAAGGGGGTGAATGCCATCAGAGAGGACATTCTTGAGGATGGGCAGTCAAGAATATTTAGCTCGACTGTCACGGACTTTTGCCTTGCGCAAAAATGGAGAGGTAAAAAGAAAAAAATCAGCTCGCGGGTCGCACCGTCTCCTCACGATCCCACCTTCGTCGCCAGTGTTCTAGCTCGGTAGAACGACAGGGTCAGGAACTGAGGTGAGACGGTGGGTGAAACAGAACCCCTTTATTAGAACGGCTGTCAACAGTACAACAGGAACGGAACAGCAACTTTCTGTCAAGCCGCTATTTATATAGAGGCTGTCAAAACGGCCAGCTAATGGCAGGGTTGCAAACTTCCCGCCGGCCGAACTGTCAGTGACTGGCCAATAGGAAAACAGTTCCTAGTCACGAGGCAGAACTTGAGCGTGGGGACGCAGCACTCCCAGTTCGGCCTGGTTCAGCGAACCGGTAGCGGCGGTGGCGGGAGGCTCCCCCCCGCCCAGGACACTTCTGCGCATGTGCAGAAGCGTTGCACGCGCACGTGAGTGTGCACGTGAACCAGTAGCGATGGGATTTAGAACCCACTACTGGTGTGGGGACTTCTGGGAGGGGTGGGGTGGGCGGGGCCACCCAGGAGTGGGATTTGGGGGTTCTCCGAACTGCCCAGAATCTTAGCTAGAGGTTCTCCCAAACCCCTGCAAACCCCCAGCAGCCCATCCCTGGTACAAAGTACAAAGTCAGTTTTCCCCCATGCAATCACTCTGCTAAACACCTAATTTCCACAGGACTATCTTATGCCTAAAGATATTTACCCATGTAGTAGGGCTATATTGCTATTATCCTTCTCATCTTCTCATCTTTCTCATCTTTCTCATCCTCTCATCTTTCAACTACCTTATCACTTGTTTTGATTTATGATTTATGATTGTGTCTTATGATTATGAACACTTTATTGTTTGTATGAACACTGAAAGCTTATGCACCAGAGACAAATTCCTTGTGTGTCCAATCACACTTGGCTAATAACGAATATTCTCTTCTCTTCCTCTGTCTCTCTCTCTCTCTCTCTCTTTCTCCATCTTTCTCTCTTTCCATATCTCTTTCCACATCTCTCTCTCCTAGGGCATCTTCTGCAGGATCCCCTTCAATCCTGGCAGTGCCCTGGGATACCTCGTTGAATTCCATTCCATTCCATTCCATTCCATTCCATTCTTCCCATTCCCATTCCCATTCCCATTCCCATTCCAACTCTGAAAAGGACTACTGCCTGATTACAGGAGTATTATGTTCTTACCTTAAGGGCAAAATAACTGCAATTCTGTTAACAGTATGAGTAATACTAAAAAAACCATCAACCAACTCCATGGAGGTAACCATGTTAATCAAAGTGACAAAGTGGGCAGCATACAATAAAACCAACCATTAAAACATTCTACGAGACTGTAAGGTAGCCATTGCCTTCTCCACATATTTGAAATAGCTTAAAATCATTTTTTGAAAGAATGCTAACCTCAGTCCAGATAATAATTCATCTGGCAATTCCAGGTAGAAGAAGTCCCCTAACTCACCCTCCATCCTGCTTTCAGTTTGGGACCTCTCAGCTACTCCATTTTTGGATTTTTTAAAATTTTTTTTAGGGTTTTCAAAAACATTTATTGGATCAGTTGAAAACAAATCAGAATCTGAGCTTCTGGAAAAACCACTTGTTCTTGCCTGTCTTGTATCTTTCTTCAAATTTCACTTTGGCCTCTCGCTGCGCCTTACGTTTCAGGGCAGGATCTCTAAATACATCCTTGTTGACAATGGTTTTGTCCAGGGGAATATCAACAGAGTACCTGGTTGGCATCAAGTGGTTGTAATTGTAAACTTTAACAAAGGACTTGATTTTGGACCTTTTAGCAATCTTCTTCTTGCCCATACTGGCTGTTACTTTGCGTGGATAACGATCGATACCTGCCACCAAGGCATGGCTGTATGGGCGGTCTGAAGTGCCATCATCAATGTTCTTAACAATAACAGCTTTGCGTCCAGAATAGCGTCCAGCCAAAACAAGAACGACCTTCCCAGGTTTCATAAACTTGCCCATCTCGAAGGTATTTCGTCTATGGGACGAAGCTGGAAAAAGCCATTTTTGGAAATTAAGAGCACTAGACTACTGATATCCCAAGAGGCAACTGGACTTTCTTGGTTGTTTTCCTTGAAAACCAAGAAAGTCTCTTGAACAGCACTTTTGAGACAACCATGACCTGGATGTCTAAGAATCTCCATAGACATTTAGATCACTGATAGATCACAGACATGGAGAACATCTATCCTTGTGATCTTCTAGTTGGGTGACTTTATAGCTAAATCTGTCATCAAAGGAAACTTCATACTCCCAAAAAGCTTTCTACCGCATTAAGGAGAATAATTGGGGGTTGTTATTCTCACTGGCAGTGATGTTTAGTGGGAGGGTTGATGGTGGGAAAGCAAAGCCAGGGGGGAATCCACGACAGGTAGTCCTCAGCTTACGACCACAATTGAACTGTTGTAAGTCAAGGACTACCTGTAATTGCTTTGCTTAACTGGCATTTTTCTCACAACATCTAGTTCTCAGACAGTACCAGTTCAGGTATCAGAGTCAGAGAAAAAGAGTTATTGTAGATACCACAGAGAATAGTATGAGATCTTGTATTATGCAACAGACAACATTGTGAAAGTCTCTGCAAATCATTAGGCAATGATGCTCTTATTAAGAAGTAGTTATTATCTTTGGAAATAATGGGGAGGTGGTTGTGGAATTTACTGACCTATAAATCATGTGGGATTGCAACTCATTTCATCAACTCCATAGTATATTTTGAAATAGGAGGAAGACGTTAGGAGGAGGAAAATGTGTTAAATATGTTCCCTACTGTGAGTTATTTGTAAAAATAATAAAGGTGGGATACAAATAAATAAATAAAAATATATAAAATATTTTTGGGGGAGAAAATTGCTGTTTATACAGAGCTTTGCCTGGTAAAGGAAGGAGAGAGATAATAAAGCAGTTACAGGTAGTCCCCGACTTACAACAGTCCATTTAGTGACCATTCAAAGTTACAACGGCACTGAAAAAAGTGACTTATGGCCATTTTTCAGACTAACAGTTTTTACAGCATCCCCATGGTCATGTGACCAAAATTGGGATGCTTGACAATGGCTCATAGTTATGACGGTTGCAATGAACTGGGTCATGTAATCTTTTGTAATCTTCTGACAAACAAAGTCACAGGGGAAGCCAGATTCACTTAACAACCATGTTGATAACTTAACAACTGCAGTGATTTACTTAACAAATGTGTCGAGAAAGGTCGTAAAATGGGGCAAAATTCACTTAACAACTGTCTCACTAACAGTTTTTACAGCATCCCCATGGTCATGTGACCAAAATTGGGATGCTTGACAATGGCTCATAGTTATGACGGTTGCAATGAACTGGGTCATGTAATCTTTTGTAATCTTCTGACAAACAAAGTCACAGGGGAAGCCAGATTCACTTAACAACCATGTTGATAACTTAACAACTGCAGTGATTTACTTAACAAATGTGTCGAGAAAGGTCGTAAAATGGGGCAAAATTCACTTAACAACTGTCTCACTTAGCAACAGAAATTTTGGGTTCAATTGTGATCCTAAATCAAGGACTACCTGTACAGAGAAAATTTTGGATAAAAGCGTTGAATGATCATATGATGGTATATATATTGAGTCAGGAATTTTTATTGTTATTATTATGCTAGGAGCTGCCTCAATTATCTTTGATAAATATAACATCCAACTGATTGCAAACGATTCATAAATAAAGCTGAATGTCTCTCATATGTACATATATACATATGTATATATACATATACATATATATATCAAATATAAAAGTAAATTTCACTGTTAACATTGAAATGGACCAGACGGATTACACCCCAGAGTCCTAAAGGCAGATGTCATCTCAGAACCACTGCACCACATCTTTCAAAAATCCTGGAACACAGGGGAACTACCCGAGGACTGGAAAAGAGCTGATGTGGTTCTCATTTTCAAAAAAGGAAAAAAAAAAACAGACCCAGGAAACTACAGACCAATCAGCCTAACATCAATACCCGGGAAAATACTGAAAAGATAATTAAAAAACAGATCTGCCAACACCTAGAAACAAGTAAAGTAATAACCAAGAGCCAACACGGGTTTGTTAAGAACAAATCATGCCAAACCAATCTCATTTCATTCTTCAACACTGTGACTAAACTAGCAGACCAGCGAAACACTGTGGACATAATATACTTAGAGTTCAGCAAGGCATTCGACAAAGTAGACCACAACCTACTTCTTCGTAAGCTAGAAAAAAGTGGGATAGTCAGCTTCACCACCAGATGGATTTACAACTGGCTGACTAATCATACTCAACGAGTAATCCTCAATGGGTCTAAGTCTACATGGAGAGAAGTAAGCAGTGGGGTACCACAAGGTTCCGTCTTAGGCCCAGTACTCTTTAATATCTTCATAAACGACCTACATGAGGGAATAGAAGGGGAACTAACCAAATTTGCAGGTGATACTAAGCTGGCAGGAATAGCTAACACCCTAGAGGACAGGCTCAAGATCCAGATGGATCTTGACATACTTGAACACTGGGCCCTATCTAACAAAATGAAATTCAATGCAGAGAAAAGTAAAGTCCTACACAGGTAAGAAAAACCAAAAATATACATATAAACTGGGTGAAACCACACTCAATAGCAGTGACTGCGAGAGGGATCTTGGAGTCTTAGTAGACAACCAGCTAAACATGAGCCAGCAGTGTGCAGCGGAGGCCAAAAAAGCCAATACAATCCTAAATTGCATTAACAGAGGGATACAATCTAGATCAAGTGAGGTACTAATACCACTCGATAAAGCCTTAGTTACACCGACATTCCCACCAGGTGCAAGGAGGCGGGATGTGAGGCCAGATAAACTTTGGACTGTGACCTGATTGGACCATGTGATGGACTGCATGGGCAGGGGGAGGAAATTGTACTTTTAACTAAGGGGAAACCTGGGGGGGTCTTTAGAGTCGGGTTTCCCCCAGATGTGCCACAGAGAGGAGGGGGTCAGGCTGTTTTCCAAGGCACCAGAAAGCCAGACAAGGAATAATGGATGGAAACTAACTAAGGAGAGATTCAACCTGGAAATAAGGAGAAACTTTCTGACAGTTAGAGCAATCAACCAGTGGAACAGCTTGCCTTCGGAGGTTGTGAGAGCTCCAACACTTGAGACTTTCAAGAGGAAATTGGACTGCCATTTGTTGGAAATGGTGTAGGGACTCCTGCTTGAGCGGGGGGGTTGGACTAGATGACCTACAAGGTCCCTTCCAACTCTGTTACTCTGTTACTCTGTTACTCTGTTCTTCTTGTGTTAAATTTATATTTACCAACAAAGAAATAAAGGGAGACTAGTATAGATCTATTCCAAGCTATTTAGCTCTCATCAGCTAGCCACACCCTTCTGGGATTCAAACCAGGGCTACTTACATATTAGGTAGATGTATTAACCTCTAAGCCACGGGCTCTCCTTGCTTTATTGGCTATACCAGGAGAAAGATTAAGTGTTTTTTAATCAGGGCAACCTGGTCCACCCAAATATGGGACGGAGCATACTGCTTAGCATACTGCTATTTTTAGTTTGTCACGAAAGCGACTGCCTGCTACAAGGCGAAAGCAGAAGCAGTATGTTCCATCCCATATTTGGGTAGACCAGGTTGACCTGATAAAAAACACTTATTTGTTCTTCTTGTATCCCTGCAACCAACTCATGTTGATGTCATTCCATGGATTGATTAAGCAGGCCATTTCTTACATTTACAAAAAGGGGAGCTATATAGTGATCTATTGGGCCGGCACTGGGGAGACCCAGGGTCAAAACCCCGTTAGCTGCAAAATTTTATTAGATGACAATGAGCCAGTCCCTCTCAACCCAGCCTATTTCACAGGATCTTTATGTTTAGGAAAAATTGGCCAGCCCTATGTACAAAGCCTTGCTCCTGAAAGAATTTGTGGGATATATTTCTTATAATGCATTTGCTAGCTTTGTTAAGGAAGAAGAAGCTTAATATGACAGCCCATTTGGAAAATTTTCTACCCAGTGACTGTGTGAGGACAATAGCTTTGGAATAAAGGCTGGCTGATTTGTTCAATGAGGGGTAAGTCATTAAACAAGGGGAGTCAAAAACAGGAATAAATCAAATTGCACATTTGATTGTTATTGCCAGAGGGGAGGGGGTTTGTTAGATCGGCGAAAGAAGAGACGAGACAAGCAGGAACTGGCTAACAGTAGTCCTTTATTGTCTGACAGTTCAGTAACCCAGCCAAACTCCTGTCTGACAGCTTGCCCTTTTATAGGGAGCTGTCAGACTGTTTGGCCAATCACGTTCGAGTATTCTCCTGCCGTAATGGCGGACCTGAGTGAAAAGCCTTACTTCCTTGAGATGAATACTTAACACCCCTCCCCACTTGGTTTAGTCCTTGGCCAATCAGAGTTGTCCAGTTCTTTATCTATTTTGGGCCTTAGTGCTAGGGGCGGTCTACGAGGCTTAATTCTGATAGGGGCAACCTTTGAGTCTAGGCAGAATGAAATGGGAGTCCCCGTATACTTGCCCAGGTTGCCGTTGAAAACATCAGCGAATTCGTGGATTAGTTTCGACGTCGTCCCCCTGAATGGCGTTGACACCGGTCATTCCCATGCCCAGGGCCTCGAACCAGTCCAATCCGAGCAGGCTTGGGAGGTCGCCGTTGACCACAGTTATGCTCAGAGGTCTGGAAAATTCTCTGAAGTTTATTTGGAATGTGCCTTGGCCCAAGACGGGAATGCGATTCTCCTGATAGTCTCTTAATTGCATTTGCTGCGGTTTTATGTGGTTTCTTCTGAGCCCCGGCACTATTCTTTTTAGCGTCGTCCAGGAGATGATGGTCAGCACCGACCCAATATCGATCTCCATGTTGCACAGCGACCCTTCAGTGTACACAGTCACATGGATTTTTTTGGTTCATCTACTGCTGTTTTGCTGGACAATGTGGATGACTGGGTGTGCTTCTTTTTCATTGTCTGGTCAGTCCCGTCTTGGAGTCCAGGTCAGAGTCCTCCGGCCAGAATAGCTGGACGTCTTTCTTGTCTCAAATATGACAGGTTGTCTAGCTCGGCAGACTTTGGCCAGGTGACCCTTTCAGTCACAGTGCTGACAAATGGCTTCCTTGAATTTGCAATTTGCTCTAGGGTGTTGGCCCCTGCAACCCGCGCATGGAGATGGCCACCCATCGGCCTCGTTGTTTTTTCTGCCTCTCTCTGCTTGGAGGCGGCAGATGTTGTCTTTGTCTTCTGTTGATTCCTCCGGCTCTATGCTTTCCTGATGTACAGTGACAGCCTGCCGGTGACTCGCGGCGCTGGTGCCATTTTTTTGAAAGGCCGCTGCTGATTGGCTAGATGACTCTGCCGCTCTGGCCTCATCTAGTGCAGTCTGCAGGGTGAGATGTGGCTTCTCTAACAACCGCCTTTGCAATCTCAAATCCCTGACTCCGCTTATGAGTTGCTCTAACAGTGCATCCTCCAGCTCTCTAAATTCACACCCCGCTGAGGCTTTCCTCAGGGCGGTTGTGAATTGGTTTATGCTTTCGCCTTCCCCTTGTATTCGGCTGTGGAACTCCTGGCGCTTGACAAACTTCGATTTTTTGGGCCCGTAATGCGCCTGGAGTGCGCTCCGCAGGGTTTGCCAGGGCACGGCTGTCACAGCGGTTGGCGAGACGAGGGCTTTCGCTGTGTCGAAAACGTCTATGCCACAGTAGCTGAGGAATAACGATCTTTTCCTTTTTTCCAAGAGCCCAAGGAGATCGTTGGCTTCCATGAAGCATTCGAATCTCTCCATGTAGGACTCCCACTGTTCTGTGGCTGGGTTGAAAGGGCGAGGTGGAGCATGGGCAGTCATCATGATGGTCGAAGTCGACAGTGTTGCCCTGGTGCACAGCCGCTGCTGCTCTGCTCGAAACGCCGTGGTGTCAAGTTACTTCCTTCCGAATCCCACCTTCGTCGGCAGTGTTAGATCGGCGAAGGAAGAGACGAGACAAGCAGGAACTGGCTAACAGTAGTCCTTTATTGTCTGACAGTTCAGTAACCCAGCCAAACTCCTGTCTGACAGCTTGCCCTTTTATAGGGAGCTGTCAGACTGTTTGGCCAGTCACGTTCAAGTATTCTCCCACCATAATAGCGGACCTGAGTGAAAACCCTTGCTTACTTGAGATGAATACTTAACAGGCTTTATTGCTTTTTTATTGCTTTTATGTTGGGTTTTTATCTTTGTAAGCTGCCTGGAGTCACAGACAGTGAGTTGGGCAGCCATATACATTTTCACAAACAAACAAACAAGCAAGCAAGCAAGCAAGCAAGCAAGCAAGCAAACAAACAAACAAACTCTTCTATCTTCATTGAAAATCTTCTGTTTGTATTGGCACTTTTAAATATCCATAAAAACTCTGGGGTTAAGGATAAGTAGCGGAGTGGCCAATTTTGGGAAAGAACAGTAAACCATTCAGGATAATGATTACAGGTAGTCCATGACTTACAACCATTCATTTAGTGACCGAAGTTACCACAGCACTGAAAAAAGTGACTTATGACCATTTTTCACACTTAACAACTGTTGCAACATCCTCTCAGTCACATGATCAAAATTGGGACGCTTGGCAACCTTTTGACAAGCAAAGTCAATGGGGAAGCCAGATTCAAGATGGATGTTCATTTTGCCTGCCCAATTCTGAAAACTGAAGATATAGGAACACACACAGAGGAATATGATTTCGGTTCCATTCCCCATAAACCACAGTACTAGACTTGTGTGGTCCAGATGGGCTAGATCTCCACTCCTAACTGATCCTAATCCATGTTTTCCAAGAAACAAATGGTGGAAGAAAAATCCGGTCTGGTTCCAAGCCGGGAGAAAGACGCTGGAAATAAAATGGAGGCTGGCCGCAAGGAAAGAAGGTCTCTGTTTATTAGAATGCCAGAAACTTTAGTGACAGCAGCATGTTTCTGGGGTGGCTGACAAAATGAGGTTGAGATAGGTAGGCTTTTACAAATACCTTTACGTCGACTTGGAAACCACTTCTGGACTTTGTGCTTGAGGTGGAAAAAGATGAAACCGTGATCTTGTGTTTTACCGATTAGATAGATTGGTTGTTACAGAAATGCTAGTTTCTATTATTATGAAAAAGTAAAAAGTTGAGCGTAGATCTTAATGCAGGGGTGAAATTCAGCAGGTTCTGACAGGTTCTGGAGAACCGGTAGCGGAAATTTTGAGTAGTTCGGAGAACCGGCAAATACCACTTCTGGCTGACCCCAGAGTGGGATGGGAATGGAGATTTTGCAGTATCCTTCCCCTGGAGTGGGGTGGGAATGGAGATTTTGCAGTATCCTTCCCCTGCCATGCCCACCAAGCCATGCCCACAGAACCGGTAGGGAAAATTTTTGAATTTCATCCCTGTCTTAATGCCTTATTCAATTGCACCAAAGGAATCGGAATTCAATGCCCTTTATTTCTTTTTCCCTTTCTTTTCCCCACTATTAGCAATAGCAATAGCACTTAGACTTATATACCGCTTTACAGTGCTTTACAGCCCTCTCTAAGCGGTTTACAGAGTCAGCATATTCACTTCCCCTTTTCCTTCCCTAATTTCCCTAATATTTGCTTTTGTATTCTCTTTGTATGTTACCTTATAAATTAATAAAACTAACTAACTAACTACCGTGTTTCTCCAAAAAGATGACCCACCTTGAAAAGAAGCCCTATCACATTTTTGAGCGCATGCGATCAAATTAAGACCCACCTGCAAAATTAGCCCTAATTAAGACCCTGCACACCCCGGGGTGCGGGGGGGGGCGAGGCACACAGGTAAAAAATAAGTTAGGGTGGGGATGGGGGGGTGGAGCTGCCCTACTTACCAGGCCTCGCACACCCCGACACCTGCCTTGCCTTGCCCTTATAAATTAATAAAACTAACTAACTAACTACCGTGTTTCTCCAAAAAGATGACCCACCTTGAAAAGAAGCCCTATCACATTTTTGAGCGCATGCGATCAAATTAAGACCCACCTGCAAAATTAGCCCTAATTAAGACCCTGCACACCCCGGGGTGCGGGGGGGGGCGAGGCACACAGGTAAAAAATAAGTTAGGGTGGGGATGGGGGGGTGGAGCTGCCCTACTTACCAGGCCTCGCACACCCCGACACCTGCCTCGCCTTCTGTGGCCGCTTGCCGCCACTTGTACGCATCGCCCTGGCCTCCGTTTTGCCTTCAGATGCCTGCCGGCATCTGTTATCTGCAGCCAATAACAGAGCTCCGGATCGGTCCAGAGCTCTATTATCGGCTGCAGATGACTTCCGGCAGGCATCTGAAGGTGAAACGGAGGCCGGGGCGATGCGTGCGAGTGGCGGCAAGCGGCCGCAGAAGAAGTGGGCCAGCAGCAGTTCCTGCTGGGCGGGGCTGTCGGTGCCACTGCCACAAGGTGAGTCAATAATTAGAACCCTCCAAAAAGAAGGCCTAGCCTTCGTTGTGAAATGTACTTTGACCTCTGCTTGAGTGTGTCCTTCTAGTATTCTAATTATTGTTGCCTGACTCCTATTATGGCTGGGAGGTCATGCCCTGTCCTTGGAGCTGGGTGGGGAATGTAGATTTTAATCCCATCAGCTCCAGCCTTCTGTGGGAGCTATGGCTGAAGGTGTTTTGTTTATGAAAAGGATTGCCTGGCTATCTTAATGGGTACAAAATATCCATCTCTAAAGACCTGAGAGACTTCTGCTTGAGGCTGTTTTCCTATGGCAAGAAGACTGGGGCTGCTTCCTGCCTTTGTTAAGATCTTTCTCCATTTCTCCTTTGGGGAAATATAATATTTTGCCTCTTTTAATATTCCCCAAAATATTTCATTCTCTGGTGTGTGTGTGTGCTTCCCACACAAAGAATTGCTGTTTCTATTTTGCTTTTATCTTCTGCATGAGAGTCTTATAAGTGGTTCAAGGCTATTTGTAGAAAGCCAACTGGGTGGCTTTGGGCCAGTCCTTTTCTCTCTCAGCCCGACCCACCTCACAGGGTTGTTGTGGAGAAAATTGGAGGAGGAAGATGTGTTGAATACGTTCGCAGCCCAGGGATGTTTGTGAAAATAATAAAGGCGGGATACAAATAAATAGAATAAAAAGATAAGCTAAAATAAAATAGAATAATAAAATAAAATAAAATAAAATAATAAAATAAAATAAAAGATAAAATAAAATAAAATAATAAAATATAAAATAAAATAAAATAAAAGAATAAAATATTCTTCTAGTACCATAGTCTCCAAGCTTTGATTAGTTTTCTACCTTTCCCAAACTTCTGCTGTCTCTTCTCTTAATCTGCTGTGGTATTCAATTGGCCATTCTTAAAATGGACAATTAAATCCATGGCTCCTGATGGGGAATCCATTTCTTCCGTGTCTAAGTAGATGATGATACATCTGACTAATCTTGGCTTGTCTCAGAAGCCAAGTAGGGTCTGCTTTAGAGAAGAATGAAAATTCCAGTGTTGCTGGCCAGCATAAAATGTTATAAAAATATATTGGAAGAAGCAACAGTAGAATATGTCTATTATCATGCCATTGAAACCTGCATGGTTATACATGCCAGTAACTGAAAATAGAAATCTTGAAAGCCACTTGATTTATGATTTTTTTTGTGCCTCAGATATTGGGTTTCTGTTTGTGGAGCTAAAACAGATGAACAAGGAGCCAGATTCAAGGCCACCTTTAGATATGGAAAACACTCTGAATTATTTTTAGACAGTCACTGTCTTTCTCAGAGTTGCTGTTGTGAAGATAAAATAAGAGGAGATAGCCATGGAAGCTTCCTTGAACCCTTAAAGGAAAGGTTGGATATAAATCTAAGCAACCAGAGGTTTGTCAGTCAGAAAATGGCTGCCATGATGAGGGACTTGCCTAGTGACAAAACGGCTGCCATGATGAGGGACTTGCCTAGTGACAAAACGGCTGCCATGATGAGGGACTTGCCTAGTGACAAAACGGCTGCCATGATGAGGGACTTGCCTAGTGACAAAACGGCTGCCATGATGAGGGACTTGCCTAGTGACAAAACGGCTGCCATGATGAGGGACTTGCCTAGTGACAAAACGGCTGCCATGATGAGGGACTTGCCTAGTGACAAAACGGCTGCCATGATGAGGGACTTGCCTAGTGACAAAACGGCTGCCATGATGAGGGACTTGCCTAGTGACAAAACGGCTGCCATGATGAGGGACTTGCCTAGTGACAAAACGGCTGCCATGATGAGGGACTTGCCTAGTGACAAAACGGCTGCCATGATGAGGGACTTGCCTAGTGACAAAACGGCTGCCATGATGAGGGACTTGCCTAGTGACAAAGTGGCTGCCATGATGAGGGACTTGCCTAGTGACAAAATGGCTGCCATGAAGAGGGACTTGCCTAGTGACAAAGTGGCTGCCATGATGAGGGACTTGCCTAGTGACAAAATGGCTGCCATGATGAGGGACTTGCCTAGTGACAAAATGGCTGCCATGATGAGGGACTTGCCTAGTGACAAAATGGCTGCCATGATGAGGGAGTTGCCTAGTCACAAAATGATTGCCATGTTGTGTGGCTTGCCTGCCACAAAGCACAGAAAGCAAATATATAATCTCTGTTCCAAGAAGCATCCTAGCTTTCTTTCCTTTTTACAAGAGATTTGGACAGTGAGCTGAATGCTCAATGCAATTATCCATGCCACCCCCCCCCCCATTTTACAAATCTCTGGAGACCATACGGAATCTTCTTTTTTGGGTGCCTTCGACTTAGTACTAGTAGTCCTCGATTTATGACCACAATTGAGCTCAAAATTTCTGTTGCTCAGCAAGGCAGTGGTTAAGTGAGTTAGGCCCCATTTTATGACCTTTCTTGCCGCAGTTGTTAAGTGAACACGGTTGTTAAGTGAATCTGGCTTCTCCACTGACTTTGTCAGAAGGTCACAAAAGGTGACCAATGATCCTTGGACACCACAACTGTCACAAGTACATGCCAGTTGTCAAGTGCCAAATTTTGATCATGTGACCATGGGGATGCTGCAAAAGTAGTGAGTTCAAAACTTTTTTCCACTGCCATAGCAATAAATGGTCATTAAAGAAATGGTTGTAAGTTGAGGACTACCTGCGTTGACTCCTGATGAATGCCTGGTCTAGTTCCTGTGGTTTTCCTTGTCAAGATTTCAGAAGTGCTTTCCCCTTGCCTCCTTCTTAGGGCTGAGAAAGAGGGACTGGTTCAAGTTCACCCAGCTGGCTTGGTGAAACTAGAACTCACAGCCTCCTGATTTCTAGCCTGATGCCTTAACCATCGGTGCCTTATGTTGTAAGCCACCCATAGTCGTTGGATACGAATTGGGTGGCAGATAAATTTAGTAAGTAAGTAAGTAAGTAAGTACCCTGTTTCCCCCAAAATAAGACATCCCCTGATAATAAGCCCAATCGGGCTTTTGAGTGCATGGCAATAAGGCCAAGCACTTATTTCAGGGTTCAAAAAAATATAAGACAAGGTCTTATTTTCAGGGAAACACGGTAGTAAATAAATAAACAAACAAATAAATAAATAACGGTTATACAAAACTCTCATATGTAAATTAGGGTCGTTCTTATAAATAAAGATACTTCTGGTGAATGCTGCTTTGCAGTGGTTCAGCTTTCACATTTATTTGCTCATTTTAATTCAACAAAATTAAAGGCAATGAGGTAAGGACAGTCTTGGGTATCAAATGCGGTACCCAGCACGGGCCCATTGGTGCCTATAAGTATCACAGTGCTTCTCTATAATAGACAATTTACATTGAAACTTTTGTCCCCCCCCCCAGAGCAGTTTTGGTGTAACATGTTTGACCAGATCAGGTTGCACAGCAACCTAAGCTTGGTTGGTATTAACCTCGGTGAGATAATTTTGTGGTTTAGCGACTGGGTGGTTTGTGTTGGTTTAGTGTATTGTGTAAAGTGAGCAAATGGCTTAATTCGCCAACCTGGTCAGACATTGTTACTGGGAATGTAGCTGATGCCTCCATCCTGTGAGTCCTTGCCACTCAAATTTAATGGTCACTGACCTGTTAGAAAAACTCAAATGGAACTAATAGCTTCCTTATTTCCCACATCCCCACCAAACTCCTTGAAAATAGTCACAGGATCCATTGCAATTAGGCTTGTATAGATCACACACACAGGATGAAGGGCACATTCCTATGCGGTAAGTGTTTCTAGTGTGCTGGAGAGGATGCCAATCGGGCTTGATTGTTTTGCCTGCTTAATCATCACATATAAGCAGTTGGCATTCTCAGATGAATATTGCAAGAACACAAACCAGAAAAGAAGCAAGAACAATATTTTGGCTTAGGCATCAGTTAAAGATGGAAGTGAGTCAGTTCCTGATTGCTACGGGAATATGCTTTCTGATAGTGCAGTTCATAATGCTTCTTTGGACACGAAGGAAATTCCCCCCTGGACCTGTCCCTTTCCCTCTCTTTGGAAGCCTGTGGAGAATCAGATGGAAGATCCGCCAGGATACATTCATGAAGGTATTTTTCTAAATAAGGCAGCAGGTATATTTGGACAAGTGTGACAAAAAGAACTAGGGTCAATTATGATAAAAACTGGAGTCTGATGGATCCAGATCTGGATCGCAGGGCATAAGCCAGTGTTGTGGGAATTAGTTGTTTAGCGAAGTGATAGCATGGGGTGGGGGGGAACTGTCTTTGTGTCTGGTTGTTTTGGTGTGCAATGCCCTTTAGCACTGTCTTGAGGGAAGAAGTTGAAACAGTTTATGTCCAGGATGTGAGGTGTCTGTAGATATTTTCACAGCCCTCTTTCTGGCTCATGCAGTATACAGGTCCTCAATGGAAGGCAGGCTGGTTGCAATTATTTTTTCTACAGTCCTAATTATCCATTGAAGTCTGTGTCTGTCTTGTTTGGTTGCTGTGCCAAACCAGACAGTTATAGAGATGCAAATGACAGACTCAATAATTCCTCTGTAGAAGTGTATCAGCAGCTCCTTGGGCAGTTGGCGCAGAAAGAATATTCTCTGTTGTGCTTTTTTGATGACTTTTTGATGTTGAGTGTCCATTTTAAGTCTGGAGATATTGTAGAACCTAGAAACTTGAAGATCTCTACTGTTGATACTGTGTTGTCTAATATTGTAAGAGGTGGTAGACTAGGAGGGCTTCTCCTAAAATCTAATATCATCTGTACAGTTTTGAGTGTGTTCAGTTCAAGATTGTTTCGGCCGCACCACAGGGCCAGTTGTTCAACTTCCTGTCTATATGCAGATTCATTGTCTCAAATGAGACCAATGACTGTTGTATCATCTGCAAATTTCAGTACTTTAACAGAGGGATCCTTTGAGATGCAGTAGTTGGTGGAGAGAGAGAAAAGTCATGGAGAGGCACCCAGCCTTGGGGAGCACCTGTGCTAATTGTACAGGTATCTGATGTGATTTTGCCTAGCTTCACCTGAACTTCCTATCTGTTAGAAAGCTTATGATCCACTTACAAGTGTGTTCAGGCACAGCTGGCTGAGTCAGTTTAGTGAGAAGAATATCTGGAATGATGGTACCGGTATTGAATGCTGAGCTGAAGTCTATAAAAAGGACCCTTGCATAGGTCTTTGGCGATACAAGATGTTGTAGGATGTAGTGCAGAGCTATATTGACAGCATCATCTGCTGATCTATTTGCTTGGTAGGCAAATTGCAAGGGGTCTAACAGCGGATCTGTGATGGTTTTCAGGTGGGCCAGCACTAGCCTTTCAAAGGTTTTCATACGGATGTCAGAGCAAACGGTCTGCAGTCGTTCAGCTCCTTGATGGAGGGTTTCTTAGGCACTGGGATGATAGTAGAGCGTTTGAAGCAAGAAGGAAGAATAGGATAGGATAGGATAGGATAGGATAGGATAGGATAGGATAGGATAGGATAGGATAGGATAGGATAGGACAGGACAGGACAGGACAGGACAGGACAGGACCTTGGAGTTCTTCTAGTACAACCCCCTGCTCAGGCAGGAAACCCTACACCACTTCAGACAAATGGTTGTCCAATCTCTTCTTTAAAACTTCCAGTGTTGGAGCATTCACAACCTCTGGAAGCAAGTATAACACATAACACATCTCTAGTGATTTATTAAAGATGCGGGCCAATTGGTCAGCACAAACTTTCAAGAAGGAGTTACCTTGTCTGGGCCTGATGCTTTTCCAGGCTTTTGTCTGTGAAATAGACCTCGCACATCTTTTTCTGTGATCACCACTGATGTGTGTCAATAAAAATGAGATCTAGTAGTTTTTCTGAGGACATGGCTGACCTTAAAGGGCTAACACATACACAATCCACAGTGGGGAAAATGAGCATTGAGAAAGATGTGTGGTGTGAGATGCTGAATAGAAACGGGGGCCAAAGTTTATGTTATATTTTATTCTTGGTTGATCCCACAAGTTTTTTGTATTTGCAAAAGTAGATACACATTATATGCTGCCAAGTTAGTCTGAGAGAAACAAAAAAATGTGTTCCTTTCATTATTCTGAGTTGCCCATCGTTCCTTAAATAAGTTTATGGCTGAGAGATGAAAGACCAAAGATAGCATAGATGGAAGGAAGAAATCCATCCACAGTTCTTTATTCTTTTGTAGAAAATTGAAGGCGGATCAGAGAGCTCTTCCATGATTGCAAAATTGACAGCAATCAGGCAGCACACTCAACCCGGTCACTGAATTACCAGTAGTTCATTTGTGGGCTCACAGGATGCAAGTACAGGCAGTCCTTGACTTACAACCACAGTTGAGCCTAAAATTTCTGTTGCAAAGTAAGACAATTGTTAAGTGAGTTTTGCCCCATTTTATAACCTTTCTTGCCACAGTTATTAAGTACATCACTGCAGTTGTTAGTAAATTGTTTGTTCCGTGAACCAGGCTTCCCCATTGACTTTGCTCGTCAGAAGGTCACAAAAAGAGATCAGATGACCCTGGGACACTGCAATTGTCATAAATACATGACAGTTGCCAAATGTTCAAATTTTAATCACATGACCAAAGGGATGCTGCAATGATTGTAAGTGTGAAAGAGGGTATTAAGTCACTTTTTTCTGAGCCATTGTAGCTTTGAATGGTCACTTCATGAATGGTTGTAAGTTGAGAACTACCTGTAATCAAATGGTCTGTCCAGCAAAATTCTAAGCCAGGGATCCCCAACCTTGGGGTTGCGGCCCACTACCAGGCTGCGGCCTGTTAGAAACCGGGCCGCATGAGTGATGGGCAAGCCCACGCACATGCGAAGCTCCACTCACACAAGTGACGGGCAGTGGTGGGTTGCTCCCGGTTCGGCCTGGTTCTGTGAACCGGTAGCGGCAGTGGTGGGAGGCTCTGCCCACCCACCCGGGATGCTTCTGCGCATGCGCAGAAGCATCGCGTGCACGCGCGAGCGAGCATGCAAACCGGTAGCAACAGGTTTTAGAACACACTACTGGTGACGGGCAAGCATACATGTGCGAAGCTCCACTCATGCTAGTGGAGGGCGCTTGCACTCATGTGTGGAGGTCCAGTCACATGACTGGAGCTTCACGCATGAGTGCAAGTGCCCTCCGCTCGCATGACTGGAGCTTCGCGTGTGACCGCAAGTGTCCTCCATTCGAAGCTCCATTCCCGCCACTCACACAAATGGAGCTGTGTGCATGTGTCTGCACCTGCCACTCACATGCTCCCCTCTGTGCCGGGCCACCAAGCTGGAAAGGTTGGGGACCATTGTTCCAAGCCATAGGAAATAACTAAGTCTATCTTGTTATGGTAATGCATTTTTCCTTCATCATCACTTGCATTGGCTAAACATTTAAGGCTTTCAACCAGACCTCCCTCCCTGCTTCAGTTGAGTTGACCTCAGCTTTGCTCTGGTGGAGATTACATCCAGAATCAGCATGAGTGTGTGTGTCCACATGGGTGTAGTTTGTAAGGGATTCCCAGCCTTTTCCTCACCATTTTCTTCTTCCTTCCCTTCCCTTCTGTTAAGTCCTGGGATTGAAGAGGCTTGAGACAGGTTTGAAAGACAACAGCTCTTTATTTAACTATGTACAAGATCCAGCAGAGAGCCAGTCTGACAGCTAGCCCTTTTATAGGGAGCTGTCAGATGGCTCAGCCAATCAGCGGTCTCCATTTTCCCGCCTGAACAGAGGACCTGGTTGTAACCAGGCAGTCTGGATATCTAACACCCCTCCCCTCTTAGATGGAACAGTCTTATTTACATACATAGTCCCATAAGTAGGCGGGGCGTTTGGGAACCCTAGTGGACCTGCGCAGCTCAGTCGAAGTGTTGGTATCGGTCAGGGAGGTTGAGTCTGTTGCTCTCTCTGGCTCCGCCTGTGGAAGCTCCTGGAAGCTTTCGGGTGGGGCCGCAGATTCTACTGGAACCGGTTCGGGGTCGTGATGTCGCTGGAACTCCGGGTCTTCAGGTAAGTGTTCCGTCGACCTCGGGTTTGAGTTAGCTGTAGGGTGATTTGATTTGGAGTTATTGTTTGGGTGATGTTGATTATCAGCATTTGCTATTTGGCGGCTGCGCAGTTGGTCTATGTGCCTCCGCCATTTTCGCCCGTCTGTTAACAAGACCACATAGGACCTGGGACTGGTAATTTCTATTATTTCCCCAGATAGCCATAGGGACCCCTCGGCAAAGTTCTTTGCAAATACTAGGTCTCCTATTTGGAAGGACCTGGTTTGCTTTGTTGTGACTTGCTCTTTTTGGTTTGAATAGTTGGGATGAAGCCTGTCTAGTACAGATCGGAGTCGCCAGCCCATTAACAGCTCGGCGGGGCTTCTCCCAGTTGCTGCGCTTGGCAATATGTGCTGGACAAGCAGGAATTTATCTACCCTGGCTTGCCAGTCCCCAGGGCCTAGCCTCCCTAGGGCTTCCTTGGCTGACCTCACCATCCTTTCAACCTGGCCATTGCTGGACGGATGAAACGGGGCGGTTAATGCGTGGCGGATGCCCTGTTCAGCCAGGAACCCTTCAAATTGTGTGGCTGTGAACTGGGGCCCATTTTCGGATCCAATACGTTGGGTAACCTGTGTGTGGCAAAGAGTCTCCTTAAGACTCGAGTGACTGCTTCAGCTGTTGTTGACCCCATCAGTATGATCTCCAACCATTTGGAGTATGCGTCGATTACCATCAAGAATGTTTGGCCATGGAATGGCCCTGCAAAGTCTATATGGACCCTGGACCAGGGTGCCCTAGGTTTCTCCCACTCTTACGCTGGGGCCTTTGGAGGGGCTGGCCTAGACTCTTGACAGGGCGTGCAGCCTGCTACCCACTTCTCTATTTGTTTATCCATGTTCGGCCACCAAACATAACTCTGGACAAGAGCCTTCATTTTTACTATGCCCGGGTGACCCTCATGCAGTACCCTTAGAATATCCTCTCGTAGCGATGGAGGAATGATTATGCGGTCTCCCCACAATAGGCAACCTCCTTGAGCAGATATTTCATGCTGCTTGCATACAAATGGTTTAAACTCCGGGTTAACCGGCCCTTGTGGCAATCCCCTCCACACCCAGTTCAAAATAGTCCTGAACACAGAGTCCTTGGCTGAACGGGCAGCCACTTCGGCGGAGGTGACCAGGCCAGAGTCCTGCTAGATGTAGGACAATTAAGGAAGATAATTATTATAGATTAAAAAATCTTCAATTATCACTGATGGGAAGAATAGCATTAATCAAGATGAATATATTGCCACGATTTCTGTTTTTATTTTCAACAATACCAATAAGATTAGAGAAAAAAATTCTTTAAAGAAGTAAATAAAATGATATTGAAGTTCGTATGGCAAGGAAAAAAGGCGAGGATTAATATAAAAATGCTACAGGATGCAAGACTTAGAGGGGGATTTGGACTTCCAAATTGGGAGTTATATTATGATGCTGCAGTATTGATATGGATGAGAGAATGGATTTTGTTAAGAAACAAAAGACTTCTGGTTTTGGAGGGACATGATTTACAGATAGGATGGCACGCATTTCTGTGGTATGGAAGAAGTAAAAGACATAGCTATTTTCAGAGACATTGTA
>QLTV01003092.1:147798-172350 GCA_003457575.1 Thermophis baileyi
TTCTATTCTATTCTATTCTATTCTATTCTATTCTATTCTATTCTATTCTATTCTATTCTATTCTATTCTATTCCATTCCATTCCATTCCATTCCATTCCATTTTTTCTATTCTGTTCCGTTCCGTTCCGTTCTATTGGCTACTGGTGCCTACCTGAGCAATGAAGAAGGGCTAATGACATAACAAAGCCTTGCCAGAACAATCCTATTACAGGGCTAATGAGATACTAGGCAGTTCCTGGTAAAAGCTTTGGGCTTTTGCCCAAATTCACAGGATTGTTTTATGGCAGATTAATGCAAGTAGTCCTCAACTTACGACCACAATTGAGCCAAACATTTCCATTGCTAACACTTGTTAAGTGAGTTTTGCCCCATTTTACGACCTTTCTTGTCACAGTTGTTAAGTGAATCACTGCAGTTGTTAAGTTACTTATCTGGTTCCCCATTGACTTTGCTTGTCAGAAGGTTGCAAAAGGGGATCACGTGACCTTGGGACACAGCAACCGTCATAAATATGAGTCAGTTGCCAAGCATCTGAATTTTGTTCATGCGACCATGGGGATGCTGCAATGGTCATAAGTCTGAAAAAACAGTCATAGGTAATTTTTTTCACTGCCATTGTAACTTCAAATGGTCACTAAGTGAATTGTTGTAAGTCGAAGACTACCTGTACCCAAAGGGCTACAGTTCTTAAATATTCCTGTCATTTAACTCTAGTGTATCCCCATATTTCTTGTATCTATTTTCAGATACTGAAAATGTTCCAGCCCATTTTAATTTATTACATTCCAGCTTTCACAATGACTGGCTGCTTATGGAAAGCAATTAACTTTAATCTGATAATCAGTTTGATACTGTTTACAGTGGTGTTCCCTTTTTAAACATGTAAATGGCTTTCCTACACTATCAGTCATAGTGATCCTCCTTTTATACTTATATTGAAGGAGAGGTTTATTTGTATAGAGATTGGACAACCATTTGTCTGAAATGGTATAGGGCCGTGATGGCGAACCTATGGTACGCGTGCCACAGCTGGCATGCAGAGCCCTCTCTGAGGGCACGCGAGCCGTCGCCCAGCTCAGCTCCACCGCGCATATGCGTGTGCACCTCCCGCCAGCCAGCTGATTTTTGGGATGCATGGGGGGGATGTGGAACATGCGGGAGATGCGTGCGCATGTGCGGGGGTCACACACGCATGTGTGCGGTGGGGGGGAGCACGGGGGGTGCGGTGCAGCCCCCCCACGGCCCATTTTTGGTCCCAGGAAGCTGCAGGGAGGCCTACTAGGCCCAAAATGCGCCTCCCATGGCCCATTTTTGGTCACAGGAACAGGGGTGAAATGCTCCCGGTTCGCTCGTGCCTGTCAGTCGCCGTAGAGCCGGTCACCAAGGTAGCGTGAGGCTCCGCCCACCTGCCCGGACGCTGCCATTTGGGTTCTTTTACCCTCTGCGCATGCGCACAGCATTCTGTGCATGTGCAGAGGGTAAAAGAACCCAAACGCCGGCGTCTGGGCGGGTGGGCAGAGCCTCGTGCTACCTTGGCGACTGGCTCTACGGCGACCGACAGGCACAAGCGAACCGGGAGCATTTCACCCCTGCCCAGGAGGCTGCAGAGAGGCCTATTTGGCCCAAAACGGGGCGTGGGGGGGTCGCATGCACATGCATGGGGGGGAGTGGGGAGATTCACCTGCGCATGTGCTGTGGGGAACGTGGGGGGTCGTGTGCGCATGCGCAGGGAGTCTCGCATTGCATTATGGGTTTTGGCACATACGCGCGCTGTTGCATGCGCGCACGCTTTCGGCACACGACGACAAAAAGGTTAGCCATCACTGGTATAGGGTTTCCTGCCTGTGCAGGGAGTTGGACTAGAAGACCTCCAAGGTCCCTTCCAACTCTGTTATTCTGTATGAACAGCATAACTGTGAGAGGGACCTTGGAGTCCTAGTGGATTATCACCTCAATATGAGCCAGCAGTGTGCTGCAGCAGCCAGAAAAGCTAACACAATCCTGGGTTGTATAAACAGAGGCATAGATTCAAGATCACGTGAAGTATAAAGCAAGTGGGAACTTTATACCCACAATGTCTGGGAAAACAGCCAGGTCTTCAAGACCTTCTGGAATGCAATGAGGGTGGGAACCACACAGCTCTCAGGAGGAACCTCATTTCCTGAGGGCAGGTGCTTCAAGAAGGAAAGCATACTTTCTGGGTCCTTATTAAAGAATTACATTCTTTAATTGAAAAGACCTGGGGTGCCCCAACATTGTGGGCCTGTTCTGGCTGGACAGAAACCTTGGAAACTAGGTGGCCCCTTAAATAATCTGACCCCATGACATTGAGTTCACCTTTCTGTTTCTGTTGTGACCCAGCGCGGCAAGCCCCAGGGAAACGACACACACACACACTGTTTTCCAAAACAAAGAAGACTTTACCACTAATAAATGCAGCTTAGTAGTAAGTTGGTTATAGGTTTTTCACCATAGTTCTTGTTGAAAATCACAGAACACTTTGGCCGGGATTCCAAAATACAAAACTACAAACAGGTCATTAAGTCCATAAATTATCCTCACTTGCTGGAGTTGGCCAAGAGCCCGGACTGGAGTTATTCCAAAGTTCAAACAGCAGCCAGGCAAAATACTTGCGTTGTTTCCAGCAAGAGTTTCCGCTGTGATGCAACCTTAAATAGTCTTAGGGCGTGGCCCCTCTGCCTGCAGGTTTACATGTGAGGAGACCTCCTCCTACAGAGCCACTCTTGCCAGCTAGCTGCCCTGCGTGCCCTAGCATCAATCAGAGGCTCCTCCTCTCCACTTGAGTCACTCAACTCTTGCTGGGGATGTGCAGAAGGCCCTGGTTGATTATCGTCCTCTGGCCCTGCGTCGTCCTTGGTCTCGGACTCAGGTGCTGGAGATACAGAAGGATATTGCCACCCCATGGTCGGTTCTTGGTCTTCCGGATCCATGAGCAGCTGCGCGGGACTTGGGCAAGCCACAACAGTTTCTTTACACGAATAAATGTTACTTATGATGTTACTAAATGCAATTTTAATTGCTTTCTCATATTTTAAAACAATAGAAATTTTAGGAGATCTCGAATTATAAAAATCTCATTTTCTCAGCATTAATTGTAATTGCAAAATTAAACCAGTTGGGTGACCTTGAGCCAGTCCTCCTTCTCTCTCATCCCACTTCTCCTCACAGCGTTGTTTTTGTGAGGAAAAGAGCAGGAGGAATAGCTGCTCTGCGTGCCCTAGCATCAATCAGAGGCTCCTCCTCTCCACTTGAGTCACTCAACTCTTGCTGGGGATGTGCAGAAGGCCCTGGTTGATTATCGTCCTCTGGCCCTGCGTCGTCCTTGGTCTCGGACTCAGGTGCTGGAGATACAGAAGGATATTGCCACCCCATGGTCGGTTCTTGGTCTTCCGGATCCATGAGCAGCTGCGCGGGACTTGGGCAAGCCACAACAGTTTCTTTACACGAATAAATGTTACTTATGATGTTACTAAATGCAATTTTAATTGCTTTCTCATATTTTAAAACAATAGAAATTTTAGGAGATCTCGAATTATAAAAATCTCATTTTCTCAGCATTAATTGTAATTGCAAAATTAAACCAGTTGGGTGACCTTGAGCCAGTCCTCCTTCTCTCTCATCCCACTTCTCCTCACAGCGTTGTTTTTGTGAGGAAAATAGCAGGAGGAAGGAATATTAGGTGTTCTCCCCCTTGAGTTGTTTATAAAAATAATAATGGTGGGATATAAACAAATGAAATAAAAACTTGAAATTTTGCAAGAAAGCTGTAGGATTTCTAAATACCTATTATTAATTCTTCCTTCATTATGACACCTTAAGAACTTAGCAATTTCATCTGCAAATATTAGTATTAATATTGGTTATTTTCTGAGAGGTCCTTGGTGCTCTCTAAGTTTGGTTGTTTTGCAAGAAAACAACCAAGCTCAGAGAGCACCAGGGGCCCCACATTTTAACCCTGACCTACAAATATTCTCCTTTATTAATTAATTTCTGTACATCTCATTATGTTTCTGTGAACTTAATCTGTTTAGTTAATGAATGAGTCAGTATATTTTAGATTGTGCAAAATTAGAAAATGTATTAGGCATGGCTGTATCCACATTCCATATCTTATTCACCCTCAATCTTTATTACGGTCACAGACCAGAATAAAAGTTAAACATTGAATAAAATGAAAACCAAACACAGCAGAACCAGACAGAATAACAGGATGTGTTACAATTGATGGTGTAATCACCAGTATGATGGCCCATCTATTGAGAATCAATACACCCCCATTCTAGGAAAGAATAAATACTTAAGAGAAATGCAACTATACTACGTGTCAGTTCGAAATGAAGGAAAACACTGCTGGGAATTAAGTTACAACATTTAACAACAAGAAAGAAGCAATAGTAACCTCAAGTAGGGACAAAGGACATGTAGAGCTTTTGCACAAGATAATTCTATGGGGAAAGTGACATGTATACTCAAGTGAGATGCAACTCCACAGACGAACAGACACGTATGCTAAAAGCAAGGTAGAACTTCAAAAAAAGGTAACAATTCTGTGACATTTTACTTCCCCATTTCTTGAAAATCACTGTATAAAAAGTCATGCTTTAATATTGTTCAGGGTCTCAGTCCCCTTAGCGGTTGGGACCCTTTTACTGGAGCGCTTCAATAAAAGTTTTGTGAAAGTCCATTGTTTGTGTCTGGCTTTGATTGGCCTCTGCGCCAGGCTGAACCGTTTTTGAGACAACAAATGGGTAACCAAGGTCTGCCTAATTTTACAGACAGTATTGCAAAACCTAGCTAGGTAAAAAAAAACTATCATACAGTAGTAGTTGTACATAAAACAGACTGAAATTTCCAAGATATTGTCAATTAAGGTGTTATAAAATGAATCTGTGAGTCTTTATAGATGGTACAATACATCAGGACATGAGCTATGGTTTCAGTGGTACCTTGTCCACAGGGACATAATTTCATATAGGACTTTTTGAGTTAGTGCCCTCAAAAATTTAGAGACAGTTTTATCATGTAAGTATCTCACTGGTTTGCAAAGGGAGTCCTGACTGCTCGAGAAAACGTCCTTGGTAGAACAGTGTAACTGCATTACAAAGTAACTGCGTCCTCTTCGCAGATGATGTAAAACTATTTAACACCACCGACAACACTGCTACCCTTCAAAAAGACCTTGACTTTGTGTCAAAATGGCCAAGACCTTGACTATGTATCAGAATGGTCAAACAAGTGGCCACTTCAAATCTCAATCAACAAATGCTCAGTCTTACACACTGGCAAAAATAATCAGAACACAAAATACAAACTAGATAGTCACGACCTTGTTGACGATCCTCACTCAGTTAAGGACCTTGGAGTACTCATCTCTAAGGATCTAAGTGCCAGAGCCCACTGCAATAGCATTGCCAAGAAGGCATTAAGAGTGGTAAACCTAATCTTGCGTAGCTTCTTCTCCGGAAATATTGTACTTTTAACCAGAGCATACAAAACATTTGCTAGACCAATTCTCGAATACAGCTCATCTGTCTGGAACCCACACTACATATCAGACATTAACACAATTGAGAATGTCCAGAGATATTTCACTAGAAGAGTATTACATTCTTCTGTTCGCAACCGAATACCTTATGCAACCAGACTTGAAATGTTGGACTAGAAAACTTAGAACTACGCCGCCTTCGATCTGACCTAAGTGTAGCCCACAAAATTATCTTCTACAATGTCCTACCTGTCAATGACCACTACAGCTTCAACCGCAACAATACACGAGCTCACAATAAATACAAACTTAATGTAAACCGATCCAAACTTGATTGCAAAAAATTCAACAACAGAGTGGTCAATGCCTGGAATACATTACCTGACCCAGTTGTTTCTTCCCCAAACCCCAAAAACTTTAACCTTAGATTATCTACCATCGACCTCACCCCATTCCTAAGAGGTCTGTAAGGGGCGTGCATAAGCGCACCAGCGTGCCTACCGTCCCTGTCCTAAAGTCCCCATGTATTCATACTTCTTGTCCTCATAATCATGCTTGTACTGTTATATATATATATATACACAATCATGTTTATACTTTGTCTATACTTTGCTTGTAATCATATATGCTTGACAAATAAATAAATAAAATTAAATTAAAAGTGTCCTGTTGGAGTTTCTGATCATGAATAATTGTTTAAATGCATTAGGACCACACTCAGATCCCATCATAAGGCACTCCTCAGAGAGACTGAGATGTTGGTGTTTTAATGAGATAGTCTTAATCCATCTTGATTTGTAATTATCCTCCATAAGGAGAGGGCTCAAACCTGTGAAGAAGAGCAGTATTTTCAGCCAATGTGTTATAATGCAAATCCATATCTTATTAACTGGTTACGTAATTAACCCATTTTCTGGCCTTGGACAATACAATGAATCATAAGCTGACGCAACTGCCAGGATCACATAGCATACTAAATGTGAAAGAAATCCCAAGGATGTTTAAGGATAACCAAGGGTGAGTATTGGGTGCATGCAGCTGTTAACAGTTGGCAAGGTTGCTGCTATGGGGCTGAAATGAAGGTGATGCAGGATATACATTTAACAAACACAAACAAATGTCTTTAATCTCCCCATTATGAGGCTGGAGCTCCTGTTGAGGCAATGTTCTGGGGTTGCCCTCCTTGAAAAAGACTGAGAAGGGAGAAAACTGGGCTCCTGTGTTTGAGGTAAAGGTAGTCCTTGACTTATAATCACAATTAAGCCCCAAATTTTTGTTGCTAAGCAAGACAGTTGTAAAATGCACTTTGTCCCATTTGACAACCTTTCTTTGGATAACCATTTATCTGAAGTGGTGTAGGGTTTCCTGCCTAAGCAGGGGGTTGGACTAGAAGACCTCCAAGGTCCCTTCCAACTCTGTTTAATTTATGAAATCCCTACTGCCCTATGGGTCTATTCTGTTTCTCCTACACACAAGTCGTAGGGCACCGTCAAGTTTTTGAACTTTCAATTTCCAAACATTAAGGGTGCTCAAAAGTTGTGAAATGCCTTGGGGATTGTAAAGATATTTTGTTTACTTTAATAAAATTTAGATGTGCTTGGTAAGTTAACTACAGAAATATCATAACTTTTTAACATTTTGTTTGTTTTATGTGGACTACGGTAGGGCGACAGAAAGGGTGATTGCTTTCACTTTGGTCTTTTAAAAAATGTCCCCCCCCCCAAAAAAAAAATGTCAGAGAGCTCCCTCTAGGCTAGTTGTTGCATTTGTTAAGTGAATCAGAATAGAGCTGGAAGGGACACTGGAGGTCTTCTAGTCCAGTCCAGTCTAGTCTAGTCTAGTCAAGCAGGAGATCCTATACCATTTCAGACAAGTGACTGTCCAGTCTCTTCTTAAAAACCTCCAGTGATGAAGCACCCACAACTTTTGGAAGCAAGTCATTCCACTGATTAATTGTTCTAACTGTCAGGAAATTTCTCCTTAGTTCCAGGTTGCTTCTCTCCTTGATTAGTTTCCATCCATTGTTTCTTGTTTTGCCTTGTGGTGCTTTGGAAAATAATTTGACCTCCTTCTCTTTGTGGCAGCCTCTCAAATACTGGAATACTGCTATCATGTCCCCCCTCATCCTTCTTTTCTCTAGACTAGCCAAACCCAAATATAGAGCCGAGGTGGCGCAGTGGTTAGAGTGCAGCACTGCAGGCTACTTCAGCTGACTGCTAGCTGCAGTTCGGCGGTTCAAATCTCACCGGCTCAAGGTTGACTCAGCCTTCCATCCTTCCGAGGTGGGTAAAATGAGGACCCAGATTGTTGGGGGCAATATGCTAACTCTGTAAACCGCTTAGAGAGGACTGTAAAGCACTATGAAGTGGTATATAAGTCTAAGTGCTATTGCTATTGCTAATCCTGCACCCGTTCTTCATATGTTTTAGTCTCCAGGCTTTAATCATCTTAGTCAGAAGTGAGTTC
Organism: Thermophis baileyi; assembly: GCA_003457575.1. Taxonomy (NCBI): domain Eukaryota; kingdom Metazoa; phylum Chordata; class Lepidosauria; order Squamata; family Dipsadidae; genus Thermophis; species Thermophis baileyi. The sequence continues at coordinate 155,772 of QLTV01003092.1, forward strand.
CTACCAGTTCTAACCGGTTCTTTAGAACCGTTAGTAAACCGGTGATGATGTCACGGAACCAGTTCTTTCGGCGGTCTCCGTGGGCACCATCTTGGATTTTGCTTCTGCGCATGTGCATAAGTGAATTTTTGCTTCTGCGCATGCGCAGAAGCTATTTTTTATTGCTGCAGGCACGCATATGCGTGAAGTGCGTGCGCGCCCATGGCGCAACCCGGAGCAAACTAGCAGCAACAGGATCCACAACCCACCCCTGATCTTAGTTGCTCTTCTTTGAGAAGAATTCTTTGAGAAGAATCACCTTCCTGTTAAGTTAGTAACATGGTTGTTAAATGAATCTGGCTACCCCATTGTCTTTGCTTGTCATAAGGTCACAAATGGTGACCACATGACTTCAGGACACTGCGACCGTCATAAATATGAGCCAGTTGCCAAGCTTCCAAATTTTGATCATGGGATCATGGGATGCTACAGTGGTTGTAAGTGTGAAAAATAGTCATGTCACTTTTTTCATTGCCGCTGTAACTTGGTCACTGAATGGTCACTGAATAGTGACCAGTGAATGGCCACTATACGAATGGTTGTAAGTTGAGGACTACCATAGTGTGAATATAACCTTTTATCTTTGGATTCCTTTGTGAGAGGAATGAAAAAGCTTTACTAAACTTCTATGCTGCCCATCTCACTGAAGTGACTTTAGGCGGCTTACAGTCATTCAATAAAAATATCACATAAAACATTTAAACTGTTTAAATTCGAAGCTTGGCTCGAGGCTCGTGATTTAATTAGGGCATCAATTGGAACCCTGATATAAACAGTAAATAAATTTAAAATTCAGTTAAAAGTTGGTGCAAACCCAACCCAGAATTAATAAAGTGAACTAATACTACAGCAGCCATATTTGTATCTCACTGAGAAACACGACTGTTGTCCCAAATATGATTCAGCCTGGTGCAGAAGCCAATCAGAGCCAGACATGAGTAATGGACTTCCACAAAACTTTTATTGAAACGCTCCAATAGAAGGGTCCCAACTGCTAAAGGAGCTGAGACCCTGAACAACAGCCTAGACAGGGCTGTTAAACTCATGACCCGTGGGCTGGATGCGTCATGCGCTGGCCACACCCACACCCAGTTTAGTGAAGGGGAAAAAAGTCCCGATATGTCACGTGACAACGCCGTGATGCCGTGAGTTTGACACCCCTGGCCTAGCACATTCTTTTATACCAGGGGTGTCAAACTCAATTTCATTAAGGGCTGCATCAGGGTTGTGTTTGACCTTGGGGGGCCGGGGTGGGCGTGGCCAGGGGTGCATGGCCAGCTCAACATCACTCGTGTCGGGGACTCCTGTGGTGGCCCGAGCGCTCGGTCAGTGAAAATGGGCTCTCGAGCTCCATTTTTGGTTGCGACGGCCTCCTGCAACCCTCTGCCAGTGAAAATGGAGCTCGGGAGTGCCGCGCGCAGCCCTCCCAAGCTCCGTTTTTGCTGGCAGAGGCACCGTGGGTATTCTGTATGGAGAACTTAGGTGGGCAGGAACTGAGGCGAGGCAAGTGTGAGAAGGCAAACAGCATTTATTTCTAACAATCAACACAAGGCAACTCCGAACAGCAATGAACCAAGTGCTGTCTGACAGCTGCTTATATAGGAGCTGTCAGACAGGTGGACCATTGGTGAGGCTCTATTTTCCCGCCTGCTGGCTGATCGCATCTTAGCCAATCAGGAGCGTCCTGCAGCCGGCATGGCTTTTGGCGGTGGCGTAAGTCCGAGGACTTAACACCCCCACCTCCCAGATGGAGCATGCGTAGTTGGTTAGGTATGCTGGTCGACGTTGGCTCCTCTCAGATCATCTCAGTTCAGGGGCTGCATCCGGAGAGGGAGGAGCTGGTGAAGAATTCTCTGGAACTCCCGGCGACTCTGCAGCAAACTCGAAATGAGGTCTATTCAACGCTGGCGGGCCAGGCCTTTCAGGTAAGTTGGGCGACGAGAATGCTTCGGTCGTGGGTGTTTGGAAGGGCTCCGGCAGGAACTGATGGTCCCTGGAGTCTGTTGGGGTCCCTGTCTCAGGGCAGGCTTGGGCCTGCTTCAGCTGTCTGTTATTATTTATTATTATTATTATTTTATTATTTATTAAATTTGTATTTGTTATCTGTGCTTGGAACCCCCCGCCTTAGTTGGTTTACATGTTGCCGCCATATTTGCCTGTCATCAAGCTGGACCCTATAAGAGTAGGGTCCAGTTAATTGTATTATGCGTCCTGGTAGCCACCTGAGGCTGGTCCCATAATTTTGGGCAAAGACTGGATCCCCGACTGCAAATGCTCTAGTGTGGCTATTGGCATTGAGAGTCTGTTCGGTGGCATAGTTGGGGTGCAGTCGGTCCAGGGTGGTCCTGAGCCCGCGACCCATAAGAATTTCTGTGGGGCTTTGATTGGTGGCCTGGCATGGGGTAGTGTGTTGTGCCAAGAGGTATTGGCATATTTTATCGTGCCAGTTCCCAGGCCCTAGGCAGCCTAAAGCCTCCTTAGCTGATCTGACGGCTCGCTCTACCAATCCATTAGCGGCCGGATGGAACAGAGCCGTAGTGGCATGGTGAATGCCATGCTTAGCTAGAAACATCTGGAAGAGTGCCAATGTGAACTGGGGGGCCGTTATCAGATACTACGGTGTTGGGCAGCCCATGGGTTGCGAAAAGCCTGTGTAGGACCCTTATGACGGCCTCTGCTGTGGTGGATGGCATGAGGGCCAGCTCTACCCATTTGGAATAGGCATCCACTACGACCATGAATGTCTGGCCATGGAAGGGTCTGGCCAGGTTTGGTGGACTCGTGACCAGGGTGCCCTAGGTGTGTCCCATTCCTGGATTGGGGCCGATGGGGGAGCTGGCCTGGACTGCTGGCAAATCTGGCACTTAGCTACCCAGTCCTCAATTTCCATGTCCATCTTTGGCCACCACACATAGCTGCGCCCCAGGGATTTCATTCGCACAATGCCAGGGCGACACTGGCCCTCGGGGCCACCCCCTGCACACCCAATCCAAAACCTGAGAGAGGACAGGTTCAGATGCAGAATGGGCGGCTATGTCTGAGGCAGAAATGGGAGTTTGCAGTTCCTCTATTAGCAGGACAGAGGCTGCAGGGGCAGGATCCACAACTGGGGCCAGGAGCGGGCAGCGGCTCAGAGCGTCTGCATGTCCCAAGTCCTTGCCTGGTCTATAGTGCAGCTGGTACGTGTAGGCTGCTAAAAGTTCTGTCCACCGTGACATCCACGGGGACAATATCTGAGGGCTTTGGCGGATGCCTGCCAGCAACCCTAAAAGCGGCTTGTGATCAGTGAACAAATGGAAAAATCGACCATAGATGTATTCGTGGAATCTCTTCATTCCAGCTACAGCTGCCAGGGCCTCCCTATCAAGCTGACTATAATTATGTTCAGCGGCAGACAAAGTCTGCGAGTAATAGGCAACAGGGGCTTCAGTCCCATTGGGTAGTATATGGCTCAGGACAGCCCCCACACCATAAGGAGAAGCGTCACAAGCCAACGACAGCCGCTGACTGTCATCGTATTGGACTAGGACTGCATTGGAGGTCAAAATATCCTTAATGGCTTGGAAGGCTTTAGCCTCCTTAGGACCCCAATGCCACGAAGTTTTAGCGTCCAACAATCGGTGCAGAGGCTCAGCCAGGGAAGCCTTATGTGGCAGAAAAATGGCGTAAAAATTAAGCAGCCCCAGGAATGCCTGCAGTTCTGCTTTAGATGAGGGGTGGGCGCCTTTTTAATGGCCTCTACCTTAGAAGTGGTGGGGTGAAGACCCTTGGCATTAATAAGGAACCCTAAAAACTCGACCTGAGAAACCCCTATTTTGCATTTTCCCCTTTTTAGTTTTAGCCCTGCCTTTCTGAAACGGAGTAGACAGCCCTTAGCTTATTGATGAGTTCAGCCTGACTGGTGGCAGAGATCAGGACATCATCAAAATAGGGTACCACCCAGGGGTGACATGCTCTCGGTTCGCTCTTACCTCCTGTCCTTTGGAACACCTTGCAAGAGCCACCCCCCACTCTCTTTGCCTTTCAGAAGGGCTAACTGACTATGGTTTGAATATATTATGAGAACCCAGCTTTAAATTTTGGCTTAATCACCGAGCTAGGTGGGTAACCCAGATTGTTGGGGGCAATATGCTGACTCTGTGAACCGCTTAGAGAGTGCTGTAAAGCACTGTAAAGCGGTATATAAGTCTAAGTGCTATTGCTATTGCTAGTGCGAGGCGCCGCCCACCCGCCCAGACGCTGCCCGGACACCACCATTTGGGTTCTTTTACCCTCTGCGTATGCGCAAAGCGTTCTGTGCATTCGCAGAGGGTAAAAGAACCCAAATGGCGGCATCCGGGCGGGTGGGCGGCGCCTCGCGCTACCTTGGCGACCGGCTCTACGGCAACCAACAGGTAAGAGCGAATTGGGAGCATTTCACCCCTGGTACCACCCCTTGTAGCCCCTGGAGCAGCCACTCCATTAGGCTCTGGAAAAGGCCTGGGGCAACGCTCACTCCGAATTGGAGGTGCTTGCATTTAAATGCTCCACAGTGGGTGATAATTGCCTGAGCCATGGCAGTGGCTTCATCCACCGGGAGCTGCTGGTGTGCTTGTGCAAGGTCCAGCTTGCCAAATATGGTACCCTGGCCTAAAGAGTGGAGAAGGTGTTGTACCGCTGGCACCGGGTAGGGTTTGGCTTGTAGGGCTTTATTAATAGTGCCCTTGTAATCAGCACATATTCTGATTGAGCCATCCTGCTTAATTGGAATCACAATAGGGGTTTTCCCAATTTGAGTGATCAATAGCTTCTAAGACCCCTTGAGCAATAAGCTTATCTAGCTCCTGGTCTACTTTGGGGCGGAGCACAAAAGGCACCCTTCTAGATTTCAAGTGGATTGGCGTTACCTGAGGGTCAAAATTAAAGGAAATGGGGTTCCCCTTATATTTACCCAGGCCATTGTCAAAGATGTCTGCGAATTCGCTGGCCAGCATGTTGAAAGCGTCGTTGCTTGTTGTGTGGATGCCAGATATGTTGAGGCCAAGTGCCACAAACCAGTCCAGACCCAGGAGGCTGGGCAGGTTGCCATTCACAATGATCAGTGGGAGGAGGCCAGAGAAAGTTCCGTGGGTGATGTTGAAAGTGCTGCAGCCCACAATTGGGATGGACTTGCCCTGGTAGTCTTTGAGAGTTACCGGGCATGGCTTGAGGTGGTGCTTGGCAAAGTTAGGCATCAGCTGCTGAAGGGTGGCCCATGAGATCAGGGATTTGCAAGAGCCGGTGTCCACTTCCATCTTGCAGGGCGTCCCTTCTAACTTTACTGTGAGGTAAACTTTGCTGGTAGCTGAGGCCACTGTAGCCTGGCTGATGGCCATAGGTGGGGGTCGGTGAGCCCGAGAGATTGTGAAACGTTCTTCCCTTTGCTTTTGTTGAATTTCTTATAGTAAGTGGGCTCGGCTGGTGAGTCAGAGGCTGGCAGAGCAGCTCTGCAGACTCGCGACAGATGTCCCTTCTTGCCACAGCGGTGGCAGGTGGCGGTTTTGAACCTGCAGTCAGACCTGTCATGGTTCCCGCCACAACCTAGGCCTGAGGCGATTTGATGGCCGGAGTCCATTTTCTCCGTGTCGATTTGAGGTGACTCACGTCCTCCTCATCGTCGGAGGGGTCGTCATAGTTGGCTTCTTCGTGGTGGACGGCTTGGTTTCTGCTGGCCTGGGTGGTCGATGTCTGGAATCGCTGGATCTCCGTAGCAGATTTTTCTGACAGTTCGGAGGGGTGTCAAACTTGATTTCATTGAGGGCCACATCAGGGTTGTGTTTGACCTCGGGGGGGCTAGGTGGGTGTGGCCAGCTCAACATCATTTGTGTCAGGGGTGGCTGTGGTGGCCCAAGCACTCTGCCAGCAAAAACAGAGCTCGGGATGGCTGCATGCCGCCCTCCTGAGCTCTGTTTTTGCTGGCACAAGGCTGCAGGAGGCAGTCGCAGCTGAAAACGGAGCTTGGGAGGGCTGCACGTGGCCCTCCCAAGCTTCATTTTCGCTGGCAGAGGCACCGCGGGCCGATCCTTTGCTGTTTCCAGGGCGGCCCTGCAGGCCAGATCTAAGTACCCCGCTGGCCAGGTCCGGCCCATGGGCCTTGAGTTTGACACCCCTGTGGTAGATGAACTCAATGGATCCTTCCAAGTCTAGACTTCTAACCCTATCATTTTGCCTTTGGGTCAACAAGTCAGGCCTGGTGGGAGCCATTTTGGGAAAGTAGCAGGTTTGTAAGATTTTAGAAGTGCCTATTTTCCTCAAAAGTCTTAGTGTAATGTATACAGGTAGTCCTCGACTTACAACAGTTCCCTTAGTGACTGTTCAAATTTACAACGGCACTGGAAAAAATTATTTTTCACACTTATGACCGTTGCAGCATCCCCATGGTCATATGATTTTGGATGCTTGACAACTGATTCACATTTATGACGGTTGCAGTGTCCTGGGGTCATGTGATCACCTTTTGCAACCTTCTGACAAGCAAAGTCAATGGAAAAACCAGATTCACTTAACAATTGTGTTACTAACTTAATAACTGAAGTGATTCACTTAACTGTGGCAAGAAAAGTTGTAAAATGGGGCAAAACTCACTTAACAAATTTCTCACTTAACAATATAAATTTTGGGCTCAATTGTGGTTAAGTTGAGGACTACTTGTATTGAGATTGTTCCTGTAACAAAATGAATGCTGTTGCTTTTCTAATGGCTATGCCCTTTGTTAACAACTAATCTTAAACAAGTCAGGGATGCTTGCTTTGCCTGCCTGCCCCTCCCCCCCAGTACCTATAGGACAGTGATGGCTAACCTTTTTCTTGTCGTGTGCCGGCACCCATAATGCAATGCGCACACGACACCCCCCGTGCTCCCCCCGTGCATGCGTGCTCGACCCCCACCCCCTGCACATGCACATGTGACCCCCCGCGCTTCCCCTGTGCATGCGCACGTGACCCTGCCTGCCCCATTTTGGGCCTAGCAGGCCTCCCTGCAGCCTCCTGGAACAAAAAAATGGGCTGCAGGGGGGTGGGCGCTGCACCCCCCATGCTCCCCCCGCCCATGTGTGCGTGACCCCCACCTCCCCCCACGCATGCACGCGCATCTCCTGCATGTGCCCCACCCTCCACGCATGCGCGGCAGATACCCCAAAATCAGCTGGCTGGAGGGAGGCACGCGCACATGCGCGGTGGAGCTGAGCTGGGTGACGGCTCGCGTGCCCGCAGAGAGGGCTCTGCGTGCCACCTGTGGCACGCGTGCCATAGGTTCACCATCACGGCTATATTAGCTCCTTTATCCCTTTCTCTCGTAGCAACATAGCTTCTTTTTATTTGATGTAATTGGCTTGTATATTCTTGGTATCCATTGGACAAGGCCAAATGCATATGTTTACTGACATATATGAGAGTATTTGTGCAGAAAATTTGATGCCCTGGGTGTTCCTGGAAAGGTCTACATCCATGTTTCTCAAAACTAGCAATTTTAAAAGAGCACACTTCAACTCTGGGGAATTCCAAAAGTTGAAGTTCCCCACCTAAGGAAGTCTGGCACTGGTCTGCCGTTGATATTTGAAGCTTTGTGAGTACATTTCATAGGTGAATTGCCCTTCACTTTACACCATTTTACACAAAACTGTGATTTGTTTAATAAGCCACAATTGGTTGTATTCTCACATCCCGCTAAGTCACAACATGGTTTGGTTCAGACTCACATGAAGTTTGCATTGAAGGGATGCCTAAACCTATTAATATGGCTTGTAGACCAAAACATGGTTAAATAAACTCCTGCTTATACAACTCACCATTCTGTGCAGTAGCAATAGCAATAGCAATAGCAGTTAGACTTATATACCGCTTCATAGTGCTTTACAGCCCTCTCTAAGCGGTTTACAGAGTCAGCATATTGCCCCCAACAATCTGGGTCCTCATTTTACCCACCTCGGAAGGATGGAAGGCTGAGTCAACCTTGAGCCTGGTGAGATTTGAACCGCCGAACTGCAGCTAGCAATCAGCTGAAGTAGCCTGCAGTACTGCACTCTAACCACTGTGCCACCTCGGCTCTGTTTTTAACTGGCCCCTGTTTTTCTGGACTGTGCAGGAGGTTGTTTGCTTACTGGTGCTGGAAGAATGAAACCCTACAGAGCATGGACTCTTTCATGAGCAATCGTGGTTTATGCTTAAAAGACCCCAAGCTTGACAGTTGTTAATTTTGAGATAGACCAGTTTGTGGCCAGATAGAAAAATGCCTTTTTCTCCAGAGATTTCCTGTGTACGTCGTTTTGGCACAGAGAAGATCAGGATCCCTTGTGGGCCAGACATGGAGTGAATGAACTCTTTATTTATAAACACCCTCCTCTTTATTTAGATGAAGCTGCTTGGGATTTTTGTCACATTAGCTGGGGCAAATGGCCAAGGAAGCCTGACCAGATGAGTATCTCCCTTTCAAACAATGGGAATGGAGAAAGCAGGGTTAAAAATAGCTGGATGGCAAAAAGGAAGCCCAAAGACCAACGGGGGAGAAAGGAAACATGAGTCATGTAAAAACTGACCAGAGAAAAGTCAGAGTGTTTCATTTTTGCACTGTTTGATCCTGAAGAAAACTAGGGCAATGGCAGACTGAGCAGAAATTTATCTCACATTGCAACAGATATTTTCAGTTGATGATCTGCTGTTTTGAAATATCTGCTCATTAAGGACACACTTTGGAGCAAATGTGTTTTGGCTGGTAGGACACTGATTACAGGTGGTCCTCAACTTACGACCATAATTGAGCTCAAAATTTGTTACTAAGCGAGACATTAAATTAAGTGAGTTTTGTCCCATTTTATGACCTTTCTTTCCACATTTGTTAAGGGAATTACTGCAGTTGCTGTTAGTGACATGGTTGTTATGTGAGTTTTGCTTCCCTGGACTTTGATTATCAGCAAGTTGCAAAAGCTGATCACATGATCCTGGGACGCTGCAAATGTCACAAATATGAGTCAATTGCCAAGCATCTGAATTTTGATCATGTGACCACAGAGATGCAGCAACAGTTGTAAATGTGAAAAATGGTCATAAATCACTTTTTCAGTGCCATTGTAACTTTGAATTTTTTAAATTTTAAATATTTATTTTAATCATTGATTTAATATATTACTCAAATTCTTTTTTTTAAGTGTCACAGTATAAAAAGTTGGCATTTAAAATAAAGGAATAACAAAAGTTCCTGAATAGTCAGAGGTGGGTTCCTCCCGGTTCGGACCGGTTCGCCCGAACTGGTAGCAACGCGCTGGTGACGTCACGGTGATGTCATGGAGCCGGTTCGGTCGGTGCCGGTCCGTGGACGCTGCCATCTTTTTTTTGGATTTTTTTTTTGAATTTTTTTTTTTGGGGGGGGATTTTTTTAAAAAAAATTTTTTTTCTTCTGCACATGCACAGAAGCCGAGTTCCGGCACTGCGCATGCATTGCCATCTTGTTTCTGGATTTTTTTTTTATTTTTCGGTACTGCGCATGCCACACGGCGTGGGAGGAAGCGAACCGGCAGCGAGGAAAGTTAGAACCCACCCCTCTGAATAGTTACTAAATGAACTGTTGTAAGTCGAAGACTACCTGTATTGGCTGAATTCTAACATCCAAACACAAATGTATTGTGTGTGTGTGTGTGTGTGTGTGTGCATGCGTGCGTATGTGTATGTGTATGTATATGTATATATATGGGGTGTGTGTGTGTATGTATATGTATATGTGTATGTATGTATGTGTGTGTATATATGTGTATTTATGTATATGTATGTGTATGTGTGTATGTATATGTGTGTGTATGTGTGTATGTGTGTATGTGTGTATGTGTGTATGTGTATATATATATATATATATGCATGCTCTATGTATATATAGTGTAGTATGCAAAAGGGAGAAGTTTCTTCTAATACAATCTGTCAGAGTTCTGAGTAATGCGTCCACCAAAAGCAGAACTCTGAGGTGGGTACATTCGTCAAAGAACATATTTATTGGATACATCATATCGGCACAGCCTGTGAAAACCAACTCTAAAAGTTTCCGCGGTATTCCCCTAATTAAAAGACCAATTTTCCCCCTCCCAGGTGTCACTGGTCATATTGTCCAATGAGCGTAGCTCGCTGGCTGCTTGGTCACTCTTCTCCTCCTTCAATTGCCAGCTGTTGAGATGACCTTGGTTCCCACAAGAAAACGTTTTCTTTTGACTGTTAGCCAGTCTATTTACTTCCCCCCTCCCTTCCCCCTCTCGGGGTTCATGGCAACTATGAGGCAGCAAAAGATGCCTTCAGCCAGGTTCGCTTCAGAGTTGACAGTCGGACCATCCCCCTTAACTCGAGAGCAATTTCTGGAAAATTCAAATGGAAAATGAATTAGTCTTCCATCATCCACCTCTCCTTTGGCTTTTGAGGGTATTTATCGTGGAATTTCTTAGTCTATCTGCTTTTACATCCCAACATTTTATCCAGATGGCCTTGGATAACGGGTATCCCTTCCACTGCACTAGGTATTGTAGTCTCCCCTTGTACAGTCTTGAGTCTAGGATTCTTTTTATCCCATAATGCATCTCTCCATGCACTACAATTGGCTTTGGGGCTGCCCAGCCCACTAGCCTCAGCTGAGACCCTATTAATGGCTTTAACAAGCTGCTGTGGAAAACCAGATGCACTTTCCCTAGTAGTGGGGGAGTTTCAGCTCCACCTTGACAGGGTTAATAATCTTCACAATGGGGAACGGCCCTATAAATGTTGGTCTTAGCTTTTTACAGGGTAGCTTTAACCTTAAATACTTAGTGGAGAGGTAAACCTTGGCCCCTATTTGGAAGGGCGTTTGGGGAGACCGATGCTTAGCGGCTTGTGCTTCCTGAAGCCGCTTCCTGAAGGGCTGTTTTGTGTTTTCCCATGCTTTCCTCAGTGATTCCGTCCACTCAGTTAGGGTCATGGGGAAGGGTGGCTCCCTGGGGAGTTCAGGCATGGGGGCGAACTCCATGCCAGTGGTGATTTTAAAGTGGGTTACCCCGGTTTTGCTGTGCACCTCCTTGTTGTATGCCATCTCAGCAAAAGGTAGCAAGTCTGCCCAAGTAGTTTGTTGATAATTAACATAGAACCTTAAGTATTGTTCTACCATCACATTAGCGCATTCCTCCGTCCCATTAGTACTCGGATGAAATGCTGAGCTAAGCCCCTGGGAAGATCCAATAGATTTGATAAACTTTCTCCAGAATTTGGCTGTGAATTGAACCCCCTAGTCTGAAATGATTCTCCTAGGGAACCCCGTGCAGCCTATAAATGTGCTTTACAAATAGTTTGGTTAGCTTGTGGACTGACAGGAGACTGGAGCAGGCTATAAAGTGGGCTTGCTTGGAGCAGAGGTTGATCACTGTCCAAACGATCGTATTCCCCCCACTCTCTGGAAGTTCTACAATAAAATCCATGACAATTTCTTCCCATGGACGGGATGGATCAGCTACTTGTTGGAGCAGTCCTGGGGGTTTCCCTGATCACTTCTTCATTGTGGTGCATGTTGCACAGCTTTTGACATAGTCCTCAATGTCCCTTTTCATCTTTGGCCACCAAAATTGCCTCCTTGCCAGGTGCAAGGTTTTCAGGAACCTGAAGTGCCCTGCCTGTTTTGCATCGTGACTTCTTTGAAGTACTTGGAAGCAATAGCAATAGCACTTAGACTTATATACCACTTTATAGTGCTTTACAGCCCTCTCTAAGCGGTTTACAGAGTTAGCATATTGCCCCCAACAATCTGGGTCCTCATTTTACCCACCTCAGAAGGATGGAAGGCTGAGTCAACCTTGAGCCGGTGAGATTTGAACCGCCAAACTGCAGCTAGCAGTCAGCTGAAGTAGCCTGCAGTGCTGCACTCTAACCACTGCACCACCTCGCAGCAGCGAAGGCTGCTGGGGACATTCAGTTTAGAGTCCTTCCAGGCTAGTCTGTCTCTGTTGTCCCTGTACCATGGATCAGCTGGCAGCTCGGTTTTTAGCTTTTGGGCTAGAACCCCTCCCTTATCGGCTCTTCGCCTTTGCGTCTGTTGCCTGGTGGTGGCTTGCATCGCTTTCTGGGAGGGGGTATCATAACATGGACCACTTCTTCACGCCTGCTGTTGTATTGTGGCATTCATGACAAGGTGTCTGCCAAAAGGTCCCCCCCCCCGGGATGTATTTCAAAGTGAAAGTGAATCGGCTGAAGTACTGCGCCCACTGAACTTGTTTAGGTGAAAGTTTCTGCGGGGTCCTAAATGCCTCCAGGTTTTTGTGGTCAGCCCATACTTCAAAAGGCACTTGGCTCCCCTCAAGAAAGTGGCACCATATCAGCAGAGCCTAGTGGACTGCATATGCTTCCTTCTCCCGTACTGCTCACCTTCTTTTTTTTTGGTCTCTGTTAGCTTTCGGGAGGTGTAGGTGCATGGCTGTAAATTCCCTTCCGTATTTTCTTGGAGGACTGCGGCCACCGCCACATCGCTGGCATCTGCTTGGACAATAAAAGATTGCTCTGGGTCTGGGTGCTTAAGAATTGGCTCTTTGGCAAAGAGTCTTTTGAGTGTCTCGAAAGCCTTCTGGCACTCAAGGGTCCTGTGATGACCCGGGGCGTGGCACGAAGGCAACACAGCCAGAGAACCGGTATGAATCTCTTTATTGGCACCACCTCTGCCCCCAGCATCCCTTTTACAGCCTGGAGAAAAGCTCTCCCACAAACCTGAAGATACTCCAGTCCCAATGCTGTAAACAGAATGACTGCAATCAATCACTCCAGCAGGGCAAGATAATGAGTTCCAGATGGGAAGAATAATCCCAGCAAGACAAGCTAGGCACACAGTAGCACGGCAGTAATTCACACAGTCAGGAGGGAATGCCAGGAATGCAGGCCACAACTCTCAGCACCAGATTAATTCAGCATTTGTTCCCTACAAACGCCCCTCCCAACTGCCTCTCCTTTAAACTCCATCCCCAGGTGTGCCTTGTGAAGGGAATCAGGGCCCTTTCCTTCCTCGTAAGCCACACAACCCACATTGCTCTCTTCTGCATTCTTCCCTGCGTGCCCTCGGATGAGGAGAGGGTGGGCCTTGGTCTTCATCAGAACCCCCTCTCCCTTGTTCTACCTCTCCCCTGCTCTGTCCAGTCTGACTTTGCCCTTCCCCAGTTTCCTCCACAGCCAACGGAGCCACTCTCTCGCTCTCTGTCAGCTGTTCATCTTCCATCTCAAAGTCAGACTCTGACGGGGGCATGACAGGTCCATTTTAAGGGCTGACTAGGCTGAGGTTTCACTCTCCCCCTCCAGTCTTTAATAACTTGGTGATTGGGAGGGTTGTCTGTAGAAATTAGTGAACCCCAGGAAACTTTGGAGTTGCTTGCGCGTTCGAGGGGGTTGCCAGTCTAGGAGCTAACTTTTTGAGCAGTTCGGTGAACCCGGCTGAATAGCACCACACCTGGCCACGCACTTTGCCCCTCCCAGCCACTTGCCTTGGATGGGGCTGATATGTCTGACAATGGCATTGACTGGGCTCCCGGTCGAGGCCGAGGGGGTGGTGGGGGTGCCCCATTGGCCCCAGAAAGTGGGGCTTGCTTGGGAAATGGAGGCAGTGGCGGCAGTATTGGGACTCCCGAGCAGCTCAAGCAGGGCTTCACGCGTCCTCAGGAGCCTGTCCGGCCACCCAAGACTGTGCCTCCAGGCACCAATGCTGCCTCAGGTACTGCGCTCCCTCGCTTCATTGCTGTCACCCGCCCTGGGTCTCATTTGCTCCCAGCGTCCAGTTTCTGGTTTGGTGGAGGAAATGGGGGCGGCTCAGCCCGGTCTCGTATCCAGGCTGATGAAGCTGGGCCACTGGGAACAGTTTCCTGCACTGTCCAGGAGGCAAGGCCGCATACCCTTGCTGTCCGGGAGGCAAGGCTGCATGCCCGCGCTGTCCGGGAGATGAGGCTGCATGCCCATGCTGGCCGGGAGGCTGCTTGTTTGCACTGGCTGGGAGGACGCTCTCCCGCGAGGCTGCTTGCCTGTGCTGCGTGCTGGCCAGGAGGGAGGCCGCACACCCACCCAGCAGGCCCCTCACTTGCCCACTCACCCGGCAGGCCCCTCACTTGCCTACTCACCCGGCAGGCCCCTTGCTCTCCCGCTAAGCCCCTCACTTGCTCACCCGGCCGGCTCCTTGCTCACCCGGCAGGCCCCTTGCTCACCCGGCAGGCCGGTGGGAGATTGGTCTCCCGGTTGGGAGGCCAGGTGGGCAAGTCAGAAGAGAAGTCTGAAGTGCAATCCAGCAGTGACAGCAATGCCCCAGATAACACATAAGTGCCCCCGGGCTCTGAGCTTCCTCTGGGCTTAGATTAAAAAAGAAAGAAACCTTCCAAGTCGAACCTACAGTATGTGCTGCTCTTATCTATTTGCCAGGAATTGAGAGGGCCAGATTCCATGATCTTAGTTTTCTTAATGTTGAGTTTCAAGCCAACTTTTGCACTCTCCTTCTTCACCCGCATAAAGAGGCTCTTTAGTTCCTCTTCACTTTCTGCCATTAGAGTGGTTGTCAGGGTTCCGATGGATGCTCTAATTAAATCATGAGTCTTGTGCCAAGCTTCAAAAGAAATCCAGTTATTTATTAGGAGCTTCATGTCGGCACGTTCCCAAGTGAAGCCAGCTCTGACCCTATGTAATTTACACTGCAGTATGACCCTGTTTCCCCCCTCCTCCCAGGGTGTGTCATTAATCACATTCACCAATGGAGCAGTTTCGTGGGTTGTAGAGTTCACTCCCTTCACTGCAGTATGTAACCCTGGGATACAGCTTTGAGAGAGATAAGCATGGAATGTGCTTCTGTCTTGGGCTGCTGTGACATTTCGCCGGTTTCCCACCCCCCCTGGCCTATGGCAACTCAAGAGCAGGCCAGGGATGCTTTGCGAGTTGACATTCGGCTCCCCTCACTTCCTGAAGGCAACCTGTGCAAAGCAAAAACAATTTGAGTACAGGTATAGATTTTAGGGTTGTGACACCCCCCCAGGCTTGTTTGGGTTGTCTGCATGGAATTTTGCTATGAGGCAGTCAGCCTGGATGTTCCTACTCTTTACCCAGGATGCCTCTGATAAGGGGTAACCCTTCCACTTGATTAAGTATTGGAGTTGTCTACTGTGCCACCTCGAGTCAAGGATTTGCTGTACCTTGTAATGGGTTTGGCCCCCTATGACCACGTGGTCTGTGGGTTCATGGGGTAGTGGCCTCAGGGTAAATCCGACCACGGGTTTTAAGAGGCTACTATGGAATGTGTATCTTCCCTAGCAGTCGGGGTAATTTTAATTGCACTGTGACTGGATTGATGATCTTTACTATGGGGAATGGTCCCATAAACTTTGGCCCTAGCTTCTTGCTGGGGAGTTTTAACCTCAGGTATTTTGTGGAGAGGTAGACCTTCTCCCCCACCTGGAATGGCCTTTGCCAATGGCTCGGTGTTTGTCTGCCTGTTTCTTATAGGTTTGCACCGCTTTAATTAGCGCTTTCTTGACATTCTCCCAGGTTGCTTTCAGTGTTGACATCCAGTCAGTCAAGCTGACTGAGGGGGGGGGGTCCCTTCAGGAACAGTTTGGCTAGCTGCTGGGCCAAGGGTAGTCCGCTGCAGGGTATGAAGTGTGCCTGCTTGGAGAATAAGTCTATTACAGTCCAGATCACCATGTTTCCCCCACTTTTTGGCAACTCCACTATAAAGTCCATTGCAATTTCCTCCCATGGCCTCGTTGGTTCTGCTACCAGTTGCAGCAGTCCGAGGGGTTTTCCTGGTCATTTCTTCATTGTGGCGCAGATGGTGCAACTTTTCACATAACTGTCCACATCTTTCTTTATGCCGGGCCACCAGAATTGCCTCCGTGCTAAGTGTAAAGTCTTTAGGAACCCGAAGTGGCCTGCTGGTTTGACGTCGTGACTCCTCTGGAGGATTAGGGTGTGTAAGGATTCTGGGACGTAGATTTTCGTCCCTTTCCATGCTAGGTCATCTCTTTTTTTCAAGATGTGTTGGTTGTCTCAGAACCAGGGGTCTGCTAGCAGTTCGGTTTTGAGTTTTGTGGTTAGATCGCTTGCGGGTTGGTCTTGCTGGTCATGGCCTTGTCGTCTGGTGGTCACCTGTGTTAGGACTCTGTCCAAACGGTTGGGTTGGTTAATATAAACAAGCCACAAATCACTGTTTAATGTATATATGTAATATGGCTTTAAATGCCTTGTTGCATTCTGACTGGCAGTAACGGCCATAAGAGGGAGCTAGAGAACATGGTTAGTTCTCTCTCTTTTGCTGATTCATTGCTGAGTGACTTCGTGTCTGAAAGTAAGCTCTGTGTGTAGCTAGCTATATGTGATAGTAGAGAATCTTTGTTTGCTGATTAAGACAAAGAAAGGCTGGTACGAAGACTGCTGTACTTCTGAATACTGACTGATAGAACGTGTATGATTCGGACTGTTATTTGGACTGTGCTATCTATTTAAGTAAACTACTTTGATACACTTTAAAGTATCTGTGTATTGACTTAATCATTACTCATTTCTACTACAAAATAACT
>QLTV01003092.1:199113-211484 GCA_003457575.1 Thermophis baileyi
CCCTCTCCCTCTCTCTCTCCCTCTCCCTCTCCCCCCTCTTTCTACCCCCACCCTCTTAGCTCTATGAAGCTTTCCCATACATCATGAAGTATCTCCCTGGCCCTCACCAGACTGCCTTATCTTTTGTGGAGAGGATGCTTTCATTTGCAAAGAAGGAGATCAAACAGCATAAGGAGAATCAAAGCCAGCACGAACCACAGGATTTCATCGATTTCTACCTGCTTCAAATGGAGAAAGTACACATTTGCTTTGCCTTGGGAATATTGCTTGAAGATGAATCAGTGCATAACTCCCATCCAAAAGAGAATATTTGCAGCTCAGGGTTGAAATGAGGGGTCCTTGGTGCTCTCTGAGCTTGCTTGTTTTCTTGCAAATGTTTCATTACCCTAACTAGGTAATATCATCAGTACTAGGTAACATCGCTAGCACTGATGATGTTATCTAGTTAGGGTAATGAAACATCTGCAAGAAAACAAGCAAGCTCAGAGAGCACCAAGGACCCCTAACTCCCATCTATTCCTGAGCACTTTCTACAATCATTGATAAAATTCCCTAAGTGAATTGTAATCCTTGAAAGTATCAGAATGAGATAGTGTCTACCTCTTCCCTTAAGGCAGGGGTGTCAAACTCGATTTCATCGAGGGCTGCATCAGGGTTGTGTTTGACCTTGGAGGGCTGGGGTGGGCGTGGCCAGCTTGACGTCACTCATGTCGGGGGCACCTGTGGTGGCCTGCCAGTGAAAATGGGCTCCTGATCTTTGTTTTCGGCTGCAACGGCCTCCTGCAACTCTCTGCCAATGAAAACAGAGCTTGAGAGGGTTGCATGCGGCCCTCCCGATCTTCGTTTTTGCTGGCAGAGGCACTGTGGGCTGGTCCCTCGCTGTTTCCAGGGTGGCCCCACGGGTCAGATCTAAGCACCCCATGGGCCAGATCTGGCCCACGGGCCTTGAGTTTGACACCCCTGCCTTAAGGGAAGAGAAAGAGATATTTAGATTTTATTTGATGTCATGTTCCCGCAGACATGAGGAAGGTGCACACTGTAAACTATTCTGATAGATTCTATATGTTCCTTCCTGCACAACCACTAAGCATAAGGACCTGGATAACTACTAAACCAAATTATCTTGATGGAATTCCTTTTTATTGGTGACATCATGATTAGGCTGCTACTGTAGTAAAATCTAAGCCAGATGTTTATCTTTCACTCTCCTAGATTACAGTTTTCACATGGAGCCTTTAAAAGAGCTAAAAACATTTTTTTCTCCTAATTATTATCCTGCCAAAATTATTCACATAGAATTGTTAGCTCACGAGGTCGGCGAAAACTCAGCAATAGTATCCCAATTGCTCCTAATATTTTCTTCCCTGAAGTCCTCCGTAGTTCATTTAGTGACACTAATAGTCTCCAAGTTCATTTAGTGACACTAATAATTGTTCAAAGTTACAACTGCCCTGAAAAAAGTGACTTATGACCCTTAATCACACTTACGACCATTGTGGCATTCCCATGGTCATGTGGTCAAAATTCAGACGCTTGGCAACTGACTCATATTTATGACCATTGCTGTGTCCTGGGGTCATGTGACCAACTTTTGCGACCTTCTCACAAACAAAGTCAATGGGGAAGCCAGATTCACTTAACAACTGTATCACTAACTTAACAACTGCAGTGATTCACTTAATAAATGTGGCAAGAAAAGTCATAAAATGGGGCAAAATTCACTTAACAAATATCTCACTTAACAACAAAATTTGGGGCTCAGTTATGGTCGTAAGTCAAGGATTACCTGTATAGAACTTGTCCCAATGTTATCTCCACTCTCCCCAATCTCATGTTATTCTGATGGTTTGGGCTTGGGTTACAGTCCCCTTATCCCCAGACAATGGAATAGAACAGGGAGATAATAAATTGTGAAAATATTGGAAATAATAAGAAAATGGCATTTCACCTATTTTACCGTTAATCCTAGAGGAAGAATGATCCCAATTCTACCTATGACGAAGACAACTTGGCTGAGTGCATTGTTGACTTCTTTGTGGCAGGAACAGAAACAACCACAAGTTCTCTGAAATGGGCATTGCTGTTCATGGCAAATCATCTGGATATCCAAGGTGGGATACAGTGATACAGTGGTGACAAAAACCTGGGATTATTATAAGTAGAAAGTAATGCAGCACCCTTCTTTCTCAAAGGATTCCCATGTAGGCAAACTTCCATTTGGAATAACTATTCCTCTTACATGAATGCCTACAACAGCAGATCTTACCCACCAGTGTGCGACCCCAACCACCAATAATCTACCCAGAATTGAATGGACAAGAGCAGACCATAGCCACAGGGCTAACAACAGGTGGGAAAATTGAGGCTTGGATATTTGCTCTTCCTATTCTCCAATCAGTAAAAAGATGATGGAATTTGATTTTATATTCATCTGCCAGGTCCATTTCCAGGGAAGACCTACTGAAAGACAGACCACAGAAACAGAACAGTGGAACACCACCGCTTGTCACCTACAGCTCACAAGAGAAACCAATACAATATTAATAAGCTACAGCTCATACTGGATAATGAACCTGACCTTTGTCGGGCTCCAGAATCGGCTTGAAGCCGATTCTCACCAGCAGCAAAAAGCAACAGGACAATGATGCTAACATGGGAAACACACACTGCAACAAAGATCTGTGCCAACAGCTTCGACACAGGACAAAGAGGGCAGACTTTGGCACAAAATAATTAATGGGCAGAAATTTGATGTCAGCACCTAAACCAAGGCCAAAATAATATCAGAGCATTTCATCCGCCTAGGACACTTTATAGCAGCGGCTCCCAATCTTTGGGGCACCAGGGACTGGTTCTGTGAAGAGAGGTTTTTCCGTGGACCGGAGTGCAGAGGTGGGATTCATCAGGTTCTGACCAGTTCTGGAGAACCGGTAGCGGAAATTTTGAGTAGTTCGGAGAACCGGTAAATACCACCTCTGACTGGCCCCGCCCCCATCTATTCTCTGCCTCCCGAGTCCCAGCTGATCGGGAGGAAATGGGGATTTTGCAGTAACCTTCCCCTGGAGTGGGGAGGGAATGGAGATTTTACAGTATCTTTCCCCTGCCACGCTCACCAAGCCACGCCCACCAATCCACGCCCACAGAACCGGTAGTAAATTTTTTTGAATCCCACCACTGCCGGAGTGGGTGTGGTTTCGTGTGCTGCCTGCATCCCATGGATGGGGCTTTGCTTGTTTGTGTGACCCGGTTTCTGGTATGCCGCAGACAGCGCCAGTCCATGGAAAAGGGGTTGGGGACCCCTGCTTTATAGCATACCTCAAAGTGACAAAAATAGGATTTTAATACACCCATGAGGAAGAGGCTGAGATCTATGATTCTGGGTATTTCAATCTTGGTGTATTTGATTATTTCATCAACCTTTGGTTGACCACATACTTTCAGTAAGTGTTAATACCACTTTATAATGCCTTGGTAAGGCCACACTTGGAATACTGCATCCAGTTTTGGTCGCCACGATGTAAAAAAGATGTTGAGACTCTAGAAAGAGTGCAGAGAAGAGCAACAAAGATGATTAGGTGAATGGAGGCTAAAACATATAAAGAACGGTTGCTGGAACTGGGTACGTCTAGTTTGATGAAAAGAAGGACTAGGGGTGACATGATAGCAGTGTTCCAATATCTCAGGGGCTGCCACAAAGAAGAGGGAGTCAAGCTATTCTCCAAAGCACCTGAAGGCAGGACAAGAAGCAATGGATGGAAACTCATCAAGGAGAGAAGCAACCTAGAACTAAGGAGAAATTTCCTGACAGTTAGAACAATTAATCAGTGGAACAACTTGCCTCCAGAAGTTGTAAATGCTCTAAAACTGGAAGTTTTTAAGAAGAGATTGGATAACCATTTATCTAAAATGGTATAGGGTTTCCTGCCTAAGCAGGGGGTTGGACTAGAAGACCTCCAAGGTCCCTTCCAACTCTGTTATTCTATTCTAGTTTAATAGCAATAGCAATAGCACTTAAACTTCACAATGCTTTACAGCCCTCTCTAAGCGGTTTACAGAGTCAGCATATTGCCCCCCAAAATCTGGGTCCTCATTTTACCGACCTCAGAAGGATGGAAGGCTTGAGCCACTCAGGGTTGAACTCCTGGAGCGAGCAGCGAGTTAGCCCTGTAATACTGCATTCTAACCACTGCGCTACCACGTCTCTCTCTCTCTCTCTCTCTTTTTTAATAAATATATCACCAAATGAAAGATACACCCATGGGATCTTCACTTTCACTTTCATATAATCACCATCACTAAGTCCTGTGGCGAGCATGCTGCGCAGTAAGTGTTTTCCAGAGGTTTTGATCATTTGCAACATCTTTGGCATAATTCCACTGGAGATTAGTAATCTTAAGAACACTTCTTTAAGTGTTCGGTGTCAAGTTTTCTGAGGCTGGCCTTGTTTTCTTATCCCTCCAGGAGGTATCCAACGTAGTGTAATTTTTGGTTTTGAATTTTTTGGATTCCTTCGGCATAAGATATGGCCAACAAGCCACAATGGCACTCATAACAGAGACCACAATGCAAGAATTAAAATCTATAGCACTCCATGCATACAACCCCAAGTATGACTCCTTTGTCACTCTAAAAAAGAACCAACTAGAAAAAACACATGACACTATCAACGACATCTTCAAGGAAATAAAATTGACAAGGGAAGGAGAAAATAAGATAGGGTGGTGCAGTGATAAGAATGCAATACTTCATGCTAACTTTGTATTCCACTGCCAAGAGTTCGATCCTGACCGGCTCAAGGTTGACTCAGCCTTCCAATCCTTCCGAGGTCAGTAAAATGAGGAACCAGATTGTGGGGGCAATATGCTGACTCTGTAAACCGCTTAGAGAGGGCTGGAAAGCACTGTGAAGCAGTAAGTATAAGTCTTAACTGCTATTGCTATTGCTACCCTTCTTGTACATCCTCATCAACAGAGGCAGTAGTGGCAAATTAGGAACATAATTCTATTGTAAAACTACCCATACCAACCAAGTGCTCCACTACCAAAATAACAACCCAAGCCCCCAAACAGAAGCTGTGTAATGACACTATTTAGATAAGCACAAACACTCTGCAGCAATCCTGAACATTAGAAAAAGGAAACAGATTATCTATACATCTTCCAACAAAATGGATACCTATGCAAGAAGGGCAGAGACAGAAACAGAAACTAACATCAATCTCCTAGAAGAGAACTTAATAATTATGGATAAAATTATAAATATTGAAATAATAATAATAGAAAAATTGAAAATATGCACAAAATAGTAATTGAATCTAGAAAAAAGCAAAAATTAATATCCATCGAAAAGGAAATTTGTTAAACGTGCAAATGACATGACAAGCTTTGCATAGATTTAGAGTTTAATTTTAGGCCTGGTCCCAAAGGTGCTTTTTCAAAAAGCAACTGGACTTTGTTTTTGTACCTTTGAAAGGTACCAAAAAAAACCCCCTTTTTAAAAAAAACAAAGTCCAGTTGCCTTTGGAAAAAGCACCTTTGGGACAACCATGACCTGGAGCACTGAGAATCTCCATAGACACTAACAGACTCAATGCATAATTTGGGGAATCCTCCTAACCTGTCATGGTTAGGAGGGCCTTTGCCCAACTTCAGGTTGTGTCCCAGTTATGCCCCTTCCTTGATCAAGAAGGCCTCCTTTCAGTCACTCATGCTCCATTCATCTCCTGGATGAGTGGGAGTAGGGATGGATTTCCAGAGGAAAAAATTGCAGACTACAGGAACCATTTGCACTACTCAGGTGACCCTGAGGACACAGATAAACCTGCAAGTGCTTCAACAACCCTCTAAAAGGATGCAAACGACCAGCTGTCTGCAAGGAGTATAAATCCTTCCATTCCCCTCCATCCAGTCAGAGCTGAAGAAGCTTCTTGGATGAGAAGCGAAACATCTTCAAAAGAAAAAACAAGAAAGTCCAGTTGCCTCCTGAAAAAAGCACCTTTGGGAACTCCTGGATAGACTATTGCAATGCATTCTACATGGGTTTACCCTTCAAGAGTATCCAGAAGCTGCAACTGATGCGGAATGCAACGGTACAAACAATTCTGGGTGCTCCTGGGGAAGCACATTTAACATCTTTACTACGTGAGCTGCACTGGGTGCCGGTTTGCTTCTGGGTCTAATTCAAGATGCTGGTCATCACCTATAAAGCTCTTCATGGCATGGGAGCAGGATACCTGTGGAACTGTCTTGTCCCAACTACATCAACCTGTCCCAATCAAGCAGAGAGGGCATGTTGTGTATCTTGTGGGTTTTGACTGGTAGGAACTGGAAAGAGAGCCTTCTCTGCTGTTGCCCCTGCCCTTTGGAACATCTTACTCCCAGAGGTGTAAGGAACCTCATTTCCGGTTTTCTGGAAGAGTTGCTAAGACCTGGCTCTGCCAATTAGCATGGAGGTCTAAGAGTGTGATACAACCTTGGGGATGACTGGTGCAGCGGTGAAATCTACTTACCTTCCCTACCGGTTTGGAAGTGCGTGCTTTGCGTGTGCGTGCTTTTTCACCCGCGCTCCGCTCGTGCGTGCACTTTTTCACCCTCTGCGCATGCGCAGAACACTTTGCGCATGCGCAGAGGGTTAAAAAAAGAAAATGGCGACGTTCAGGTGGGTGGGCGGAGCCTCACGCTGTTTCCGCTACAGGTTCTCTGAACCACCGGATGCCGCCGCTTCCAGGTCACCCAGACCGGGCCGAACCGGTAGCATTTCACCGCTGGACTGGTGGTTTGAGAGCACTCCCACTGCCTTGGTAATCTTTTAGCTTTTTGAATTTATAATTTTGATTTTTGTTTTTAACTTGTAACTCGTAACTTGTTCTTAATTCCGTTTTTAGCTGGGCTTTTATTCAGGTGTTTATACTGTTTTGTCTTTATGCTGTTCCAAATTGCCCAAAGTCCCTTAGGTGAAATAGGCAGTGTAGAGATGCAATAAATAAGTGCAAGATTTGTTGTCTCTCTGAGTTCAATCCAATTGTTGGATCTTTGATATCAGGGTTTCACCCTTCAGGTCAATTACTATTCTTGTCGATTGTTTTTAATAGCAGCCATATAAAGTCCTTTCAAATATGGAAGACTATATCTCAATGTTCATCTTATTCCCATTGAACACACACACACACACACACACACACACACACACACACACGCATGCACACACACACACACACACACACACTACCGGTTCTAACCGGTTCTTTAGAACCATTAGTAACTCGGCGATGACGTCACGGAGCCGGTTCCGTCGGTGTCTCCGTGGGTGCCGCCATCTTGGATTTTGCTTCTGCGCAGAAGCAGAAGCAATTTTTTGATTGCTGCACGCGCACACAGCACGACCCTGAGCGAACCGGCAGCAAAAGGATCCAGAACCCATATTTATATCAGGGTCAGAAATGAACCACTTTTTTCACTCTTTTCCTTAGATAAAGTATACGAGGAAATGGAAGAAGTTTTCAGTCCATCTTACTCCATCTGTTATGAAGATCGGAAGAAACTGCCATATACCAATGCTGTGATTCATGAGCTCATGCGAAGCAAATATTCCTTGTTGTTTGGGCTTCCTAGACAAAGCGTGCAGGATATCTACTCGAATGGCTTTCTCTTTCCCAAGGTATAGTTTATAGACTCTTTGGAGTCTTCAGTTTAAGGGTTCCACCCTTATGAAGAATTTCTTAGGCAGAGCTCCGTTTAACACAACGTGTGAGCTCTGAAAATGTGCAATTGAAAAACCCCATTTGCAGGGTACAAGTGAATGAGGGCTAGGCAACTTGGTGAAACGAAGTATTCCACTTTCAGGTAAACAGTGGCTGCAGTCCACAGAGCAAGTTTAACCACTCAGATTAAAAGAAAAAACCTAGCAAGTGGATTTGCATAGCCTGGTACGCAGGCTGAGGCATTGTGTGGTAGAGACGTTGTTGTGGGAAGTGAATTAGAAATAGAAATAGAAATAACAGAGTTGGAAGGGACCTTGGAGGTCTTCTAGTCCAACCCCCTGCTCAGGCAGGAAACCCTAGACCATTTCAGACAAATGGCTGTCCAATCTCTTCTTAAAAGCCTCCAGGGATGGAGCATCCACAACTTCTGGTGGCAAGCTGTTCCACTGATTAATTGTTCTATCTGTCAGGAAATTTCTCCTTAGTTCTAAGTTGCTTCTCTCCTTGACTAGTTTCCACCCATTGCTTCTTGTCCTACCCTCATTCATTAGGTTAGCATATGATTGAAGGTAGTAGCCAAAGTGGAAACTAAATAAAACAAGTTTTAGCAAGCATAGCTCACCGCGAAATTGTGTCAAGGGATGTGTTTTTGGGTATTGTATTCACTTCTAATGCTCTTCTTAACTTTATGTGCTTGATGTCAGCTTGAAGGATGCTCGTATTTGTAGCGTTCTTCATCCAGACCCTTGTTGTTATTTCTATAGGACCTCTTGATTCCTTCAGCTTTCACTATTTTCTCCTGTTGATGGTCAGGGTAGCACATTTGTCCAATGCCTACTCCATTGCAATATCTTGGCTGTATATACACACCATACTTAGCAGCGATGATTTCAGATGGTGTTTTTCCATAGAGCTTCAGACTGTCCATGTAAAGGAGGTGGGATAGCCTGGCGAATATTTTCAACTCAGTACATAACTCAGTTGAACACAAATTGGTTTTATTTGCAGCTGATGTTTAGATCAGTTAGAAACAATTACGTCAGATAGAAAGTTATTTGCCCCTTTTCCTGATGCCAAATTGACTTTATGGGGAAATCAGCTTTAAAACTTGGGAGAAAGACGGCAATATGAAACATTGAATGAATTTTCATAGAAATGATTTTGATAGTTGATGAATTTTTGACGTACCCTGTGTTAAAAGACTACTTAAAATTAAAAATGTCCATTCACCATAGATGCCTGTTAATGAGGAGTTAAGCCTAAATTCACATTCCATGTATTAATTCCAATTCTGTTAAACCTGACAGTGTTTTAAGTTTTAAATATATTTGAATCGTGCAAGGAATAGGATATCCAGAAACAACTAGAGTTACCCTCAACAGTAGTAACTGTGAGAGGGATCTTGGAGTCCTAATGGACAACCATTTAAATATGAGCCAGCAGTGTGCAGCAGCTGCCAAAAAAGCCAACACAGTTCTAGGCTGCATAAATAGAGGGATAGAATCAAGATCACATGAAGTGTTAATACCACTTTATAATGCCTTGGTAAGGCCACACTTGGAATACTGCATTCAGTTTTGGTCGCCACGATGTAAAAAAGACATTGAGACTCTAGAAAGAGTGCAGAGAAGAGCAACAAAGATGATTAGGAGACTAAATCATATGAAGAACGGTTGCTGGAATTGGGTATGTATAGTCTAGTGAAGAGAATGACTAGGGGAGACATGATAGCAGTGTTCCAATATCTCAGGGGTTGCCACAAAGAAGAGGGAGTCAAGCTATTCTCCAAAGCACCTGAGGGTAGAACAAGAAGCAGTGGGTGGAAACTAATCAAGGAGAGAAGCAACCTAGAACTAAGGAGAAATTTCCTGACAGTTAGAACAATTAATCAGTGGAACAACTTGCCTCCAGAAGTTGTGAATGCTCCAACACTGGAAGTTTTTAAGAAGATGTTAGATAACCATTTGTCTGAAGTGGTGTAGGGTTTCCTGCCTAAGCAGGAGGTTGGACTAGAAGACCTCCAAGGTCGCTTCCAACTCTGTTATTCTATTCTATTCTATTCTATTCTATTCTATTCTATTCTATTCTATTCTATTCTATTCTATTCTATTCTATTCTATTCTATTCTATTCTATTCTATTCTATTCTATTCTATTTTATTCTATTCGACCCTGTGGTAAGAAGGGCAACCAGAAAATGTAAAAAATAAATAAGTAAAAAAACCCGTGCTTATCCAGATGTTTACCTCAGTCTATTTCTTTCTTATAGGGAGCTATTATTCTTCCAGACATGCGCTCTGTTCTTTTAGATCCTGAAAAATGGGAGACTCCCGAAGAGTTCAACCCCAATCATTTTTTGGACAAGGAAGGAAATTTTGTGATAAAAGAAGCATTTCTTCCTTTTGGAGCAGGTAATCTGTAAAAAAAAAAAAAAAAAAAAGATTGATACTTATTTTAGGAAGGGGTGAAAAAAGCAAAAAAAATATTTGCTTCATGACATTTGGTCCATTTGACCAATGTAAAATGAAAGACTTTCCACAATATGCAATCGGATCAAAGGAGGGAAAGATTAGTGTGTCATTGGACTCCAGAAAGAGGTAATTGATCCAAACACCATGATCTTAGATATATCCTCAATAATGCAGACAGATAAACTAACTCCAGACAGTATCATGTCTTGGGGGCATTACTGACTGTGAGGTTATGTAACCTACATTTCTCCTAAGAACAAGGCAAACATCCTTTCGCAGACCTTGTGGGCACTCTATCTCTATAGATTTTGGTTTGTCCTCCCCTCCTGGCACATTGTAACCTTCAAAGGTTTATGGTCACCTACTACAAAACATTCTGGGTAGCTTACAACAGGGGTGTCAAACTGGATGTCTTCGAGGGCTGGATCAGCATTGTAGTTCTCCTCTGTGGACTGGCTAGAGTGGGGAGATGGGATGGATGCCTCCTGCAGCACCCTGCTGGCCAAAACGGGGTGCGGGGGGCCATGCGCGGCCCTTCGTGCCTTGTTTTCAGTCTGGACGGCCTCCTGCAGCACTTTGCCAGCCAAAACGGGGTGCGGGGAGGGGGGGCGCACATGGCTCCCGCATGGCCCACTTTGCCCGGCAGAGTTCACTTGATTTTTAAAACATGAATTACCCACTTGGCTAAGTTCATTCAGTGAGAGAAAGGACAGAAACACCAATCACATTGAACTCTAACCAAGCTTAGCATTTTAGCTTTTAAGGAACACTGCATATGCTTCCCTGGGATTTTGAAGGAGGACGACTACATCCACCAGCCCAAATTCCCTTCACCTGATCATTGCAAAGTGGGACAGATGGGTAATGAATAATAGATTATTACCAATTTTTAATTTTTTCCCCTTCATTTTTGTGTAGGAGCTCGTGTCTGCTTGGGAGAACTCCTTGCAAAGATTGAACTATTCAACATCTTTACCAGGCTTCCGAGGGCATTTAGGTTGGAGCCACCAGAAGGTGTGGAACTCAGTGAAAAATCAGTAATGGGGGGAATTGTGCATCCCACTCCCTACAAGATTTGTGCTCTCCCTCGTATCAGGACACCATAATATGGGCAAACAAGAGGGTCATATTTATTACATGTTACGATCTCTCCCTTTTCCATTCCCTTGATCACCTTCAAGGTTGGCTCTTCAGATCTTGCTGAATGACTCCTCCTGGCTTCTCTCTGTATTCCTAACCATACTTGGCAGCCACATCTAGCTCTCTCATACAGGTGGCTACAGCTACCTGCCTAACCCCCGGAGAAGGGGCTAATGATGTAATTAGGGCTTGTCAGAAGTCTCCTGTTGCAATTGCTCATGGGATCATGGGCGATTCCTGGAGAAAGAAAAGGAGAGCTTTATACTTAAGCACCTGGGAGAACAACCAGGTCTTCAAAGCCTTCTGGAACATCATTAGAGTGGCAACCACATAGCTTTCAGGAGACACCTTATACCTGAGAGCAGCTGCTGCAAGAAAGAAGGCATACGCCCTGGGTTCCATAAGTTGGCATTCTTTAATTGAAGAGACCTGGAGTGCCCCAACATTGTCAGCCTGTTCTGGCTGGGCAGAAACCTTGGAAATTAGGTGGCCCCTCAAATAACCTGACCATGTGACATTGAGTTCAACCTCCATTTCTCTACATGTATAAATGTGTGTTGTGTTCCGACTTAACAAGCAGGTATTTGCATACCCGCCGCTGATTGGGTTAAATCAGTGGCGGGGAGTTTGAAGCGTTGTCACTGGCCAAGCTGGCCGCGGGGAGCTCCATAAAGGCGGCTTCCCTGCCGCCAGCCGCCAGTCTGCTGTAGTTAGTGCTAGCCGTTATTAAAGTGCTGAACGGGTCTTTCGTCTTGGCTGTTATTCCCGCGCCTATCTAACACTGGCGACGAAGGCAGTGGGAGAAGACGACTGAACAAAGGCACCTCGTGGCATCCATCGGCCATCTTAGCAAGTTCCGACCTGCACCGGCCAAACAACAGGATGGCACAACAGCACTCTCCAGCACCAGCCTTCTTCAATCCACAAACAGAAGAATGGCGCACATATATGTCCAGATTTCGCATGTTTTTGGAAGCGAACAATGTTCAAGACTTGCCGGACAACAGGAAGAGAGCTCTTTTCCGCACAGACTGCGGACCCAAAACCTACAAACTAGCCGAG
>QLTV01003092.1:214806-226329 GCA_003457575.1 Thermophis baileyi
TGCGCGGCCCTCCGTGCCTTGTTTTCAGTCTGGACGGCCTCCTGCAGCACTTTGCCAGCCAAAACGGGGTGCGGGGAGGGGGGGCGCACATGGCTCCCGCATGGCCCACTTTGCCCGGCAGAGTTCACTTGATTTTTAAAACATGAATTACCCACTTGGCTAAGTTCATATAGTGAGAGAAAGGACAGAAACACCAATCACATTGAACTCTAACCAAGCTTAGCATTTTAGCTTTTAAGGAACACTGCATATGCTTCCCTGGGATTTTGAAGGAGGACGACTACATCCACCAGCCCAAATTCCCTTCACCTGATCATTGCAAAGTGGGACAGATGGGTAATGAATAATAGATTATTACCAATTTTTAATTTTTTTTTCTTTTTTTTTATGTAGGAGCTCGTGTCTGCTTGGGAGAACTCCTTGCAAAGATTGAACTATTCAACATCTTTACCAGGCTTCTGAGGGCATTTAGGTTGGAGCCACCAGAAGGTGTGGAACTCAGTGAAAAATCAGTAATGGGGGGAATTGTGCATCCCACTCCCTACAAGATTTGTGCTCTCCCTCGTATCAGGACACCATAATATGGGCAAACAAGAGGGTCATATTTATTACATGTTACGATCTCTCCCTTTTCCATTCCCTTGATCACCTTCAAGGTTGGCTCTTCAGATCTTGCTGAATGACTCCTCCTGGCATCTCTCTGTATTCCTAACCATACTTGGCAGCCACATCTAGCTCTCTCATACAGGTGGCTACAGCTACCTGCCTAACCCCCGGAGAAGGGGCTAATGATGTAATTAGGGCTTGTCAGAAGTCTCCTGTTGCAATTGCTCATGGGATCATGGGTGATTCCTGGAGAAAGAAAAGGAGAGCTTTATACTTAAGCACCTGGGAGAACAACCAGGTCTTCAAAGCCTTCTGGAACATCATTAGAGTGGCAACCACATAGCTTTCAGGAGACACCTTATACCTGAGAGCAGCTGCTGCAAGAAAGAAGGCATACGCCCTGGGTTCCATAAGTTGGCATTCTTTAATTGAAGAGACCTGGAGTGCCCCAACATTGTCAGCCTGTTCTGGCTGGGCAGAAACCTTGGAAATTAGGTGGCCCCTCAAACAACCTGACCATGTGACATTGAGTTCAACCTCCATTTCTCTACATGTATAAATGTGCATGACTTATAATATGCAATTTTAATAGCTTTCTCCTATTTTTAAACAGTAATAATTGTAGGAGATCTTGCATAATAAAATCTCTGTCTCAACATTACTTGTAATTGTATTTCTGTGAACTTAACTGTGTTTGGCTAAGGAATGGATCAGTATATTGTAGCCTGTGCAAAATTAGAAAATATATATTTAAGTAACCCATTTTCTTGGCCACCTTTGGGAATTGTGATGCTTCTGACACAAACAAACCAACAAACCAACCCATTGTTTTTAACCAAACAAGGCAAGATGCTGCAAAATGCAATTTCAAATCTGGCAGGCCTAAACTTCGCCTCTCTTTGGCGTCACACAAGATCTTCTGTTTAATTCTTGGGGTTCCCCCCCCCTTGCTAGATAAATCTAGATATCTCTTTCTGCCTTTGTTTAAAGGGTAGGTCCAAGATAAGCATTTCTTGACAATTCTTTGTGCCTGACTGAGAAACACAAATGTGCCGTCCAGTGGGAGCAACACCAGAGCCATGAAAAGTGCCCTCTGACTGGATTTCTGGCAGAAGGAAGCAAGATGGCCTCACTCTAGTGCAGGGGTCTCCAACCTTGGCAATATTATGACTTGTGGACTTCAACTCCCAGAATTCCTCAGCCAGATTGGCTGGCTGAGGAAATTTGGGAGTTGAAGTCCACAAATCTTAAAGTTGTCAAGGTTGGAGACCCCTGCTCTAGTGCTTCAGGAGCCAGAAGGACATTAGGGACCTCAATGTCTTCCCCCAGGAAAGGGGGCCAGGCTGTGCAAGGGAGGCCTTTCCAGCCAGAGGGCTTCTCTCTTCTTCCATCTTGCCTGTGCTGCCTCTCAAAGAGGCTGAGGAAAGGGGAACAGTTCCTCAACCGGAGACATTGCTGAGGGGAAAATGGCAGAAAGAAGAAAAGCCTCTAGAGCAGTGATGGCGAACCTTTTTCTTCTTGAGTGCCAAAAATGGGAGCGTGCGTACGCACTAGCATGCACACGTGCCGGCACACAACCCCCCCACGCATGCCACACTGCGCATGCACCCCCCATTGGGCCATTTTTTGCCCTCCGAAGGCTTCAGGAAAGCCTCATGAAGCCTTCGGAGGGCGAAAAATGGCCCAATGGGCAAACCGGAAGTCCATTCCGAACTTCCGATTTGCCCGTTGGGCCATTTTTCTCCCTCTGGAGGCTTCAGGGAAGCCTCCTGAAGCCTGGGGAGGGCAAAAACGGCCTTCCCCAAGGCCAAAAATCAGCTGGCCAGCGTGCACATGCGCACTGGAGCTGACATAGGGCAACGCCTCGTATACCCTCAGATATGGCTCCGCGTGCCACCTGTGGCATGCGTGCCATAGGTTCGCCATCACAGCTCTAGAGAATGACAGGCGACACACAGCAACCCTGCTCTCTGGGAGCCTCACTTGCTGCCTAAGTGACCCTGAAGGAGGGAAAGGCCACAGGGTGAATTCTTGGCTTTCTCTGTCCCCCATAAAAGGAGAGGAAGGAAAGGAGAAGAAAGATAATTTGATAGTGAAAGGATTAGAGCATGTACAGAGTGTACCTAACTCAACTTTTGATATTCATTGCTGCTGAGAGAAGCTCCATTGTGACCTAATGCTCTATCTGCATAGATAAAGCCTCCAGGCTGCCAAGTAGCCTAGCAAAGCAACTTGTGAAATGCAAAATGTGTATTCTCAGCAACCTAATGTGAGATAGCACCCCCTAACAAAGCTCTGGGCTATATACCAGAAAATGTATTCTTTTCCCCTTCTGAGGTCCTTTGTTTTCAGAGCGCTGAGAACTTAAATAGGCTAAGGGCATGGCCCATTAGCCCCAAGCCCTACTCCCAAGGAGACCTCCTCCTGAGTAGCCATTCCTGCCTCTTGGCAGCTCTGCGTGCCCGTGCATTAAGAATAGGCTCCTCCTCTTCTTCCTCGTCACTGATGGGAGCTTCTGGAGGTACTGAAGGCCCTGGCTGACTCTCTGACTCTGGCACCGAGTCCCCACCGAGTCCCCTCCTCCCTGTCCGACTCAGGTATCAGCTGCACAGGCCGCTGGCGCATCACCACAACAGCCTCTTCGCTGTCGGAGTCCGCAACCAGCTGCACAGGTCGCTGGCGGGCCACAACACATTGTGACCTAATGCTCTATCTGCATAGATAAAGCCTCCAGGCTAATTGCCAAGCTTAGCCAAGTAGCCTAGCTAAGTAACTTGTGAAATGCAAAATGTGTATTCTCAGCAACTAATGGGAGCTAGCACCCCCTAACAAAGCTCTGGGCTATAGGCCAGAAAATGTATTCTTTTCCCCTTCTGAGGTCCTTTGTTTTCAGAGTGCTGAGAAAATCATGAGGTTTGCATGGACTAATGGATATGAAATTATGTTTCTAACACTATGACGATCTGTGCAAGCTGTGTAAACTATAAGAAGTTTGAGAAAAAAAGGTTTTGCGGTGGCGGAGGTTTCAGCTTTTGCCTTTTCTCTCTCTGTCTGCTCTGTTTAAGGTGGGACATAAAAGGTTGCCCAGTTTTGCTTTGGCCAAAAATAAAGCTGATTATCAGTTGCCTCGTGTTCAGAGTTTCATTGGATTTATCAGATTCTGAGCTGCACTCAAAGACCTTACAATAGCAGATTACAGATTACAGATTAACCGAGTTGGCAGGGACCTTGTAGGTCATCTAGTCCAACCCCAGTGATGCTCCCATTTTTGGCCCGCAAGAAGAAAAAGGTTCGCCATCACTACTCTACAGGCTTTTCTTCTTTCTGCCATTTTCCCCTCAGCAATGTCTCCGGTTGAGGAACTGCTCCCCTTTCCTCAGCCCCTTTGAGAGGCAGCACAGGCAAGATGGAAGAAGAGAGAAGCCCTCTAGCTGGAAAGGCCTCCCTTGCACAGCCTGGCCCCCTTTCCTCTGGTTTACAGAGTCAGCATATTCCCCCCAACAATCTGGGTCCTCATTTTACCCAACTTGGACCGACCTTGGAAGGATGGAAGGCTGAGTCGGTGAGACTCGAACTGCCAAACTGCTTGCAGCTAGCAATCAGCAGAAGAAAAGTAATCTATTAGAGCATTAAGTGTATTATACAATCAGGGATGATACGATTAAATGCACACAGCATTTATCTTTTAAACATTTTTTGAGATTTCTCTCTCTCTCTCTCTCTCTCTCTCTCCTCTCTCATCTGCTACGTCTCTCTCTCTCTCTCTGTGTTAGTAATCCACAACTATTTTACAGATTAAAACAGATAATAATAATTGAAATATAAAATACACATATCGCAGACAATACTAAGTCCAAAGTGATACATTTTGGGCTTTTCTGATGATGGAAATTTACAAAAGTCTCAGAAGGTGACAAGATAATTTAGCACATAGTAGCAGTGTGCTCACTTCCCAAGCACATTTGTGTATCAAGACTTATCCAATGAAATCCCTAAGTGAGAGGGAATGTGGTGTTTCCTTTCTGGATAATGGAGGTAACTTCTGTACAAATTCCCGTTAAAACTTTTTATTATTTACTTAATAATTCACATTTATCAGTGAGAGTCTTATATAAGAGATGAAGCAGATTTATTTGTAGAATGAAATCTAGGATAATGAAATCTAAAATAAAGTTTTGCAAATTTTAAAATATTTTCAATCAAGGCTTTTTTAAATCATGGTATGAACTCACAAGGTACATTTATTTGTAGAATGATAGCAATAGCACTTAGACATATACCACTTCACAGTGCTTTACAGCCCTCTCTAAGCGGTTTTACAGAGTCAGCATATTGCCCCCAACAATTTGGGTCCTCATTTTACCCACCTCGGAAGGATGGAAGCCTGAGTCAACCTTGAGCCTGGTGAGATTCGAACTGCTGAAATGCAGGCAGTCGGCAATCAGCAGAAGTAGCCTGCAGTACTGCATTCTAACCACTGCGCCACCTCGGCTCTTTCCAGAAATTTGAAATCTCTTTGCAGTGTTTAATTATGTTGGGTAGGGTTGCAGATATATAACATAGATATAGCCTCAACTCAGCTGGATAAATGAAACAGCTGGCATATTTCATCATTGTGGAACACCGTCAGTGGTAATATTTGAAAGATGCTCAGAAAAGCTTCCATTTTAAACATTGTGGGGGTGTTTAAAAGTCAGTAAAAATCTCTTGTGTCTGATTTCATTAGGAGCCATTCCATTCCCAAAAGATAAATTGCATGATGTTGACAATAAAGAATCTGGCTTAATGGTAGGGCAATGGCCTCTTTAGCACCCCAATGACTACAGTTGAATTCATTAAAGGGGTACAGTTAGTCCTCAATGCCTCAGACAGTGCAGTTACAATAGTGATGAAAAAGTAATTTTGTGACCAATCCTCATATTTACCACGTTCACAGGTCTGTAAAACAAAGCAAAGCTGATGTAAGAATTGTAAACTCAATTTGTGGCTTCTCTTAATGACTGAGTGTTTTTTTATCAGGGCAATTTGGTCTACCCAATTATGGGATGGAGCATACTGCTTAGTGACTTCTTAACAACCGATTACCACTCCTACTTGGGGACACGAAATTAGGACTGTAAAAAAAAACTTGATTAAAGGATCCGGTTTAACTCAACTTTCCTCATTCTCTTATCATTGTGCAATATTAAAGGTTCATTCAGAGCTTTAACTATGATCTAGAGATAGTAGCAATAGCAATAGCAATAGCACTTAGACTTATATACCGCTTTATAGTGCTTTACAGCACTCTCTAAGCGGTTCACAGAGTCAGCATATTGCCCCCAACAATCTGGGTCCTCATTTTACCCACCTTGGAAGGATGGAAGGCTGAGTCAACCTTGAGCCGGTGAGATTTGAACCGCTGAACTGCTGAACAGTCAGCTGAAGTAGCCTGCAGTACTGCACTCTAACCACTGCGCCACCTCGGCTCTCTAGTACCAATAGAAGACAATATATGTATGTAGTTCAGGATTGAACTGTGGAGTCCTTGGTGCCCTTTGAGCTTGGTGTTTGCTTGCAGATGTTTCATTATCTGATTAGGTAACATTCTCAGTGCTAGGAAGAATTACTCTCTGTTTATATACAGTAGCTTGCTTTGTCAGTGTTGATCAGGGGTGGGTTCTAACTTACCTCGCTGCCGGTTCACTTCCTCCCACGCCACGTGGCCATGCCTTGTGGGCACGCGCGCACCTCGTGGGTGCACGCGCATGCGCAGTCCAAAAAAATTTAAAAAAAACCAAAAAAACACCGAAAACAAGATGGCGATGCATGCGCAGTGCTGGAAACTCGGCTTCTGTGCATGCGCAGAAGAAAAAAAAATTCAAAAAAAAATAATTCAAAAAAATTCAAAAAAAATATGGCGGTGCCCATGGACTGGCACCAACCGAACCCGATCGGTGACGTCATCGTGACATCACCAGCGGGTTGCTATCGGTTCGGGAGAACTGGTCTGAACCGGGAGGAACCAACCTGTGTTTGTGTTGATGAGGTATTGTTTTTTCCTTCATAATCATTTAATTGGGCTGTTGTTTAATGTTTGTTTATCTGAATAGTTGGTAGTTTCTTGATTAGGGTAAAGTTTAATGCTTGATTATTTGTCCATTGTTAATCCTGGTGTTAATCACTGTTTATCTGGGTGTTGATTGTCAGCGAGTAGATATTCTGGTTTTTTGTTTCCTTTTTAACTTTTTTTTAATGTGCTTTTTGATTTGCTTTGTAAATATTATTTATCTCTATGCACCAGGGGTGGGTTCTACTTACCTTCCCTACCGGTTCTGATTGCGACGGAAGTGTGCGTTTTGCGCCCCCCCCAAATTACACACTGTTGTAGATCACACCTGCTTTTTCTTATTGGGTTACTGGATCTTTTGATTTACTTACATTGTTTTGCAAGGCTTCAGCTAATTTGTGTGCTATGGTGATGCTTTGTCATTGTAATAAATAGTCTGTTAGATGTTTCTGAGATGTTTTCGATGCATGGCAATGATCAGCCACCAGAAGTAAGAAAAATCCCATTAAGATCAGAAAAGGATTGGCAGACGAAACCTAGAAATAAGAAACTTAATTGTGAGGCATCCTTGGTGCTCTCTGAGCTTGGTTGTTTTCTTGCAGAGGTTTCATTACCAATGTAACATAATCTATCACTAGTGCTAGCACTGATGATACTACCTAGTTTGGATAATGAAATGTTTGCAGAAAAACAACCAAGGTCAGAGAGTACCCTGTCAACCCTGAGCTACAAATATTCTCCTTTACTGGTAAACTTAATTGTTAATTGCCATCTTTTTTATCCAACCACCTAACAGGTTAATTAAAGACTGAGATTATGTGGAAAGGGATGTATGACAGATCCTGCTGGCAAAGGATAAAAACACAAGCTACATAAATTCGCGTGGAAGACCCACAATTTGTGCACACAGCCATCCTCTAGTTCTCCTGCCTTCCCATTCATTTCCCTGTAGATTCTCCAGCTAGGGTATAGCAAGGTGAATGTGATTAGTCATGTACATGATCATATGGTGTTTTTGTAGGACAATTGATACTTTCTGTGCTATGGGTCCTTGAGTGTGTCATTAGCCACGGTGGCGCAGTGGTTAGAGTGCAGTACTGCAGGCTACTTCTGCTGACTGCCAGCTGCCTGCAATTTGGCAGTTCAAATCTCACCAGGTTCAAGATTGACTCAGCCTTCCATCCTTCCAAGGTTGGTAAAACGAGGACCCAGATTGTTGGGGGCAATAGGCTGTAAACCGCTTAGAGAGGGCTGTAAAGCACTGTAAAGCGGTATATAAGTCTAAATGCTATTGCTATTGCTATCAGTGCTTAAGATTCCACACTCCTGTATATCCCCATTTTATTTATTTATTAAATTTATATGGCCACCCATCATGGGTGGGTTCCAACTTACCTCGCTGCCGGTTCGCTCCCTCCAGCGCTGCGTGGGCAGTAACAAAGAATCCGAAAAAAATAAAAAAATAAAAAAACAAAGCCGAAAAAAAGATGGTGACTGCATGCACAGTGCTGGAAGTCAGCTTCTGCGCATGCTCAGAAGGAAAAAAAATAAATTAAAAAAAATTCAAAAAAAATTTTTGAAAAAAAATTCAAAAAAATTCAAAAAAAGATGGCGGCCCCCACGGACCAGCACCGACCAATCTGGTTCAGTGGCATCATTGTGATGTCACCAGCGGGCTGCTACCAGTTTGGGAGAACCGGTCCGAACCGGGAGGAACCCACCCCTGCCACCCATGTCAAGTACATACGTCACCTTTCATACTTTTATCATACCTTACCTAATAATAGAGGTAGTCCTCATTTAACAACCATTTAAAATTATGGTAGACCTCCCTGGAGTACTTACAATCTGGTTTTGAAGTTTTGACGGTCACACACATCCTCCCCCCCCCATGGTGATGTGATTACATTTTGAGTGCTTGGCAATGGGCTTGCCTTTATGGCCATTTGCATCATCCCACAGGCATGTGACTGCTATTTTCAGCCATTTTTGCCAGTTCCTGATGGATCCTTTCGGTTTCCGGGAAAGAAAATGCCCATTGAGTATAATAGATTTGTTTAACAACTGATGTGTTCATTTGATAACCACAGCATTTGCTTAATCACCACCACAAAATAGGTCATAAAATCAGGCGTGGTCATGTGGTGACTTGCTTCATGGCTGCCATGATTTATGACTATAATCCTGGATTCAATTATGGTTGAAAGTCAACAACAACTACATGTGGTGACTTGCTTAATGACTGCCATGATTTACCACTCTAATTCTGGGCTCAATTATGGTTATAAATCAACAAGTACCTGTAAGTCCTTTTAAGTTTTTATCCTTCTTTGTATCTATGTACCATAAGTATCTATGGAGACTATTAGCTATGATTTTCAGAATGGCAGGTCATTTGTCAACACTCTCTCATATAATTACTTTTATTTATATCTTCGCTCAAACCATCCGGTTCTGATGTCCCCATCAACTTCATTTAAAGCCAGATTTCTCAAGCTATTCAGGCTGCTTCTGGTGCCAACTGCACTACCCAATGTCACAACTAGAAATAGGAATTCAGTTCTGAGAATGCCTTTCCGTCTTTCCCTCCTAGAGTTCTACTTCCATCTCTACTTATGATCTGGACTGCTCTAGAAAAAAACCAGAAAAGACTCCAGAATACAAACTCTAGTAAATCTATCATAAAATTCAATTTCTCCCTGGAAACCATTTTACACTCACTTGGTAGCCCACCATTGTTTTGTGAAGGCAGTCAGAATGCATGTTGGGTGCTCAGCAACCAGGTTGTACATGAAACCGATTGTATTGTCCCATTGTCACAAGACTGTTATTTTTGGCATTTTTTTCCTGGTTTCTGGTATAACTGCCCACTGGGTATAAAGGATTTGTGTCATTACCATGCTGCTTGCTTAGCCTGCTCAGTTATGGTCATAAATTGAGAATTGAGCCGAGGTGGCGCAGTGGGTTAGAGTGTAGCACTGCAGGCTACTTCAGCTGACTGCTAGCTGCAGTTCAGCGGTTCAAATCTCACCGGCTCAAGGTTGACTCAGCCTTCCATCCTTCTGAGGTGGGTAAAATGAGGACCCAGATTGTTGGGGGCAATATGCTGACTCTGTGAACCGCTTAGAGAGGGCTGTAAAGCACTATGAAGCGGTATATAAGTCTAACTGCTATTGCTATTGCTATTACATGTAGGTCCTTTTATGTTTTTATCTTCCTTTGTATCTTTGCCAAGTTTTTTGATCCAGCAACCTAATATGTCAATGAAAAGCTGAGATTATATGGAAAGGGATGTATGACAGATACTGCTGACAAAGGAGTAGAGAGGAGGAGAGGAGAGAGGGAAGGGAAGTAGTTTTGGAGGAGAAGGAGGAAAGGAAAGAAGAAAGGGAAGGAAGGGCTGTAAGATAGGAAAGGGGGATGGTAAAGAAAGCAACCTTGAACAAAATAAAGAAATAAGATAAATATAAGATATGTGTATAATGATTGTATAAAAGAATGAAATGTAAAAAGAGGTGTTAAATATGTGAAGTGTTTATATGGAATCGAAAATAAAAAAAAATTCAAAAAAAGAAAAGAAAAGCTGAGATTATATGGAAAGGGATGAATGACAGATACTGCTGACAAAGGATAAAAACACAAGCTACACAAATCCCCGTGGAAGACCCACAATTTTTGCACACAGCCATCTTCTGTAGAGTTCTCCTGCCTTCCCATTCATTTTCAGAGCCGAGGTGGCGCAGTGGTTAGAGTGCAGTACTGCAGGCTACTTCAGCTGACTGTTAGCTGTAGTTCGGCTGTTCAAATCTCACCGGCTCAAGGTTGACTCAGCCTTCCATCCTTCCGAGGTGGGTAAAATCTGTGAGGACCCAGATTGTTGGGGGCAATATGCTGACTCTGTAAACCGCTTAGAGAGGGCTGTAAAAGCACTATGAAGCAGTATATAAGTCTAAGTGCTATTGCTAAGTGCTATTTCATGTACATTTTCCAGCTAGGGTGTAGCAGAGTGAATATGATTAGTCATGTGCATGCAGTTAATCATATGTTGTTTTTGTAGGACAATAGATACTCTTTGGGCTATGGGTCTCCTTGAGCTTGTCATTACTGTTAAAAATCCAACACTCCTGTATACCTCCATTTTATTTATTTATTAAATTTATGTGGCCACCCATGTCAAGTACACACATGATCTTTGAAAGTATATAAGCATATCCAACATTACTTTCCCCTATCCACTAACCCAAACTATGTGTCCCCTGCCCCTTTGTGTTGGATCTATAACAAAGCATAACATAATCCACTGCCTCTTGCCCCTTTATCCCTGCTGAAAAGAGGAAAGCAAGCTTTTTATTCAAAGCTGATTTGAGTAAATGGGATATAGATGCATCTAATTCTGTGATGCACCAAGATAATTTTGCATTGTGGGCCCAATGGGTTTTCCAGCATACCCTCTTTTGATAATTACCTGAAACCAGTTGACCCATCCTGGTTCAAAATAAAAACAGGGAGAAATATTAAGCACATATATTTTGTACCAGCCTAATTCAAATAAATCAGAAGTTGATAAAATAATTTAGCACATGGGACCAGCATGCTCACTCCCCAAGCACATTTGTGTATCACGACTTATCAAATGAAAACTCTAAGTGAAAGAGAACGTGGACTTTCCTTTTGGGATAACAGAAGTAACTTTTGTAAAAATTCCCTACTTTTTAATATTTACTTAATATCCCAAAGGTGCTTTTTTTCAGAAGGCAACTGAACTTGGATGACTGAGAATCTCCAAGATATTTACTTAATCATTCATATTTTAAGTGAGAGTCTGAAATGATGATGATGATGATGATGATGATGATGATGATGATGAT
>QLTV01003093.1:31725-53057 GCA_003457575.1 Thermophis baileyi
CCTCACTTTTCTATATTTTCTTCAAATGCATCTTCTCTCTCTCTCTCTCTCTCTCTCTCTCTCTCTCTCTCTCTCTCTGCTCAATAAAGCTCTCCTCGCTGCCCGTCTGGGGTAGGTGGAAAAAAAAAACTAATCCACCTCCCTTTGGGATCGCTTTCAACCACACGGTCCAGAAGGTTTATAAAGCTTATTTTAAAATATTGCATTAAATTGTAAAAAAAGTTTTGATCTCCTCCCCAGTCGAACACACTGACAATCTTACTTCCTTCTGCTCACTTCCGTGGCCACCCCAGCTTCAGTCTCAGCATTTAGCCATCCTCTCCTCCTCCGCCGGTTTTAAGAGCCTTTGCTGAGTTTTTCCGGGAGCATGTGGGCTCCCTAGAATCCCCAGACTGTGCCCTTTAGTTTCCTCACCTCTTCAGGGTGATTCAGGTCTAAATGGACCATCCTGCATTTCGCCGATCTGTCTTTAAACATCCTATGGAGCTTCCGTGAAGCACGTCGTCTCGCCGCAACACTGGCCACGCCTCTCCGCCCTGGTAGTCTTTGAGAGTTACCGGGCACAGCTTGAGGTGGTGCATGGCAAAATTAGGCATCAGCTGCTGAAGGGTGGCCCATGAGATCAGGGATTTGGAAGAGCCGGTGTCCACTTCCATCTTGCAGGGCATCCCTTCTAACTTTACTGTGAGGTAAAGTTTGCTGGTAGCTCAGGCCACTGTAGCCTGGCTGATGGCCATAGGTGGGGGTTGGTGAGCCTGAGAGATTGCAAAACATTCTTCCCTTCGCTTTTGCGGTCTTTTGTTGAATTTCTTATAGTAAGTGGGCTCGGCTGGTGAGTCAGAGGCTGGCAGAGCAGCTCTGCAGACTCGTGACAGATGTTCCTTCTTGCCACAGCGGCAGCAGGTGGCAGTTTTGAACCTGCAGTCAGACCTGTCATGGTTCCTGCCGCAACCTAGGCAGCTGGCCTGAGGCAATTTGATGGCCAGAGTCCATTTTCTCTGTTTTGAGGTGATTCACATCCTCCTCATCGTCGGAGGGGTCGTCATAGTCGGATTCTTCGTGGTGGATGGCTTGATTTCTGCTGGCCTGGGTGGTCGATGGCTGGAATTGCTGGATCTCCATAGCAGATTTCTCTGACAGTCCAAAGCTGTTTGGAGATTTAGCTCAGTGCGGGCTAGCAAACGGCGCTGGAGGCTCAGATCTCTCACCCCGCAGACAAGCTGGTCCAGCAGAAGGTCGTCCAAATCACGGAATTCGCAGTTTAGGGCAGCTGTCCGAAGGGAGGCCATGTACTCATTTATGGACTCCCCTTCCCTCTGCGTCCTTTGACGGAACGTATGCCATCTAGCGATGCGTGAGGGGGCTGGAGAATAGTGGTTCTTCAGCTTTTCCAAGAGTGTCTCCCACGACACGGTATAGACAGGCTGAGGTGCTGTCAGGGCTCGAGCCATCGCGAACATCTCACAGCCGCATGAGCTGAGAAAATAGCCCAATTTTTGGGCGCTGGACAGCTCTGTGAAATCGTTCGCCCTCAAGACGCATTTGAACTGTGTGAGGTAGTCGTCCCAGGTTTCAGTAGCCGGCTCAAATGGCGCAAACGCAGGTACGGTGGCCATCCTGATAAGGATGGGGCTTAGGAGGTAGCCTTGATGCGACTTCTCATTGCCTGACTAGTGACCGGAGGCAGCGCTCAGCTCAGCGTGCTTCAGCTCTATCAGTGACTTTAGCTAGCCGTTACCTCAGTCCAATCCCACCCTTCATCACCAGTATTCTGTATGGAGAACTTAGGTGGACAGGAACTGAGGCGAGGCAAGTGTGAGAAGGCAGACAGCATTTATTTCTAACAATTCAGCACAAGGCAACTCCGAACAGCAACAACAACAAGTGCTGTCTGACAGCTGCTTATATAGGAGCTGTCAGACGGGTGGATCAATGGTGAGGCTCTATTTTCCTGCCTGCCGGCTGCTCACGTCTTAGCCAATCAGGAGCGTCCTGCAGCGGGCATGGCTTTTGGCATCGTCGTAAGTCCGAGGACTTAACACTAAAAATCTAAGATTTCCCCAAACTCTGCAGAAGCCTTCCTTTGACAGTAGGGATCATGTTTGTTATCAATATTCCATAGGATTTTAAACTGCTCTGCAAACCATTCTACTTCTCTAGTACTGTTACATAAAATATTTGGGATTCTTGTTTAGCAAAGAAGTAAATTGTTCCTTCAAGTGAAGCAGAACAAGATGAGCTATTTTTTTTAGATTGGTCTATTCCCTGGTGATTAGAGATGGATTGATCAAAGATCTAGGAGACTTTGTACCAGTACAAATTGCAGTTATAAGGAGCTGCATCAGCTGGGCAGCATCCCGAAAGTGCTGTGGAGTTGCTGCCTTGCAGGGCAGGGCGGGGCTCGGCTCTCCCTGCCAAGCAGCCCTGGTGAAGGAAGCACGTTTTGGGGGTCTCTACCCCTGCCAGCTCCTGGTTGGCAACTCCGCCGCCATGCGGCAGACCCGCCAAGCCCGAAGGAGGCGAAGCGGCCAGCTAAAAAGGCCGAGTAGAGGTGGTA
Source organism: Thermophis baileyi (assembly GCA_003457575.1). Taxonomy (NCBI): domain Eukaryota; kingdom Metazoa; phylum Chordata; class Lepidosauria; order Squamata; family Dipsadidae; genus Thermophis; species Thermophis baileyi. The sequence goes on from QLTV01003093.1 coordinate 34,283, forward strand.
AAGCATGCCCAGGTCCAGCAGGCAAAAAACAGCCACCGTGAGTGGGGGAAGCCAGATCCCCATCGGCGCCCTGGCCGCCCAGGCCCAGCAGAGATGGGGGGAGGCACGCGATCCTGGCTGGGTTTAGAGCTTTCCCCACTCATGGTGGCTGCCTTTTGCCTGCTGGGAATGGGCGTACTTTACCACCTCTACTCAACCTTTCTAGCTGGCCGCTTCGCCTCCTTCGGGCTGGGCAGGCCTGGTGCTGTGGGAGGTGACGGCAGCAGCCTAATGGACCTGCACAAGCTGCTGGCGGCCTTGGTGATGCCGAGGTGCATTGGGTGCACGAGGGGAACACGCTCCACACACTGGCCAAGGGCAAGACCCGTGAGGGAGCCAAGGAGATGACCAGTGGCAACCTGCTCTCCAAACACAAGCAAATCAGACAGGATGGAGTAGGCAGGCAGATGATGTATGGCAGCAGCTGCCCCACCCTCTGCCTCACCTTGTGTTGGCCTGCAGTGGCAGCAGTAGCCAGAGGCAGAGGCGCAGGGGAGAGGCACATGGTCCAGCCTGCTGGATGCGCCAGGCAGTCACCTGCCCTCTCCCAGCCATATGGGATGGATGGAGCAGGCCATATGGGATGGATGGAGCAGGCATGTCTGGTGCCTCCCCCTCGACTCTGGTGCCTTCCCCCTGACTCTGCCTGCTGCAAGTGCCGATACTGCCACCACCATGCCTGTTTCTTGGAGAGCCAGCTGCGGAGTCCCTGCTGCCAGACACCTCCCCCCCCGCGCACACACACCTGAATGACTGGTAAGTGTGGTCGTCCTGGAAACGGTAAGGGGCCAGCCCACATTGCTTTGGTCCTACCCATCCCATCCCAGCGGGCGTGCATGTGCGCAGAAGGAGGTGGGTACATACGTCGCTTCGGCCTGGCCCATGCTATCCCAGCAGGCACGCGTGCACACAGGAGGAGGCGTGCACATGCATGCACAGACCTGGCCCACCCCATGCTGGCATGCGCAAATGCACCCACCTCCTGTGAGCACATGTGGCTGCTGGGATAGCGTGGGCTGGGCCTGTGCGCATGTGCACACACTGCCTCCTGTACACATGCGCGCCCACCGGGATGGGATGGGCCGGGCTGAAGTGATGCAGGCTGGTCCCTTACTGTTTTCAGGATGACCACGGGCCTTGAGTTTGACACCCCTGGGATAAAGGATAAAAACTGGAATACAAATCCTGGTTAACTTATTTGCACTCATTTTTATTTATAAAATAAAATAAAGACCACATTGCAATTAGTGTGATTCTGAGAATATTTTTTAATGTATCATCCAAATTACCATATTTTTCAGAGTATTGTAAATTTGATAATGGCAGCTAGACTAGTGATGGTTAAATATTGGGGATATTAAAAATGGGATATTCAAAGAAATGAGTGATATAATGAAATTTGGAGTATGGCAACAAATGATAAATTAACAACAGAAATTAAATTTAAAAAAGGGATGATCAAAGCAATATAATGAAATATGGGGGGATTTTATAAAATCAGTGTTGGTGGAAGGCAAAGGGAATAAACCTACTCAAGAATATATGTTGTTTTGGAGGGGATAAGGGCACAATTGGAATATATTGTATATCTTTTAGTTGTTATAGACGAAGAAATATAGGGGGGGGGAGGTCTCCGGGGGGTGTGTGCACTGTAATATTTGTTTTTTTCCTTTTTCTTTCTTTTTTTGTATTTAGATGTATATATACTATGTTTGTATTATTTGTATTTTTTTTTTAAAAAAGAACAATTTGGAGTGGTGGATACCAGTTCTGGTGGCGCTATTCACTTATATTGACTCCACTGGCCATGTCCGAGAAGATTGGGGCTTGGCAATTGTCCCAATTTTTAAAAAGGGAGATGACCCTGCCAATTACAGACCAATAAGTCTGCTAAATATAATCAGCAAACTCTACGCCAAACACCTCCAAGATAAACTAAAGGAGTGGCTGGATCTTGAGAACTTGATTGCTGAAGAGCAAGCTGGGTTTAGAGAGGGGAGAGGCACCACAGTGCTTTGTTCTCCATCATCTGATTGAAAAATATGTATCAAATAGATCTGTATCATTATATGCCGGCTTTATAGATCTCAAGGCAGCCTTTGATATGGTTACCAGGACTAAACTGTGGGAGAAGCTGAAAGCTGGCTCAATTGACCACAGGCTTAAGATGGCGGCAACCAGGTAGGGTGGTGAGGCTCTTGCTCTGAAGCATCCACCACAATCTACCCACCCACCGCATCCCTACCTTTGCATGACATCCCTGAATCGCTTGATAGTGATCCCCGAAGCACCGGCTCCATGAGTAACATTATTCCCTGGATAACTCACTCCATGAGGAAAGAGATTCCCTCCGCGAAGGCTCCATGTGGTCTCCCCGAACAACGAGAGGATTTCCCGAGGCGCCATGAGAGTGATTTCCCCATAGCGCAAAGGCTCCGTGAGGATTCCCCAAAACGCCTTGAGAAGGACTCCCCGAAGCGCTGTGAGAGGGATTCCCTGAAGCGCCAGGAAGCTCTGTGAGGATTCCCCAAAGCACCTTGAAAAGGATTCCCCATAGCGCCCAGAGAGGGATTCCCCGTAGTGCCCAGAGAGGGATTCCCCGTAGCGCAGTAAAGGCTCCATGAGGATTCCCTAAAGTGCCTTGAGAGGGATTCCCCATAGAGCTGCGAAGGCTCCGTGAAGATTCCCCGAAGAGCCGTGAGGGTATCGCCTCTGAGAGGAAGCACCGTGAGGATTCTCCAAAGCACCAGCTCCAGTTCCAGCTCCATCAGGATTCCCCAAAGAGTCCACCCCGCTCCCCGAAGCACCTACTCCATCAAACTTCCCTGAAGAGCCCTCTGACTCTGTGAGGATTTTTATTCCCTGAAGCGCTGGCTCCTTTAAACTCCCACATAAAATTAAACCACCACCGATATCTCCTCCACCATTTTAAACCAGATTGGATTTGAATCTACCACCATTTTAAAAATCCTCCCACTGGAAGACTCCAACTCAACACAAAGAACAGCATCAAAAGGCACCCCACAAAGGACATTAGAAGCTATATATAGAAGTACAACAGTAACTACATGAGGAAGTAAAAGTCAATTAATACAAAACCCTTTTCATGATTCATAACCATTTTATATTACTTTACTACTTTACTTCATTAAGCAATGATTAAATAATAGAAGTTTTAATATTATTGATCTATTAATAAATTGATTAGCACTGTTTAATTAAGTGATTGCCTAGCGGATTAACCAATTGTCTAGTTAACTAACAAAAAACAAAAAAAAAATCTTTTTTTAGGCATTGATTGATTGCAAATTGTGTATATGATTATTTGATTGATTATCTGATTGGTTAGGCACTAATTTTAATTAATTAATCTATTAAGCACCAATATATTAACTTAATTAATTAACAGACTGAAAGGTAATATTAATTAATCACTCATTCATTGATTAATTAATTAATTTGTTGACTGACTAATTAACTTACTAGACATTGATTTATTATTGACATTGATTAATTATTTTTGTCAAACATTGACTGATCATTGACCATGCCAGGCAAAAACTCCAAAAACACCACCACCAAACACTCACAAATGAAAGACATTGTTAACAACAACAACCCAAACAACCCCAGCACATGCTACAAATGTAATGATGCTATCAACGAATATGATGAATTCAAGAAATGCCGCATATGTGCCAAATATGCCCACCACACCTGTCTAGGAATAAACAAACATGTAGCCAACTTTCTTCAAGAAACTCCTACATTTCCCTATCTATGTCCATCCTGTTTACCAAAACTGGATAACTTCATTGCTATGTCTGACAGAATCCATACCTTAGAAACAACCATAAAGACACAGCAAACAACTATAGACTCCATAGAAACAAATTTAGAAGCATGTTTACTAGCATGCTTAGAATCACGTTTTACATCTTTAGAAAAAAAAATTCAGCAGAGAAAAATGAAAACTCAACAGATCAAATTCCTATCCCAACTCGACAACCATCACCTCAACCACAACCACAACCACAAGTATCTGCCAATCAAACCACCAACATCTCCATACTCATCAAAGATACCATTGAGCTCGAACAAAAACGTCAAAACGCAATTTTATTTGGATTAGATGACAACAACGAGCGTTATATCACAAAGGTATGCAGCATCAGCAGCAGCCATCATACACCAATCATCACCCCCGATGAAATCATCGAAGTTTCCAGAGATGGCCCAGAGTACAAGAACAACGTCAGCTCGGTGCCCCCCCCCCCCGACAGAGTACAAGAACAACGACGGCTCGGTGGCCCCCCGATTCTGCAGAGTAGTATGTAAAAATGAGTCCAGCTAATGTAAATTTATTTATATTATAAACTCCATTGCCAGAGCCAACCCCATCCATAGAAAACTTCGATCAAGACCAGACCTATCCACTCAAAAGACACCAAGAACTAGGTGACACTGACTTATACATAGACTACCATGCCGACTGCATCAAAAGTAAGGCCCGCAATCCCTCCCCCAACATCCAACCCACCATCCCTCAACAACAAACCAACATCCAACCCACCACCAACCATAACTAGGTACGCACGCCCCTTACTTCCTCAATACCAACCACTACTAACCTTAAATGCAAACTAATTAATGCAAGAAGCATCGTAAACAAAATGCCTGAACTCCTCGAATTGGACCTGATGGTCTATGTGCATACTTCCTAAAAAAGCTTTCCACTGCTATGGCTGAACCTCTAAGCATAATCTTTGAAAAATCCTTCAGGACCAGCTCCCTACCAAACCTATAAAAAATTATCCTATAATCTACAACTACTACACTGCAAAAACATATGGACTTCAAAACTTGATCAGGGCAAAACAATAGATGCAATTTACATAGACTTCTGTAAAGCCTTCGATTCAGTGGTACACGACAAACTACTTCTGAAACTAAAATCCTATGGCATCTCTGGACCCCTACATAACTGGATAGCTGCGTTCCTGTCAAACAGACAACAAGTGGTCAAAATAGGGAGCGCCCTATCAAATCCTGCACGGCAGCGTACTAGGACCAACACTCTTTATACTTTAAATAAATGACCTTTGCGCTCATATTATAAGCAACTGCGTTCTCTTCGCCGATGATGTAAAACTATTTAACACCACCGACAACACTGCTACCCTTCAAAAAGACCTTGACTTTGTGTCAGAATGGTCGAACAACTGGCAACTCCAAATCTCAACCAACAAATGCTCTGTCCTACACATTGGCAAAAAGAATCAGAACACTAAATACAAGCTGAATGGACACGACCTTGCAGACGACCCTCACTCTTTCAAAGACCTTGGAGTACTCATATCTAATGATCTAAGTGCCAAAGCCCACTGTAACAACATCGCCAAAAAGGCATTAAGAGTTGTAAACCTAATCTTGCATAGCTTCTTCTCTGGTAATATTACACTACTAACCAGAGCATACAAAACATTTGCTAGACCAATTCTTGAATACAGCTCATCTGTCTGGAACCCACACTGCACATTAATACAATTGAGTGTGTCCAGAGATATTTTACGAGAAGAGTCCTCCACTCCTCTGCTCGCAACAGAATACCTTACGCCACCAGACTTGAAATTCTGGGCTTAGAAAACTTAGAACTACATCGCCTTCGGCATGACCTAAGCGTAGTTCATAAAATTATCTGCTACAACATCCTATCTGTCAACGACTACTTCAGCTTCAACCACAACAATACATGAGCACACAACAGATACAAACTCAAAGTGAACCTCTCCAAACTCGATTGCAGAAAATATGACTTCAGCAACAGAGTGGTTAATGCCTGGAACTCACTATCTGACTCTGTGGTTACATCCCCAAATCCCCAAAATTTTAACCTTAAACTGTCTACTGTTGATCTCACCCCATTCCTAAGAGGTCTGTAAGGGGCGTGCATAAGCGCACCAGCGTGCCTACCGTCCCTGTCCAAATATTCCCTTTTATTTGTACCCATTTTATGTATTCAAATAATGTTATACTTATGTATATTTCAAATACATACTTGACTAAATAAATAAATATATATATATATTACATGCCTTACATACTAAAACATCCCTCAAGGTGAAGTGTAATATGCAAGGGTCCCTCTCGAAGTCAGTCAAAACTCAAAAGGGGGTTAAACAGGGGTGAATTTTGGCCCCCTTGCTTTTCAACTTCTATATAAATGACATGGTACAATGGTTAAATAAACTAAATTACCACCCCCCAAAAATAAGTGATCGAAGCATCGCCCTGCTGCTCTATGCAGATGATGCTGTGATCCTCTCCAGCATACCAGTAGGCCTTAAAAGAGCCTTGTGAGCCCTCGTTCAGTATTGTAATTACAATAAACTGGACATAAATTATAAGAAAACAAAGATTATGGCCCTTTCAAAAATGCCAAAACTTTATTCATGGTATCTAAATGGCCATAATATAGAGCAGGTTCACCTTCATCACAACCACCTTCAAATACCTAGGGGTGGTCATCCAGGCCACTGGTTCAAGAAAAGCACATGGCGAATATGCGGCTGCCTTGGGCCAAAGATCAGCAAGTGCCATCCTTAAAATTTTACGCACAAAGAGAGGATAATATGTTCCTGCTGCAATTAAGCTTTTTCTAGCCAAGTCGCTAGCACAGCTTCTTTATGGGACCTTCCTCAGACCCTCAGCTTCGTGTTTCACACCATTGGAAAAAGTTCAGTCCAAATTTATTAGAGCAATTCTACAGATGCTGCGTTGTGTCTCAAATGCACTTCTGCACCTGGAGACAGGATTGGCAAAAGTTGAAGCAAGAATTTGTGTAGCATCTTTAAATCTCTGGCTAAAGCTTAACTTCTTTCTGCAAGGCCTTGCTCCATTAATCCTCCAAGACAAATTCTCCTCTTCATGGATCAAGCCTGTCAAGTCCAACTTTGCCAAACTAGGCTTCTCCTCAATACTCAAGTTGGACTATGACCAAGTAAAACAAATCTTGTGATAAAAGGTAGAGGACATCGAAAGGCAAATGGACTTAGGGAAAGCTCCGTTGTTTCTGGCTCCAGATGCCATTAGATATGTTGTTACTCCTGCCAGCTATCTTAGCCAGTTGGAGTCGGCATACCATTGGAAAGCATTTTCGCTTGCACGGTGCCATGCACTTACATCGGCTGTATGGCAAGTATAAAAAGATACCATTGACTGAAAGACTCTGTTCCTGTGACTCAGGAGAGGTTTTACAGACAGATTAAAAAAAAACATATCCTTCCAATGGAGGATATCCTGGCCGTTCCAACACCGCTTATCTCCAGTGACTGCTTAAGTCCATAACTATAGCACAGGTGGCTAGATTCTGCACAGCAGCACTGGGGATTTGTCAGAAACACTTGTCTAATCCACCATAGCTATTTTATACAAAAAAATGTGGCAAACCCTTTGCACAGCTTATTCCTTTCACTTTTAGTAACTGACTATGGGCCACACAGTTTATGGATTGTAATTTTAGTATAGTTAGACCATGTGTAATTGAAAGACTGGATTTTATCATAGATTTTATCTATTATTTTATTCTAGAAATTTCTAGTGTTTTCATTTGTTCTGGTCTCTGCTCTATGACTGTAATAAACTGAATTTGAATTGATTTCTGCCTTCTGCTTCTTTTTGTTTTTTGTTTTTTTTTCTTGCTCCAGTTTATTTATGGCCTTGTAGCTTTATTCATTATACTTGTAAGTCTAGCATACAGCTTGTATCCTAGTAACCAGAATGATTCCTTTACAAATATGCTGAGGGCGCTTTATATATTCATTTTGTAACTGTTAATAAACACTAGATTGGTATTATATTTTTCAACTCTGAAGCGAACCTTGCTGACACCATCTTTGAGGCTTCAGGGTTGCCACAAGGAAGAAGAAGGGACAGGGCGGGGGGGGGGAATAGATAGCTGGGATTTTGTAGTCAAAACAAAAATTTTTCCTGTGGGAACCAAGGACATTCCAATATGGCTGGGGAGAGGACAGTGGAGTAACCAAGCAACCGGCCAGCACCTCTATTGGACAATGTGACTGATGACTTGGGGGAAAGGGGGAATGTTTACTTTTTAATCAGGTGAAAACCATGGGAACTTTCAGAGTCAGTTTTCACCAGTTGTGCCAATATGATGTATCCAATAAATTGTTCTTTGAGGAATCCACCTGCCTCAGAGTTCTGCTTTCTATGGGTGCATTACTTGGAATGCTGACATTAAACCGACTCTCCCTTAGCTCTCTGTCTACCCAGAGCTGCCCTCCGGGATCCTGAGCCCTGGCTGCTCACCCGATCTACCGAGGGAGCAGAGAAGACTCAGGGAAGATTGCAGAGTTGGACAAGTGAGAGGAAGAAGTCTCGGGCGCCGGTGCTGCCCCCCTTGAGAGCTTGCAGACCCCCTTGGAAAGCCAGTGGATGGCGGTGGTGGTGGCAGAGCTCGCCTTTCAAATGGCAACCCAACTGAAAGTCCATGCAGAATGGCCAATCACCAGAGACCTGTATCAAGTGGAGGAGGACTTCAGATGCCGGGGCTCAGTCCAGGGACTGGCAAGAGATTTTCCAGTGACTTCGACATGGGAGCTGATGGCCACTGTTCCCCAATGGAGGACGAAGGGACCCCTGGAGCTGGATGAGTCCGGGGACTGGAGATTCCAGATGGCATTCCACAGCCAGACCTTGGAGGTTTACTGGAGAGGTTCGAGAGGATGAGCCTCGAAAGCCTGAGGCAAGTGCGCCGGATCAAACGAGCCAGAGTGGTCCTGAGCCAGCCGACCCTGACATTCCCTCCCCGATGAAATCAGGCCTCCGTTCCAACAGCCCACCATCCAGCCCCCTGCCGGTCCCCTTGGCACAATCAAGCCTGGGGCCACGACAAAGCCCGCTAAGACCTTGTAGAGGGGCAAGCCAACCACCAGCATGGCAGGTGCCTCCTGGTTGGGCTTACTACCCCAGGCACAGCTGGGTCCAAGCGCAGTGGGCCCCTGCTGGTGTGCCACCACAGCCCCCTGTGCCAGCTCCTCCCCTTCCCCCTCCAGCCACACTGCCACCAATCAAAGCCACCTTCGATGGGGACCTGGATAAGCTCACATTCTTCCTGAACCAGGTGTGGGCTCACTTTGATGACCATGGCCCTAGCTACCTCACCGATCAAGCCATGCTCCGAGGCATCTCTGCAAATCTAGAGGGGGAAGCAGCTGAATGGGTGACGCAGATCCATGACAAAGATGCACCAGAGCTGGGAAACATTGACACCTTCCTGCAGGAGCTGAGGGCTAGATTCAAAAACGAGTTCCAAACCCAGCAAGCTGAAATCCGCAAAATCAAGCAGAAGGGTTGCCCTGCCAAAGAGTATGTCAGGGAATTCAGAAGAGTAGCTGGGATGCTGCAGCACTGGCTGGAATGACTCCTGGTCTACTTCTTTAAAGAAGGCTTAGACGCAGAGCTACTTCACACATGCGTCTTTCAAGGGGTCCCTGATCGCATCCATGAGTGGTACCAAATGGCAGTGGCCTTGGACCTCAAACTCAATCGGCACAAGAAACGTGGGTCCGCAGAGAGGAAGCCAAAGAGCCAACCCGAGAGGAGCCAACTTGGTCGGTGGCCCAACCCCCGCCAAGCCGAAGAGCAGCCGAGGGAACCTCAGGGCAGCCCATCAAATGCTTCTGCTGCAGCCAGCAAGGCCACCGGTTAAGGGGGTCCAACTGTCAATCCTGAAGCGAACCTGGCTGAGGCCATCTTTGAGGCTTCAGGGTTGCCACAAGGAAGAAGAAGGGATAGGGAGGGAGGAAATAGATAGCTGGGGTTTTGTAGTCAAAACAAAAAGTTTTCCTGCGGGAACCAAGGACATTCCAACAGGTGGCTGGGGAGAGGACAGTGGAGTAAACAAGCAACCAGCCAGCACCTCTATTGGACAATATGACTGATGACTTGGGGGAAAGAGGAAACGTTTTTAATCAGGTGAAAACCGTGGGAACTTTCAGAATCGGTTTTCACCAGTTGTGCCAATATGATGTATCCAATAAATTTTTATTTGAGGAATCCACCTGCCTCGGGGTTCTGCTTTCTATGGGTGCATTACTTGGAAAGCTGACATATATGGTTTAATTAAAAATAATTATATTGCTTATCTTAAAATAGCCTAAAATAGATTTAGATATGTTGTCGCATAAATGTGTTCTTTTAAGCAGTTTATGAGTTCCCCCATATATTATCTGTAATATATGTAGGTCCAATATAAGGCTCTGCTTCTTGGGCCCAAGCAATGGGAAGAATTAGTGCCAATAGAAGAGAATATTTGTACCTCAGGGTTGAACTGTGTGATCCTTGCACTTTATGCACTGATGATGTTACCTCATTTGGTAATGAAATGTCTGCAAGAAAACCACCAACCTCAGAGAACATGGAAGAATTAGTGTCCAGATATTCTGAAGTGCTGTGTAATACGTACAATCAATTTGTGAATGCCTTGTCGGAGGACTCATAGATAAGTCCTCTTAAAGTCATTAACTCTATTGAGTTTGTTTAATTTTGCAGTTGGAAAGCATATCTGATTGAATTTTATGAAACTTCGGAAACTACTCCATTTGCTTACTGGATCACTTACACTAAAGTGACAACAAATAGGGAAATACTTGCTTTGACAATTTTTTATGCAACCTTCCACACAAAAGATCTTCAGAGTAAATGATGGACACATCATACAGTTTAGTATAGTGTCTCACTCTCAATTACCTTTGTGGTATAGAACAAAGCCAAAAGAAAAAAATGATCTTATTATATCCCATGTTAACAAGAGAACCAATACCTCTTTCCAAAGCCCTCTATATCACTATGTAGAGCTACACACACACACACACACACACACACACACACACACACACACACACACACACACACACACACACACACACTGTATACTCTAGATACTATATAGCTGTTTGGAAAAAATGAAACCTTCCTCTCTACCACATATCTCAATGGCTGTAGCCCAGAATTTCATAGGGTTCACTGACCTTCAAGTATGTTCTACATAATGAATTTATTACATTTATATTTTAATCTGGTCCTGTCCTTTTTACATTCTGGCATGATGCTTAAGACATCTTCTAATTGGACATTTCCCATGCTTTATGTGCTCTCATTTTTCTATTCTAGGAAACAACTGTCACTTTCTTTATTAAGGGAGGGAAGAAGAGTCTTATTGGATACACATAGACACATCCCAGACACAAACACATTATGTATATCCAAAGTTAAATTGAATTTTTACATATAGAGTTAAAACAACAACATGCATGCACGGGCAAGTACAATGAACAAGTTAAAAGGGGGAAAAAACACCTTAGCTGGTTGGCTTTTTGCTTACAACATTCCTTCTGTATAAAAGAGCTGGAGTCTCTGAAGCAGCTGGTTCTGATTCCTTTTATCACAATCACTGCTATCTGCTGGAAACATGAATGTGACCTAGTGTTAAAAAGTAGAATCTTTCAAACATCTCTAGTATAACTTCATGAAGATTCCAGTTTGGTTAGAAATTTGCATGAAATTTAATGACAAATCAAACACTGGGCCTTAAAGAAGAAAAAAAGGTTGCAAGAATTTGGATTGCCTCTTTTGTTATTGAGAATTTTTAAAAGTGTATGGCTGTATTTGTTGTATGGATAAAAACATTTAAAGAAACATTGGGATTGTCTAGTGACAATGGCTAAATCAAGACTCAATGTAAACAAAAGTTCTGCTACTGCAATAATGTTCTCAGCAACATGTTTTATATGGGATTTTGCTTTGCCTAATTCTGCATTAGGAAGCATTTGTCTCATGTTCTGAATGAAATCTGCAAAGCCTCTATTCTCTAGAGCAGGGGTGTGAAACTCACATCATCATGGCGGCGTCACGTGATGAATCGGGACTTTTTCCCCCTTCACTAAACTGGGCGTGAGCGTGGCCAGCACGTGACGCATCCAGCCCGCAGGCCGCCAGTTTGACAGCCCTGCTCTAGAGCAAGAGTGTCCAATTGTGTCAACTTTAAGACTTGTGGACTTTAACTGTCAGAATTCCCTAGCCAGCCTCCAACTCTGGGAGTTAAAGTGCCCAACTCTTAAAGTTGTCAAGGTTGGACACCTCTGCTCTAGAGTCTCAGGTGGAATCACCTACTTTCTGGAATATTCCACTGAAGATGCCAGAACGTTTTCCAAAATTCCTCTATTTACGAAAAGAAAGTGATTGATTAATTCTTGCTTTCTTATTAAAAAAAGAAACACATGTAAAGAGTCAGGCCTGTATAGCAATGTTCTTGAATCCAACATTGTTGTTAGAATGCTGTTGGCATTAATTTAAAGAAATTATTATCAACTTTTTGCAATCTGCAGTGTGGTTTCTAATTACAGTGTCTAGTCATTGTCCCTGACTAATTCATAGTGCTAGTATTTATATTAAATTCTATATTATTGAAGCCAATTATATGAAGAAATGTATCTTCTATGTATCTGAATGGACTCTAAAAATAAGTTCAAATTACTCAACATCAGTTCTTGAATCTGTCCATTCATCTATAATTACATTTTAGAAAGCAATAAAGAATAAAACTATAAGATGTCCTGACCAGGAGTGAAGCCCATGGTCCACCATTAAAAAGTTGCACCACTGTCTCTCCTAGCAGATGTTCAAATGTATTTAATGTACTACTTGGCTGCTATGTTTAACAGCAGCTAAGAAGCTTTTACTTTCTGAATTTTTAATACGTAGGTCTGCAATTTTTAACGTGAAAACTTTGCCTAGTATCATTTAAAAAAAATTCAGCAAAACAAAACAAAACAACCAGGCAAACATTTCCCCACCCTCTGTAATCAAGTTGGCATCTACAATAATTTATTTGAGCTATTGTGCACATATATCACACCTGGAAAAAGTTGATAGCACATCATAATTTAAACCAGCAGGTTTCTGTTTCTTCAGCAACAAATTGGATCTTTTATTTGCAGCAAAGCTTTTAATTTGAATTACTGAGATCCTTTGTGGCTAACATATTAGCAGTTTATTGCAATCTGAAAGCTTGCAGAAGTCAATTATCTTCCAGTCTAAGCTCTCCAATCTCACCATTTCATTGAAATTATGTATATCATCTCCTGTAGACATATCAAGTACACTTTTAAAAATTCTCAGAGAAAACGAATTATTTATTATTAATTATAAATATTAAAGATGATTAAACAGACCTGATTGTTTATTTGAACTGCACACTAAAGTTGCCTGCATTTTGTAAAGATGTATGAATAAAAATATTCTTGAATTTTGGATTTGTTCACTATTTGACAATATAACTATCATTTTGACTTTTTTCATGTGTATCATAACATTGTATAAGATTGTTGCACAAAACACATAATTGTGGGTTTTTGTTTCTGGATTCAAAATAATATTAAATGCAACTTTGATTTATTTTCTTATCCTTGAATCATCTATATCTTGAAATTATATCAAACAGCAGGAAAATAAAAATAAAGTAGTCTCAACTAAGAATGAGGAAAAATTCTTATATGATCCTAGCTTCTAGATCTAGATTGTTTTAGTTTTCTTATGCACAACCTTGTGCATAAATGGTGACAATAGCCAATAATATGAACAAAGCAATAAAATAATCATGGGTACTGATTCTTAGATTATTCAAGGTCAATACAAAATAGCTGTAAATAAATGACTAGCATCCATACATAATTCCCTACATCCAATAAGCTGAGCTTAAAATGAATTCTGTCACATATTCTAGTACGTATTCTGCCTTTATTTGGTTTGCTAATCTTTTTCTAATATTGGAAAAATATGCTGACTTGAAACATGGTTCCAAAAACATACAAGTAAACAGAACAGACCTACTGTAGTTCATTCTTACCCATGTACTTCAAAAAATAGGTTCAGACACCGAACCACATTTCTTGGCTTACTTGATTGTTTGTACATCCAAGGTCTCAAAAACAACTTCATATAAGGTTGTGTGAAGGTCCTATATTGTCACTTCCATTAGCCAGATGTGTTTCTTGTTGTTGAGACTGATTAAAGCATTTATTTCCTGTTTATTAACCTGCCTCTATTATGTTTATTTGAAAAAAAAACCAAAACTTCATGCTTTATTTTAATAAGGTTTTTGTTCAGAAATGAAACTTCTCTCCTTCAACATATTAACAATGCTGGTGAACATTTTTAATTGGCTGTTTTGCTACACAAAAGTAAACTAGGGATTGGTAAAGATAGACTCTTGCTTTTTAATTTATTTGATTGTATGTCTTATGAAATATCCTTCACTGAAGTAGGGCAAATCAAAGACCAATTAATCTGTGTACATTCTGAAAGGTGTTGAAAATGTTTGTGATGTCACTGCAAAAGGGAGATGCATTTTTTAATGATAAGATGCTGTGGGTCACGCTGTACTGTTTTGGTCTCACAGCCATGTGTTCTTTTCTTTGTGATAGTATTTTTTTGTTTTTAATTTTGATTACCATGTAAGCAAGCACAGTATGTGGGAGGCTAAATGAACAGTTAGATAATAACAAAATGTGCTTTCCACTATGCCAAATTCTTTATTGGTACTAAAGGTCATACCCCCTTCTTCAGTTTTAAAAAATCACTAGTTCTAAATGACACTGACCTGCTAATCTAGACATTCTCAAATCTCAAAGTGAGCAGACTTGATTGGGAACAATATCTGTATTTCTAAGAAGCCTCTTTTTTCTTTTTTTCCTTTCTTTTAAACAGAAAGATGAGAAAGAAGGGAAAAATAATGTTCAACACACAGGTTAAGAATGTGCAATCCTATGCTGTTGGTCTACTAAAATATTCAATTGAATACTAAAGTATTCAATTTATTTCAGTGGGTCTTTTCCCCAAATAAATGGGTTGAACTATGGATAACTAAATATTCCATATTAATAAATATGGTGATTTTTAGGGAAAAACAAGAAAAAGAGCAAAAAATGAAAATGATAAATAATCTAAAATGGATTCTTTTTTAAAAAAAATAGTTTTTACTAAAAGATTTAAAATATACATAAGAAATACATTTAAAGAAAAAATAGTAAATGTAAAAAAGGAAAGGAAAGATGAGATGAAGAAAAAAGAAATAGAAAAAAGAATAAAAAAGAACAAACAACCTTTTATATACTGGCAGATGTCATCTCAGAACCACTGTACCACATCTTCCAAAAATCCTGGAGCACCGGGGAACTACCAGAGGACTGGAAAAGAGCTGATGTGGTTCCCATCTTCAAAAAAATGGAGGGGGGGGGAAACCAGACCCAGGAAACTACAGACCAATCAGCCTAACATCAATACCCGGGAAGATAGTGGAAAAGATAATAAAAAAACAGATCTGCCAACTTCTAGAAACGAGTAAAGTAATAACTAGAAGTCAGCATGGGTTTGTTAAAAACAGATCATGCTAAACCAATCTTATTTCATTCTTCAACATAGTGACTAAATTAGTAGACCAGCCAAATACTGTGGACATAATAGACTTCAGCAAGGCATTCGATAAAGTAGACCACAACCTACGTCTTGGTAAGTGGGATAGATAGCATCACCATCAGATGGATTCATAAGTGGCTGATAAACCGTACTCAACAAGTAGTCCTTAATGCTACTACATCTACATGGAGGGAAGTAAGCAGTGGGGTACCACAAGGTTCTGTCCTAAGCCCAGTACTCTTCAATATCTTCATAAAAGACTTATATGAGGGAATAGAAGGGGAACTTACCAAATTTGCAGATGATACTAAACTAGCAGGAATAGCCAACACCCTAGATCAGCGGTTCTCAACCTGTGGGTCGCGACCCCTTTGGGGGTCGAACGACCCTTTCACAGGGGTCGCCTAAGACCATCGGAAAACACATATTTCCGATGGTCTTAGGAACAGAGACACTGCATTATCACGCCAAAGGGTCGCGGCATGATGACATCATCACGCCAAAGGGTTGCGGCATTAGGAAGGTTGAGAACCACTGCCCTAGATGATAGGCAAAAGATCCAAATGGATTTTGACAGACTTGAACACTTAGGCAAGAAAAACCAAAAGTACACATATAGACTGGGTGAAACCAGGCTTAATAGCAGTAACTGTGAGAGGGATCTTGGAGTCTTAGTGGACAACCAATTAAATATGAGCCAACAGTGTGCGGCAGCAGCCAAAAAAGCCAATGCAATCCTAAATTGCATTAACAGAGGGATACAATCAAGATCAAGTGAGGTACTAATACCACTCCATAAAGCCTTAATAAGACCACACCTAGAATACTGCATCCAGTTTTGGTCACCACACTGTAAAAAAGATGTTGAGACTCTAGAAAAAATGCAGAGAAGAGCAACCAGGATGATTAGGGGACTGGAGACTAAAACATACAATGAACCGTTGCAGGAACTGGGCATGGCTAGTCTAGTGAAGAGAAGGACCAGGGGAGACAGGATCCATTCCATTCCATTCATACAGACCAGACAAGGAATAATGAATGGAAACGGAACAAGGAAAGGTTCAACCTGGAAATAAGGAGAAATTTTCTGACAGTGAGAACAATCAACCAATGGAACAGCTTGCTTTCAGAAGTTGTGGGAGCTTCATCACTGGAAGCTTTCAAGAAGAGACTGGACTGCCATTTGTCAGCAATGGTGTAGGGACTCCTGCTTGGGTGGGGGGTTGGACTAGATGACCTACAAGGTCCCTTCCAACTCTGTTAATCTGTATACATAAAGAAGAGGCTTCCAAACTTTGTCTCAACAGTTGTTCATACAATTCTAATCAAATCTCCCATTCAGAATATTCAGATCTAACAGTTTTGGTTAGTTTGCTCTTGTATAGAACAGTGACGGCGAACCTTTTTGTTGCCGTGTGCCAAAAGTACGCGCATGCGCGCATGCCAGCACTCCTGCGTGCCGGCTCCCCTAAATGCAACACGCGCACGCGCACACACACGCGTGCACCGCCCACACGTGCATGCGCCCACGCTGCGCATGCGTGCACCCACTGCGCATGCGCCCCCGCACCCTATTTTGGATCAACCTTTGCCGGCGCGAATGGCCTGCCTTTGCAGAGGCAGCGGCGGCTCCTCCTCCTCCTGCCAGCCTCGTGCTCCGGGCAGCAGCCAGCCAGCCAGCCAGCCAGCCAGCCAGCCAGCCAGCCAGCCAGCCAGCCAGCAGGACCGCGGAGGAGCGAGCTGCCCAGCCTGCAGTTGCTGGCGTGCCACCCTTGGATCAATGCTCCACTCTGGGCATGAGCGGGTGCAGCCCAGCCTGCGCAGCCTGCCCCTCTCAGGGACCGCAAGCTGGCTTGCCCCGCTCAGCCTGGCTCCCAACCCCACCGCCAGCCACTCTTGTCTTACGTGGCAGTGGCGGCGCATCCTCCTCCTGGCCGCGACTTGCAAGCCAAAAGTGCAGCCCAGCAGTGCCCGCGCTAGAGGAAAAAAGAGGAGCTGGCCGAGCGCCGGCATTGGCGGGAGCGCCGGAAAGGCGGCCCGCTTGCCTTTGTATCTCGTGCAGCAACAGGAAGCCGGGCATTGCCAGGGCCCTTGAAGCCACCCAGCGGTCTTTGCCCTTCTCGAGCAGAGCCGGTGAAGAAAGCAGCCTCCCGAGTAACGGCAATCTCCGAGCCGCCGCGCCACACACACACAGTACCACACCACGCACCCTAGTTTGCAACTGTGGCCCTTGATGTTCAGGGCAAGTCCCTGAAATTTGCCATGCTGGACACTGCCTGGAGTGCGAGGCTGGCAGGAGGAGGAGGTCGCTCCTGCCTCCCTCCCCGCCCTGCTGCCCCGGGCGCCCGAGCTGGCCGGTCGCTCCTGCCCTTCCCCTTTCAGCTGCCGCTGCTGCTCTTCTGGAGCCTCGCTTCCCCCCCCCCAATGGACCACTTCAGACTCGTGCCAAATTGGGCGGAGGGAGGGGGATGGTAAAGAAGAGGCAGCTGCCGATGCATGAGGATTGCCAACCCTTCTTTTTCTCCCTCTGGCATTGAACCCGGCTGACTTGCTTGCCCCCAACCACGCTTGGTTACCCTGTTTGTTTTCATTTAGCTGCCGCTCAAACTCGTAGAAGTCCAACGTGGCTAGGAGAAGGACTCTTGGTGGCTGGAAGGGGGTGGGATTTCTCCTCCAGCAATCTAAGCGAGAAATCCCCCCCCCTTCCAGCCACCGAGAACAAGCAGTCCTGCCCTGCTGCTTTCCTGGGGCTGCGCAGAGGTTCTCACCCTGCTGCTTGTGCCTGGGATGCTGCAGGAGAAATCTCCCACTTCCAGCAACTGAGAACAAGCCAGCGCAGCCCCCCCCTCCCACCCCTTCTCCCAAGGGAGCGCACCCACTTCCCGGCCAGCACATCTCTTACAAACGTTCCTTTGGCATGGACTCTGCTCCTTCGGCAGTGTTGCTTGTTCTCGGTGGCTGGAAGGGGGGGATTTCTCCTGCAGCATCCTGGGCACAAGCAGCAGGGTGATAACCGCTGCACAGCCCCAGGAGAGCAGCAGGGGTAGGACTGTGTCAGATCCCAAAGAGTGATTGTGCCATTCAGTTGAGAGAAGGGGGGGCCTTGGGTTTGATTTATTAGCATTGCCTGTGTCAATGGACGATTTACAATCCATGCCCAGGCGCAAAACATCCTGAGATCTCTTCACTTTTGGAGAAGGTTTATGAGGGGCAATGTGGGATGTTTCACTTCAATGGATAA
>QLTV01003093.1:89341-100688 GCA_003457575.1 Thermophis baileyi
TCTCTCTCTCTCTCTCTCTCTCTCTCTCTCTCTCTCTCTCTCTCTCTCTCTCTCTCTCTCTCCCTCCCTCTCCCTCTCTCTCCCTCTCCCTCTCCCTCTCCCTCTCTCTCTTCCTCCCTCCCTCTCTCTGAGC
The DNA here is from genome assembly GCA_003457575.1 of Thermophis baileyi. Classification (NCBI taxonomy): domain Eukaryota; kingdom Metazoa; phylum Chordata; class Lepidosauria; order Squamata; family Dipsadidae; genus Thermophis; species Thermophis baileyi. Next base: position 89,475 of record QLTV01003093.1, read on the forward strand.
TGCACCTCCCCCCACTTTGTTCGGGAGCAAAAGCTGCTGAGGATTAAACAGTAAGACAACTCCACCAGCGTTTGCAAACGCCCCATCCCTAGCTGTCCCCTGCGTTTTCCCGCAGCAAATCAGGGTTTGGAGGAGCCGTGTTCTCTCTCTCTCTCTCTCCCCCCTCCACCTCTCCTTGCAGAAAAGGAAAAGATCGAAAATGAGCTAACAGGAAGTGAAAAGTATCTCCTTTTCTAGTCGGGGCAAGGCTGGGGATTGCTGGCAACTTTAAGACTTGTGGACTTCAACTCCCAGAATTCTCCAGCCAGCATAGTTGGCTGGAGAATTCTGGAAGTTGAAGTCCACAAGTCTTAAAGGTGCCAAGTTTGAAGACCTCTGCTTTAGTTCGATCTGACACTGAGACGGGAGTCTCAATCGCTTTAATACCGGAGAGATTGGTGGAACGAAGTGCATTGAACTCGGGTTTCTTTCATTTTGATAACTGGAGAGGGAGGAGAGGTTTCTGTGCGCACGCTACCGTAGGAGGCTGCTCAGAAGCACGGAGCAATTTTGCATACTGTTACAAATCCTTCTCCCTGCCTTGAACCCCCGGCCACCTCTGGGTTAGGGTGGAGAGCCGCCTTGAGAGCATCCTTCTCCGGGCAGGGGCGAAGAAGAAGAGCCGACGCCCTCCTCCTCCTGTGGCTCCTACCCAGTGCTCTCTCTTCTCTCTCCCCTTCGCCTCCCCACACTTGTTTACCCGTCCCAGAGAGCTCCTTCCCTCAGTGGTTCCTTTTCTTACCTCTAGGCAGCTATGCTGACTTTGTCCTTAAAGGCTGCTCCGCACCTTTTGATCTTTATCGGGCATGGAGAAAAGTGACCCTGTGAAGGGACCGAGCCTGCTGCTGAACTTGGAAGCTTAGAGGCTTCTTTTCCACCCAGCCGCTGGCTCAGGGCGCCCAAAACTCAGCTTCTGCGCATGTGCAGAAGGAAACCCCCCCGGAAAAAATAAAAAAAATAGAAAAAAATTCAAAAAAAAGATGGCGGTGCCCATGGACCGGCACCGACCGACCCGGTTCGGTGACGTCATCGTGGCGTCACCAGCGGGCTGCTACCGGTTCGGCCGAACTGGTCCGAACCAGGAGGAACCCACCCCTGCCCCACACCCAGGCCACCTCCACTCTGCCTTCCACCCTGCCTTGCCTTGCCTTGCCTCGCCTCACCCCGTGGTGGCACCAGCACCGGCAGCAGCAGCAGCCCCACCCAGCAGGAGCCCCGCTGCCCCTCTGCCCCTCCGCTCTCCTCCAGCACGGGAAGGTTGCAAACCCAGAGATGAAGCTGCCATCTCAGCCCGCTGGGTTGCAGTCCAGTAAGCCATGCCTGGCCGCGCCCCACCTGTAGTGGTCTTTTGCACCTCGGGCACTGAAGCCTGTGCAGCGCAGGTGGGTGTGCGGCCATCAGGCCAGCCCTTTAAGCGGCAGCCCTTTAAGTGGCAGGCAGAGGCAGAGGCACAGGGGAAAGCACACGATCCGGCTCATTGGATGCTCTGGGTGGCCACCCATTCTGTTTCAGCCGTAGCAGCTGCAGACAAGTAAAGACAGATAGTGGGGCCATAGCAAGGCAGCCTAGCCAATCGTTGTCACTGCCACGTCATGGCCCCTGCCCACTTGGCCTCCACTGTCCAACCTTGTCCTCCAACTCCAACCGCACACGTGGGATGAGCCTCCTGCCTGCTCCTACACCTCCGACAGCCCCGACAAACAGGAAAGGCAGGGAGTTCCCCTCCCCAAGAGGCAGCTGGGACTCCTTTCCCTGCTCTGCTCTACTCTGCCCTGCCCGAGCCCAGCCTTGGAGCTGCCCTCTGCCAGAGTCGGGATGCCATTTGAGGCCTGTTTCAGCATCTCCTGAATCCCATCAGCCAGTCTGCCTCCAAAGGAGCTGTTTAAGCAAGGGGGTTGTGGAGCAAGAGACCAGATCCACTCAGGAGGTTCTGGACTCTGAGCAGTGCTTAAGTGTCAAATCAGGTGGCAATGTCTATTGAGGACAAACTCCATTTAGAAAAGACGGAGCAGGGATTAGTCAAAGAAGATAATGACAACCGGGTCACCCCTCTTCCCTTCAGACTACAGAGATGATGCCTACCTAACAACAAAGAATGAGACATAGCGTGCTCCTTGCCACAGTCTCCAGAGTCCATCTATGCCACTCATACCTCAGAACTTGTGGACAACACCATAGTGCAAACGACGCAGCAGCCTATGGCCACACCATAAACAACAGTAAGTTTCAAAAAGCAATTGAACCAGTCTTCTGCAATGTCTCCCACAGTATCTGTTCAACAGAATGGTGTTGAATATATATCAGATGACCTCAGCAATTCTAAGGGAGAAGCTAGCAATGGTATGTTATATTAGATCACTTTCAGGTTCCCAGAAGCTTCATCAGAAACTGCAGTGGCGCCACCTCATTGACAACCATATCAGCAAAAAAGCAATGGCAGCTCACCTAACGCTACCATCTCAGAACTCAAATAGTGGTATTGATTGATACCAGGCATGGAGTGTCATGCCCCAGCATATAACTTTTATATACTGTTGTTGCTCTCTAGCCCCATCTAGTGGCCAGAGGGACAAATATGCCCCAACATACGATCTTTATATACTGTTGTTGCTCTAGCCCCATCTAGTGGCTGGAGAGACAAATGCCAAGTATATTGTTTGAAGCTGACCACACCCCATTACCCATCAGCCCACACTCTCAAAACAAGTGCACGCTGGGAAGCCAGACTCCATTTTCCTTTAGCATTTGGAGAAGGCAGAAGCACAAAGAAGAATCCATCTTAATCTGTGGCATATGGTCATCCAAGGACAAACCCACATCCCACACACAGAGCATTGCTGGTGAGATTTAAATTGCTTGTATTTATTAATTATTATGTTCAGCAATAACTTAATACTATCTATCTTGTATTTGGTTCTCATTGTATGTATCCCTATTTACCCCAGTTTCATCATATCCTGTTCTTTCAATAAAGCATTCAGATCTATGCACACGGTCTGTTTTATTGGAGGATATGTGGGTTTAGCTGCATGTCGAGCTGCACACAGACTAACATGTAGTGAGGATAGAACAGGAAGCTAAAGCAGACGTGTCCACAGCATTCACTGCTATTGTCAAAAAGGTACACATATAACAATTGATATGAGTTTATATCCTGTCAATAGTGACACTGCTTTTTCATCTTCACCATCACTTCTAAATCCAGAGATTACCTAATCCAAATGCTGCTGGATTCTGCAATTTCAATTTCACAAATCTTTAATCTTTCTATTTTTGCAAACCAGTATAAACTCCACTACCTACCAGCAAAAACCATAGGAGGAAGAGTATTTCTACTAACATCTTTTATATGGTACATTTGGGGAGAGAAACATTTCCTCATAGAACCAGTGGAGGGAATAAATCCATCATTGGTATATTGCAGCTTTGATTTAGAAAAGGGCTTAAGAGACTTTCGAGTTTTAAAACTAATGACAGCATTTCAGTTTCCTCAATCTGATATTTTCTAAATGGGTTGGACTACAACTACCAAGATGCTAGTAATTCACTACATCTGGAAGCACTGTAACAGCAATATTTAATAATAAGAAATATTTCCTATAATAGCCTTTATATAATAGCCTTTATATAATCACTATGAAAGTTGTAACTACACTGAACACAATTTTCTCAAAGCTAGGAGCCAACATGCAATACTAAACAGATACTATATGTAGGACATGCATGGTGAATTAGTAAGTAAGATTGTGATTAAACAATCCCATAAACATATCACATGCTTGGATTTATTGTGCCAGCTACCGTCTAATTTGATCTTGTAAATGAGTTCTTCACTGTGGAACATTATTTTTCAAGCAACTGTCTTTCACATTCTGTTTGCACAATCCAGAAAGGACCACAGCTAAAAACTGGAACACATGGTCTGTAAACAAAAATGTCTAGGATTAGTTCCTGGTATCTGCAGATACAGGTTCTTCAGATAGGGAAGCCTTTAGTCTAAGGCATATGTGCCACTGTGGGCCTATGAAGTCAACACTGAACCATATGGACCAGTGATTTCATTCTGTGAAATAGAATTGGTCGTGCTCTTTATGACAGTAACAATAGTTATCCAAAGTGGCATGTTAAAGCCTCAAGATGTTTTGCATAAGAAGTTATCTGCAACTTAACTAAAACCAACTGATTTTCAAGTAGGCAATCTAAACTGCTTTCAACATCTCTTGTCCTCACAAGGTCAGCTGTTATTAGTTACTAGGGTAACATGCTTCAAGGAAGAAGTATCCTAATACCTTTCAAGGTTGAGAGGCTTTATATTATCTCACTCTCATTGACAACCCAAAATTTATCCCTGGACAAAGAAAATGATTGTTTAGAAAGCACTTTTAAAAAGTTTTTTTTTTTGTCATCCGTTATTTCATTTTGCTTTTGTTTTAATTGTATTCATTGTAATGATCCTTCTCCAATGCAATGGGATTCACTCTATTACTTATATTAATTAGCTGCATATCATGTAGCTTCTTCTAAAGCAGTGGTTCTCAACCTTTCTAATGCCGCGACCCCCCTGTGACCCCCCCGCTGCTGCCGTGACCCCCCCGCCGCCGCGACCCGCTCCCCGCCTCCTCCCCGCGCGGGATGAGGTGACAAAGGGGGCGTGGCACCAGGGGCGAAATGCTCCCGGTTCGGGCTTGCCTGCGGGTCGCCGGACAGCTGATAGCGTCGGAAGCGGGAGACTTCGCCCGGACACCACCATTTGGGTTCTTTTCCCCTCTGCGCATGCGCAAAGTGTTCTGCACATGCGCAGAGGGTAAAAGAACCCAAATGGCGGCGTCCGGGCGGGTGGGCGAAGTCTCCTGCTTCTGTCGCTACCGGCTATCCGGCGACCCACAGGCACGGCCGAACCGGGAGCATTTCACCCCTGCAGTGACGGTGGCACCAAGATGGCGGGCTAACGCACGCGGCGACCCCTGTGAAATGGTCGTTTGACCCCTAAAGGGGTCGCGACCCACAGGTTGAGAACCGCTGTTCTAAAGTAAAACATCATTTAAATTGAGTTTGACTTCTGGTAATTTCATGGATTTCCATGTAGATTTCTTTGCAGTAGCAGAGAAGCAATTTGCCATTAATGGTTCCTTCTGGTGGCCCCCCTACCCCAATTTCTTTCTTTAGTCTAGAGTTCTCAAATTTAGAGCCTTGTAATTTTCTGGTAGTCTTCCATTCAAATGCTACCCAGTCCAACCTTCCCAGATTTTTTTCAATCAACCAAATGAACAAGGCGTTAACTAGCTTACATATTGTAAAATATGACCTTAATAATGAAAGAATAATTGTGTTTCTATCTAATCAAATGAGGTGCAAAAAAATTAAAAACAATTCCTTCAAAGGTTAGTAGAAATTAAGATTAAATATAAAACAACATTTTGTAGTTTTATAATTTGACTAGATAACCTATGATCTTTCAGGGGTATTTCATTACCTAAACAGAGAAATAGCGTGACCACAGCTGAATTGCTATTGTTTTGGTTTTAAAATTAAGGAAGAAAAGATAATTTTATTAAAGAAGAAAAATGTGTAGCAAGACAAGCATAAATGCTTTTTGTTTGGCAAATGATTTTTTTGATGACATTTGTGGTTGATCTGCATTCTTTAAAAGTACTCTACTGTTCTCACTTCTTTTTCCTCAGCTTAAAGTAGCATACAGCTGACCATATTGGAATGGGATACTATTTTCTCCAGATAAATCAGTATATTCTCCATGGTTTGTCCTTGCACTTTATGTATAGTGAGAACAAAGCATGACTGTGTCCGCTGAAGAGGGACATCTTTGCCCTCTGATAAATTCAGTGTTAATTCTTTGAATCATGACCATGTCATTTTTGAACACTGATGTAATGATGGATTTGCCCTTGAATAATCACAGAACTCATTTGTAATAGGTTCATCATTGCTATATAAATTGAGGAGTTCATTAGATAGAGGTTGCAGATTGCCTATCATGACCTTTCCCTTCATACAGCAGAAAATTGTGGTTTCTCCAGGAAATAGAAATGCATGACAGTGAGGGCAGACTTTGGTCATGCTACTAATATCAGCAGAAATATTACATCACGCAAATCACGCATTTTGCCCTGATCTTTCTTTGTTGAGTTCTTCTTGTTGAAAGTGGCTATTGTCTTGCTGAAGAAGTCTTTACAATGATTAGTCTTTGTCACATATTGTCAAGTTGATCTTCTGTTTTTTCCTCCATATTTTCTTGACCTTTTCTTGACTTTTCCTTGTGATTCTGGAAAGGTGCAGATCTTTCATCCTGTGTTGCTTCATCTCTCTTCCTCCTAGTCCCATCCTGACAAAGTTTAGTATCATCTCCTGACCACAACATCCCCCCTTTTGAAATGGCATAATTATGCTGGTGTTAATTTAATTTGATTTAATTTAATTTTTATCACAATGTGGTACATTGCAGTTCTCATCTCAGAACAGTTTAGAATCCCTGCTGACTTGTCTATTTAGTTGTAATTAGGGTAGTTATAAAATAAGAACATGTAACTTCCTCAGGGTTAGGGCAGGACCGGTCTACCTGGTCTCTGGCAGCCAAAGGAAGGGCTGGTCTACACTCAGTTTCAGAGTAGGAATCAGTTGAAAAATGAACAGGATGGGCAAGAACTAAGGCATAGTGACTAATATGTTTGATTGACCCTGGATAGATTCAGTTTCTAGTCCATCAATAGCCATAGCAGCTCAGTTGGTGGCTTTCAGTCCAATCTACTTCACAGGGTTGTTGTGAAGAAATATAGGAGGATATAGACCAGGGGTGTCAAACTTGCGGTGTCATGTTGTCATCATGTGATGTATCGTGACTTTTTCCCCATTCGCTAAACTGAGGGTGGGCGTGGCCAGTGCGTGACGCATCTGGCCCGCGGGCTGCGAGTTTGACACCCCTGATGTAGACTATGTATGTATCTTGAGTTCCTGAACAAAGATGGGATATCTTTGCATGTTTGTATGACAAAGAAGGGACACATAAAACAATAGAAATATTCCTTTCTGTACCTTAAAGTTGTTGCTTCTTTAAGAGCCACTTAGGTCAATTCCTTGCTGCTGAGGTCAATTTTTTGCTGCTGAGTTATAAAGAAATTGAGGGATTGTGAGAGTGGAACATCAAAAATGAAGATCACGTGACTGCAGCAGCTATCCAGCAGTAATCAGTAGTGGTGAACAACCAACAACTTTCCCAAGTTTTATTTCTTTGGAAGTCATGGGTCCTTGACATTCAATGCTTTCTGTAAAGTTTGAGGTACCTTAGTTCATAAATCGTTGCCCTATGATGCACAGTTTCACCTGGGTAAAGGTCATGACAGTGAGAGTTTTAGTAGTATATAGATAGATTTGAGATTTAGGGTATTATTGGTTTATGATTATATGACAATCCTAGCTGTCAGCAGTACACAAGGATAATTATGGAACAGATTCTCTCCTTCCCTTCTTTTTTTCTCTTTCACACATACATACACACAAACAAAGCATAAGGAGAGGAGAAGAGATTGTCTTTATCTTTTTAAGGCAATTTTCTCTAGATTTTAGAGATTTAGTAGAGACATGTAAAACTTGACAATCAAATGCCCTGTTTGTGTTAATATCAAATTATTATTTTCCATATGACACAAGGTGATATTAAATACATCACTGAAAAACAGTTGTATTTCTATTTAAGTCAGTCTATTCATTGTATGTAATTTTAATTTAAATACAAATGACATTTACATTTACATTGCATTTAGTTTTTCATTTTAATCCTCTATTATAGTCTATATTGCATTAGTCCCAGCACACCATTCAAATACCAACTGTGACCACTGACTTAGAAAAAAAAAGTTGTGTATTTGTGCTTAACTGGAATTTGGATTGACTGGATTAAATTTTAATGTGATGATCTGTAAAGCTTCAGCAATGTACACTTCCTTCTCCTAAAATTCACAGATAGGAACACTGAGCTTGTAAAGCCATTGCTTAGCAATACACCATGAAGGCAAATGCATGTCTATAAGCAGATAAAACATTCCATTGCATAGAGATCACTGAATGCTGGCCTTATACTCACTATTGTGTGTAGCTAGAAGCATTCCACAGGAATCAAAAATATCTGGAATTCTTTTGATTTATCTCTAAGTCTTATTTCCTGCAAATTCTGATGGTTTCTAGCTTGAAATTTTCAGTAAATGTCCACAATAATCAGGGACCCTTCTCCTATCTTTATCGGATACAATGTGTGATGACTCAGGCTGGGCACAGAAGCAACACAGCTGAAGCAAAGGCTTAATTCCCTTTTATTACTCCAACCTTTCTCCACAATCCCCACAGTTCACTGCATATTCAAGAGCAGAGCTCTAAACACGCATACACGCTTCCAATAGTTCTTGGCTGCTATACGTCCAGAGGAGCAGCACAGTCCTGGGAGCAGAAGTGGTATGGAAAACCTAATCACGGGGCATCCTCATTGGTCAGAAAGTTTGCTGTGGCTGCAGCAAAAAGCCAGAGCAGAGCGGTGTTGCTGTGAGCTCGCACACGGCGAGGCGAGGCGAGGCGAGGCAAGGCAAGGCAAGGCCGGTAATTGCAAGTGGCTGGAAGAATGCAATGCTTGTTCCCGACAAATGCTCCTCCCCACAGCATCTCCTTAAATCCTATTCCCCAGGTGAGCCTGGAGACGAGGGGTGGGGCACCCTCCTCCTGAATCACCGGGTCGCCTTGCGCTGATCCCGCCTCCTCTCCATTCTCTGTACTTGGGGATCAGGCACGGGAGGCATTTGCTCTTCTCTGGAGCTCCATCACTCCTCTGCTCTGCTGCCTGTCCTTTCCATTTCCTTCCCCCTCGCTCAGTTATTCTGCCCCCTCTCTTCCTCTCTGACAACCCTTCCCAGTCCCGAGGGACCTGGGGTTGCCTCATCCTGCTACTCCGGTTGCTCCTCTGGGGCCAGAGAGGCTGCACCATCTTCCTCTGTCAGCCCCAGCTCCATCACCTTCTCCTCCTTGGACCCGGCCTCCGATGGGGCCATGGCATAATGTTACAATATTATAATTAATCAACAATGTGTTTTTTTAACCAAACAGAATTAAAAACAGCCAACTGGCAACCATTCCATTTATATTCAGTTTACTTCATTTGAAATAATTTCAGTAATTCTAGGATTATGAAAAAGGATGTGGATTAAAATATAACACAGAACTAAAATTTTAAGTCAAAAATTTTAGTGACATAAAAATAGATGGCCCTTCCCTATTATGACCTAGAAGATTAATTTAATCCCAAGTGTATATCTGTGTGGAATGACTTAAGCATTCGTTTTCATTAATAAATATTTTGAGCAAACTTAGTGGCAAAGTAGATTTGATAGTGAGAAAAAAAAATTCAGTCAGCTCATAATTCAGTATTATTGGTCCAGTCCCATTGATGTTCAGCTTTTAAAGAAGCCAACCAGAGTTATTATTCAAAGCTTTTAAAAATAGGCTGACGAGAGAAGCTTGTTGATAAAATTATAAGTAATGAAGTAGCCCAAGGAGGAATGTCAGATAGAACAGGAGATCTTGATGTGAAGACCTAGTTTCCTAATTGTTATTATGCTTGCAAGGACATCCTGTAAAAAGAAAAATGAGAGCCTTGTTGAACACCTGCTGTAAAAAGATACTTGGATTCTAGAGCCAGCTTAAATCATTTTTTGCCTGAAACAAACTGCCAAACAAGCCCTAGGCCATTTAATTTCCAAATACCAATAATTAAAATGAGTAATCAGCATTTGGCAGGGCTACAGCCTTTTTCTGCTCTTTTCATTTCCACATAAATTTTACTGAAGGTCAGAGTTTGGAGGGACAGAGCAGAACCTGCCTGCTTTGAGCTCAGGGGAGGCTAAAATATGGCTTGTTCACAATGCCCCTCACAGTTCAGGATTTAATGGTCCTTGAAGATGATAACCTAGAAGTTAATTTCATTCTGTGTCCCCAGAGCAGCCATTGTTATGACAATTTGAATAGACCGAAGGGTACACTTTTTCCCATGATCAAGAATGACCAATGAGGTACAATATAAACTACAGAATGAATGTTTATTGACTACTTTTTTTAATGTTGTTACAGATAACAAAAAGTCCATTCTCCCTGCTACTATTTACCTTTATATTATTCTTTTTCCCCCAATAGCATTGCCATTCTTTATTAATTTGATGATATATAGCCTCTGAGGGAATTCTGACATCACTAATTGCACGTTGTAATCTTAATGTAAAAGGTCATTTAGCATGGTAGGAACAGGACACAATCATCCACCAACAATGATAGTTACATAAGGTATTAGAATCCAAAGTCCAATACAAACTGAATATTTGACAAGAAATACAATGCTAATGTATTTTGAGTAGCCTATTCCATGTACTCTATGTACAAACAGACAAAAGTTAGATAACAGATAATATGCAATTTTTCTGTCCTTTTGCCATGTTTTCTATAAAAGAGGGCATGTAGAATGACCTGAAATACTACATATCCCATAGTTTTCTCCTATCATACATGATCAAATACTTCGATTAATAGGAAACTTACCAAACTTGCCAGTGGTGGGATTCAATTTTTTTTACTACCGGTTCTGTGGCTGTGGCTTGGTGGCCATGGCTTGGTGGTCATGTGAGTGGGTGGGTGTGGCCAATTCAATGTCACTCCCACCCAGTCACATGACCCCCCCCCAGCCACACCTACCCAGGTTTTGTGGCTCCTGGTGTTTTCTGTGGGAAATGGGTCATGTGGCTGGGTGGGCATGGCCAACTTGATTGGTCTCACCCTTAGGAAATTTCTCCTTAGACAAACTCACAATAAAATAGCACTGTTCCAATATTTAGAATAGAATAGAATAACAGAGTTGGAAAGGACCTTGGAGGTCTTCTAGTCCAACCCCCTGCTTAGGCAGGAATCCCTACACCACTTCAGACAAAATGATTATCCAATCTCTTCTTAAAAACTTCCAGTGTTGGAGCATTTACAACTTCTGGAGGCAAGTTGTTCCACTGATTAATTGTTCTGTCAGGAAATTGTAGGCGGGGCTCTTACAAAAATGAGGGAGTCAATCTATTTTCCAAAGCACCAAAAGGCACAAGAAACAATGGAAGGAAACTAACCAGAGAGAGAAGCAACCGAAGA
>QLTV01003093.1:110125-128259 GCA_003457575.1 Thermophis baileyi
TAGTCTTCTCATCGTTCCTATCACCCATCTCCTCCCACTTATGACTGTATGACTGTAACTTGTTGCTTGTATCCTTACAATTTATATTAATATTGATTGTTTCCTGATTGCTTATTTGTACCCTATGACAATCATTAAGTGTTGTACCTCATGATTCTTGACAAATGTATCCTTTCTTTTATGTACACTGAGAGCATATGCACCAAAGACAAATTCCTTGTGTGTCCAATCACACTTGGCCAATAAAGAATTCTATTCTATTCTATTCTATTCTATTCTATTCTTAGTACATTAGAAGTACCTTAAAATTGAAAACAACTATTTTTGGCGACGATGCTTTATGAAAATAAAAATATTGGACCCTGTTTCCACACAGTTACTTTGTACAGTATTTTCCAATTATTTAAATAAGCTCATGTGATAACTTTTCCTAAAAACTGTTCATGTTGACTATTTTGATAGACTCTCTGAATTTGCAGAAAGGGTCCTCTGAGAAGGGTGGATTTGCAGTATTAAAAAAGAAGACAGAGAATGGTGATTTAATGACTGATCTATATGCTCTACCAATTATCTGAGGCCTGCAGTCCTCATTTGTATGACCCAGAGGGCCAATGTATGCCTGTACATACCTCACTAGTTGCTTGGCAATTTATCTACTCCATCTGTATTTATATATTCTTCAAAATATGTTTAAACTTTTAAAAAAATGACTGACTTGCCACAAAGCAAAACACCATCCTCCAGAAAAATCATTTCTTTATTTATATTCCATCATTATTTTTATAAGTAATTCAAAGCAGCAAACATTCCAAATATCCCTCCTCCTCCTCCTATTTTCCCCACCACAGTCCTGTGAGGTAGGCTGGGCTGAGAGAGGGAATGACTGGCCCAAAATCAGCCAGTCAGTTGTTAACTCACTGAGCCATTTCTGAACTTTCCTGCAATGTGAAAAAGAGAGCTATCTGCAGCCAGTGTTTTGTTTAGAAGTGCGTCCACCTGTCTTGAAAAGCAGAAAAATTATAAGCATAGGACTGTGCTTTGCTATGGTGGACAGGGATGCATTTGTCTTCAATTCTTTAAACAAAATATGGCCTTTTCTGGGGAAGAAAGGCAGCTGCATAATCCCAGGAAAAAGGACTTTCCACAGAAGATCGTGGAGAATAATAGAACTAAGAATCTGTGGGAGTTCCGGATCCAGAAGGACAGGCAGGCATTAGATAATCAACAGACACTGTAGTAGTAAACAAATTAATAGACAAAGACCAGAAGAGCTCGGGAGGCCTGGCAAGCGGGGCGAGGCAAGGCGCCCCTCGACATGAGCGATGTGGAGTTGGCCATGCCCACCCAGTCACATGCCCACCCAGTCACATGACCACCAAGCCACGCCCACCAAGCCACGCCCACAGAACCGGCAGTAAAAAAATTTGAATCCCACCACTACATGCCAATATCCTTTTGAAACTGTGGTACCCAGTACTGCACACTATATTTCATGAATGGCCTCATTCATATAGAGAAAACAGAAGAAGGACTTGATATGCCTTTAACACAGTAGTTTTTCTAATTCTGCTCAGAATTCCATTAGCCTTTGCAGTAACTGCCTTACCTGCCAATTCATATTCATCTTATTATCAACTATCACACTCAAGTTACTACAATTTTCTCTGTTAAACAGCATCTTGTTCCTCTCAGCCAACCTCCAATTTGTCTAGATTAGATTGCAATCATATAATCCTAGATATAAGTTAGACATCCCAATTTTATGTCATCTGCAAATCTAATGAACAACCCATCAATTTCATTATCTAGGTCATTAATAAAAGCATTAAATTATTTAGGGCTCAAGATAGATCCTTGTTTGAATTACTGCTTTCCAACTTGATGTTGATCCATCAATGTTAACTCTTTGAGTTAACTAGCCAATGGTGGACCTATCTCTTTTTTTCCTTTCTTGAAGAGGCGATCACATTTGATTTTGCTGATTTTATTGCATCTCTCCAGTTCTCCTTAAGATAATCAACAGAAGTTCCAACAGCAAATTCTGTAAATGTTTTAGGGTACATTTAATCGGGATTTGGGAATGAAAGCATCCAAATTAGCTATATTTTCCTTTAATACATCCTAACTAGCCTTCACTCTTCCTTAATGCATTTGTTTTCAGTCTATGCTACTCAAATCACCATTTCTTTTGAATGTGAAGACAGAAGTTAACAGAGGTGCTGAGATTCTCTATTTTCTCTTGGTCTTTCCCTATTTGAAGTAAGCAGTGAGTGCCTCCTCCTTTGACTTTCCTCCTAACTGTTGCAAAAAATTGTTTCCTTGCTAGCCTTTAGTACATTTTACCCCTTTGCTTCCTGAGTTCTAAAGTTTGGTAATCAGCTATTTCTTCCAGTTCCATTAAGTACACTTCTTTAGTCTACTCTAAACTCTTTTGTAAGCTACAGTATATCTTCAACCACATAAGCTTCTTTAGATGTCTACAAGGTTTTTTTATCACTGGTATTGTTTGAAACTATCCTTAAGTGTTATTCTTGATCTTTTTAAGAAGTTACAATCATCTACAATACCTTTGCCTTCAAGGTTCTCTTCTTGAGGTATCCTGTGTATTATTTCCTTTAGTTTATTAAAATCAGCCTTTCAAAATCCATATGTTGCATTTGCTGGTTTTTGTTTTATTATTTTATTGAACTTTTGTTAAAACCATTAACTTTATTAATGCACTCAAAGTTCCCACTACCCTAATTTCTTCAGCCATCTCATTCATGTCAGTAAAATAGCAGAATTCTTACTGCTCTTCTTAGGAGACAAAAATTATCATGTACAGAAGTCTCATCAAATCAATATTTATTATGGTTATTGATAAAAATACAAGTCAAGAGTTTGTGCATTTTGTGTTTGGCAGACACAGCAATCATAACTACTTTATAGGGTTTTTGTGGGGAAGGGAGTCTTGAGGTTTTTTTAAAGAAAACTGACTCAAAGGACACACAAATCTATACACAACTCTGTCTATGTCTTCTGGCTCATTTGGTAATCCGTACTAGACTCTTAACAAGTTATCCCTTCTGTTACCTTGCTTTTATTTTAACCCAGATGTTTTAGAGTGGTAAGCTCATTATACTGATACACACAATGCTACCTTCTTTCTAGTGTTGATTATTACTTTGAAGCAAGGTGTATTCATCAAGCTCAAGATTTATCTCACCATTTTTTCTGTAATCACTACAACAATTGTCTTTTTCCTCATTACATCCAGTTCAACTTTTTTGTTATTCAGATTTTATGCATACTGTAGAGACCAAGATTATGATGACCTCCCCCCCTCTGGTGGTTAGATTCTGTGTTCCATATACCTTTTCCTTTATATCTATAGTTTCTATTCTTTGTTAAAGTTTAATTTAAACTTTCTTTTGATGCTGTATTTAACCCATTATTTGCCAATTTATACTCACTAATTGTCTTATGAATCTTGCAACCTACACTAATTTAAAGATCTCCTGACCATCTTAGTCAACTGTTGTCCACACATAGACTTTCCCTTCTTAGAAAAATGAACTTCATTTCTGAAAAACTGCCCTTCACGCCATACGTTAATGCCGCTGCTGAAATATCTGAAATTCTGTTGCTTGCATCACGTAGAAAAGAGGATTTCATTTTAAGTAAAAAAAATATCCTTTTCTTGCTGGACTTTTTTGTTTGGCAGGAAGTACTGATGAAAACAAAATCTGGCCCTAAGATCCTTTACCTTTAGATTATCATTTGTGCCCACATGTCTGAAAAGATAAAATATGCAATAAACACAAGTTTTTCTTTTACTCTTGGATTCAGTCACCTGGGAGACAGCCTACATATTGAAATGGAAGATTTGAATGATAAATAGCAGCTTTTGTTCCTTTTAAGAACAAGATTCATCTCACCTACGATCACAACCTTTATTTTTTAGTTCTTGGTGATTGATAATGATTCATTTCCACTTGGATCTGGTGACAGAACTTGGAAGGGGTTTTTTTGTAGCTCATTCATATCTATAGAAGTTGGAAGTTGGAACTCATTGCCAAGGACCACATAAGTGGTCTGCTTTGTGATTATTTTGATTCTAGAGGGATATATTTTGCCCTCTGTCTTCGTTCTTCTCTTTCAGTGAGACTGTAAGTTTTACATTGTTTTTAGTGCTTTGGTCAAGTACTGGTATCCTTGCTTCTATTTAAGAAGTCCTTGTCTTGACAATTGAGGAGTAGGGGATGATGATCTGCTGTCCAGTACACTAATATTTTCTTTCAGAAATTATTCCAGCTGACACAGAACAGATATATGCTAATTTTGCCTTCTGGGAAAAGGGCAAATATGACACTTCTGCTTCAATAACTTTGTGAATCCATATCTGGCACAATAATTTTTACGTGAGTAGATGTAAGACAGGATGAAAAAAGCAAAATCATTTGCCAGAAACAAGTAGTCAAAAAAGTACAACTTCTCTGCTGGTTGTGTTGACTTCCACTCCCGGAGAGTGCTGTAAAGCACTATGGGGAAGAATATAAGTCTAAGTGCTATTGCTTTCCTATCCCAGAAAGGATCAAGAACATGCACATTATTACCTTATGTGTGAGAACAGTTAAATCAGGGGTGTCAAACTCAAGGCCTGTGGGCCACATCCGGCCTGTGAGGTAGTTAAATCTGGCCCGCGGGGCTGTCCTGGAAACAGTGAAGGACTGGCCTGCGGCACCTCAGCCTGGCCCAGGCTGACCGGGCACTGATTTGCAACCTGGTGGCATCCATCCGGGCCAGACTGTGGCCAGCCTTAGATCTATGGTACTGCCTTGGCCCTGCCCCTTGGGCATGTACACAGGAGGCGGCGAGCACGCCGGGCCTGGCGTCCCTGGCGACTGCGTTCTGAGCGCTTCCTTTCACCCAGGATGCCAGCCCTCATGTGCTGCAAATGTAAGGCTGGCTGCAATCCAGTCTGGATGGCAGCCATTAGGTTGCAGATCAGCACCCTGCCCCTGTGTGGGAAAGCCATGCTGTCAATCTCTCCCCCCGCCCTCATCCCTTCCTGAGTGAGGAGGAAGGAAGGAGATGGAATGGGACCTTTAGGACTATGGGGCTTCTGCCTGCCAGGTGCGATGGGCGATCACAGGGGCTGTGGGGGGGAAGACACAGCAGGCAAGCGGCGGTGGCATGCGGCTTCTGGCATTGAGGGGGGGCAGAAGCAGAACTGCCCTCCCCTCATCAGGCATGGAGGCAACAGAGGGGAGGGTGGACAAAAAGGAAAGCCACTGCTCCACAGGTATTTTTTAACCTGCCAGAGGCTCTGGACAGAGGCTTCCCATTTTGATCCCTCCCCCATTGTTGCCTCTGCATTCCTCCCCCCATCTCTGCTGGTCCTGGTTGGCCATGGTGCCGATGGGGATCAGGCTTTCCCCGCTCTTTTGCCTGATGGGCCTGGGCATGCTCTACCACCTCTAACTTGGCCTTTCTAGCTGGCCGCTTTGCCTCCTTCGGGCTGGACGGGTCTGCTGACCAGCGGGTCTGCTGAGTGGCAGCGGGTCTGCTGAGTGGCGGCAGCCCACGGCAGGGCCGAGGTGCATCAGGTATGTGAGGGGAACACACTCCATGGGCAGGCCAAGGGCAACACCCCCGAGGGGGCCAAGAAGATGACCAGCAGTGACCTGCTCTCCAGCTGCAAGCAAAAACAAACACACAAAGGGCGGCGAGGTTTCCGGCACCATCTGCCCCACCCCCTGCGTTGCCTCACAGCGGCAGCTCCCCCACCCCCTGCATCACCTCACCTCACCCTGTGGGACGAGCCTCCCACCCACCGTCCCACCTGCCGGAGACCCCTGGATTCCCTCCCCAACACCACCCGGCCCATGTGAGTGACATCGAATTGGCCATGCCCACTTGGCTGTGACCACCCCAGCCACACACCCCACCCCACCCTGGCCCCCCAAGGACAACCACAATGCTTTTATTAGATAATTAATAAAAAATCACCCCAAGTCTTTCTAAAATATTCTTAGTTATTTAGTTATTTTCTAAGTTGCTATGTTATGCCAATCCAATCCTCTTCTTTGTGTTTAATATTCTTACATTTAATTTTCAATTCTTTTTTTCTCTGTGTCTGTCTTTTTAAGTGTTTGGGTTGCCGCTTCCTTTTAGAGGAGGGAATAAAAGTCCCTTCCTCTCACCTCCAAAGAGTTTCCTTGCTTCAAAAATTGTCTTTTTTTCGGGAATAAATCGCCGAGTGTTAGAAAAAGGATAAGATCTCACCTAGATCCAACATGCTGTCCACAAGTCTCCAATCGTGCTTTCCTTTTCGGCTGTCACAGCTTCGGACAGACCACACAGGTATGGCTGTCCTTTCCTCCGCCGGTCTGGAGAGTGTCCTCAAGTAGGGAGACCGCCACCTCCACATGATTGATGAGGGTTCCCTCCTTTCTTCATCACCCCTCCAGGGTGACTTTGACCCCTTAGGGCCCCCAGACAGAAAGAATTCAGCCAGGCTGAGCGGAGCCCCACTTTTCCCCCAGCAGTCTTGCCGCGACATCAACCAGAAGTCAGGACAACCACAATGCTGATGCGGCCCGCAATGAAATCGAGTTTGACACCCCTGAGTTAAATTCTATTTTGAGAAGTGTACTTTTTGCAGGAAAAATTTTCAATGGGTCATACCCAACTATTAAAAGGGCTCAATAGTCATCTCAATGTAGATGTAGATGTGAAATCCATCAAATATGTGATCAAGTATACCATGAAGGGCAGTGATCAGGCATTTTTTGCAGTGAACATAGAAGACAAAATCACATAGTACTTGACATACAGATATACTGGGCCCTCTGAACTTGTTGCATCAGTTCTTGGATTTCAAATTCATGAGAGGGAACCATCTGTTGTTTGCCTTCAAATCTACCTTCTACAAGAGCATCAAGTATTTTTTTCAAAATAATGCTCTTGTGCAACTGAATGATTATATGGCAAGAACCATTTTAACAAAATTCATGGAGTTTTGCAAACAATCCATTTGCAAAACCACTGTATACTGTTGAGTTCATACCATTTCTCTATGAAGTGGTGACCTCTACTACTTGAGGCTCTTCTTCATCACATAAAGGGGCAGTATCTTTTGAATCATTGAAGACACATAATGGATATATCCTTCCATCATTCAAAGATGTCTGAAGAGAGAGGATTGTTAGAAGCTGATGATCATTGGCAACAACTAGAAAGATTCTGAAAGAACAAGAATCACCAGGGCGATGATTGATTTGTTTGCCATCTCGCTAAAATACACCAAAGTAAACAATCCACAATTGTGGAAACAGTTCAAAAAAGGAATGTTGGCATAGCATTTTATGTTAGAATTTTGAATAACAGTATGCAAGTTTTAGATAAACCACTTATTTGAATATAAAGATTTGTGAAAATATAAAACAGTAACAGCTGAGAAATATTATATACTATATTAGAACAGTATATACTATAATACAACATGGTAAAAAACCAGTGTAAAACTGATTATAATAAAAAGTGCCTTCTCATTGTTCATTGATGACTGCAACTTCATTTTATCTCTTGGTAAAGTTTAATTATGGCAAATACTAGAAAGGAGAATTAGAAAGAGAAATGTGGAGACTTGTATATCCTGATAAATGGCATATTCTCATCTGCAGAATGAGGAGGAGGAGGAGGAAGAGGAGGCGGCATCTAAGGACAGTGAATCTAGATCCTTATATGTGTCTATCCAGGAAAAAAATCCCACTGCCTTTATTATTAGCTTCTCCTAGATTTGTATTCAGGATTGCACTGATAAAGAATATTCCTAATATAATATTAATTTAAATAGAAATCAGTGAAAGAATACTTATGAAAAATAAATGAACTCATTAATCTAAATGAGAGTAGTTCTTATGTCAGAATGAACACACTATAATTCTAGTTTATAAATCTTAGTCTGAAATTGGACAATGTTACATTGTCCAAACCAGAATTGGCTACTTCTGACCTAAGAGAAATCCATGGCATTTTAAAGATAGAAAACACTTTGTTAAAGTATCTAAAACCATATATAAAATAAAGACCACGATGGGACATGGGAATGAGCAAGCCTAAAACTCTCCAAACTATGTGTCAAGCCTGAATTTGATTGGGGTGTGGAATCCTTTGTATCCTTGGGCATTCTGACATGCATTCAGCTTGACATAGTTTGGAGCTGAAGTGGGGATGGAGCCTTCAGTCAAAACAGCATTCCTAACTGATGAGTCAACCATTCCAACGTCTGGCTGACCGGAGGAGGAGGAGAGATATCACCGAGCAACCAGCTCCAACGTCTGGCTGACCGGAGGAAGAGGAGAGATGTCACCGAGCAACCAGCTCCCATCTTGGTTGGACAATGTAACAGTTGTTTTGGAAACTTGAGAAACTGAAACTTATATTGGGGTGAAAAGCCCGGGAACTTTAGTACTGGCTTTTCACCAGTAGCGCCAAGATGGTGTCTCTAAATAAATTTGTTCTTTGAGGAAAAGCAATGCCTCGAAGTTCGATTTGTGATGGGTGCATTACTTGGAGTCTGACACTATGGTCAAAAGGTTTGGATGATTTTCTGACAGTAGTCAGTGGCTTCAGCATACACATATATTAAAATTGGATTTAACTATATAAAATTGACCTTTCCAATCAAAACTTTATTGAAATCTTTGTTTTAATTGTTGCTCAAGAAAAATGGGATTTACTATTCTCAACTGTCTATATTCTTTTGAACTACATACCTATTACATGGAAACTGATGGCTGAACACTGAAAACAGATTCTCTATAACCTTATTATTGTTAAGAGATTAGTCTTTCAACACTGAAAAGATAAAGTTAGTCAGTTAATGAACTGAAAATCTGAAGTTATTTGAGACATGAAACAAATTACTTACAAATACATATTCTGAATGATTGATTACAATGAATATGGTTATCTTTGATTTAAAATTTTGTGTACAACTTTAACTCATATATACATATAAACTGGGTGAAACCACACTCAATAGCAGTGACTGCGAGAAGGATCTTGGAGTCTTAGTAGACAACCAGCTAAACATGAGCCAGCAGTGTACAGCGGCGGCCAAAAAAGCCAATACAATCCTAAACTGCATTAATAGAGGGATACAATCTAGGACTAGGGAGGTACTACTACCACTCTATAAAGCCTTAGTTAGACCACACCTAGAGTACTGCATCCAGTTTTGGTCACCACACTACAAAAAAGACGTTGAGACTCTAGAGAAAGTGCAGAGGAGAGCATTCTATCATCAGGCCAGACAAGGAATAATGGATGGAAACTGAACAAGGAGAGATTCAACCTGGAGATAAGGAGAAACTTTCTGACAGTGAGAGCGATCAACCAGTGGAACAGCTTGCCTTCGGAGGTTGTGAGAGCTCCAACACTTGAAACTTTCAAGAGGAGATTGGACTGCCATTTGTCTGAAATGGTGTAGGGACTCCTGCTTGAGCAGGGGGTTGGACTAGATGACCTACAAGGTCCCTTCCAACTCTATTATTAATCTAATCTAATCTAATATAATATAATATAAAAGTAGTTCTTGTTTCCCTGTGTTTATGTGTGAATACAATTGTTACTTTGCTTTTTGCTTTTTTCCCTTTTTCTTAATAAGTCAAGGCAAGTAAAAAAAAAAATTATCTCCCTAAGTCTAAAGGATATTTTAATGGATTATAGCTTAAATCAGGGGCACTCCACCTTTTTTTAAAGTACTGTAGTTTCAAACCTGCACAGCAACAAAGCCTATTGTTTTTCCATGCAAAAAAAAAATTGAATAGAAGGATTTTTGTTGAGTTAATAGAAGCTCTGTCTTCAGGATCTAGATCAGGGGTGTCAAACTCGTGTAGTCATGTCATCCACAGTGACATATCGTGACTTTTTTCCCCTATGCTAAACCAGGGGTGGGCGTGGCCAGCGTGTGACGAATCTGGCCTGTGGGCCATGAGTTTGACACCTTTGATCTAGATGAAATGTGCTAAGAACTCTGCACAGATTTACTTGGAATTAGCATGGTGCAGGCAGCTTTGGTATCAAGAGGTCTACCTGTATAATAGTCAATTAGAGGTACTAGAATAGAACAGTACTAAGAAGTTCTGTGATAAAAACTAGTTACATTCATTAGGAGAAACCCATCTCATTACACTGCAGAATGATCTAACTTGAAAAACTTGGTATTGATTTATTTTCATTGGAAATTTTTGCTTATTTTTTTTCTTAGTGGCCATTTTATCTTCCTCTTTATAGTGATGAGAGGAAACAGGACAAAGGTTATTTGCATAAGAAACACTTTACCAGAATGAATGGTAGAAGAAGCTCTACTCTACCTACTACTGTATGTGTGAAAACATTTATCTACTTGCTTAT
Organism: Thermophis baileyi; assembly: GCA_003457575.1. Lineage (NCBI taxonomy): Eukaryota > Metazoa > Chordata > Lepidosauria > Squamata > Dipsadidae > Thermophis > Thermophis baileyi. The sequence continues at coordinate 120,530 of QLTV01003093.1, forward strand.
TCACCATCCTGTATGTGAAACTTCATTTTGAACAAACCTTGCTATATGTTTTTTAAAGTAGTCTCTTGACTTTAAGTGTTGCATACACTCTGGAAATTGTTGTAATTGATTCTATCCATTATAACTTGAAATCAGGGGTGGGTTCTAACTTACCTCGCCGCCGGTTCGCTTCCTCCCACGCCGCGTGGCTGTGCGTGCATTGTGCACTGCGTGGCTGCGCCACGTGGGTACGGGCGTGCTTCATGTGGGCACACGCGCATGCGCAGTGCCAAAAATTCGCAAAAAATTTCCCCCAAGAAAGCCAAAAACAACATGGTGGCACATGCGCAGTGCCGGGGACTCAGATTCTGCATATGCACAGAAGAAAAAAAATAGCAAAAAATTCAACCCCCCCCCCAAAAAAATAAAAAAAAACTCCAAAAAAAAGATAGCGGCGTCCACGGACCGGCACCGACAGAACCAGCTCCGTGACATCACCAGCGGTTCTATAGAACTGGTGCGAACCAGGAGGAACCCACCTCTGCTTGAAATATTCTGTCAGGCCGAAGCCATTTTCTTTGGATCTTTGGTCTGCCACACTTTATGCTAGTTTAAAATGTATTCTTTGCTATGGGAATTTGGGAGGGGCAGTTGCATGAGGGATGTCTGCATGTAGTAGCCACAACAAATTCCTTCTAGATTGTCAAGGTCATCCTTTGTCCTGCACCTGCACGGAAGAAGGTGGAGTTCCAACCAAGCTACCAGAAGATGAAGCAATGGAGATTGGTTCATGTGATGAACTTGGGGGTGTGGGGACAAAGGCTTGAACTTTCAACTGGGTGGAGAAACCCCGAAGGCTTCAGATTCGGGATTTCTCCCAGCCGTGCTGACATGGCTCTGTTAATAAATTGGAACTTTGAGGAATGCTTTGCCTCGGACTCTGATTTAATTCCAGATGCTATTCGGAACCCTGACACTAACAATGTGCAACTTTTCTCAATAGATGGCTGCACTTAAATTTTGAGTGGCAATGGAAGGATAGAGTTAACTAAACAAAATTTTACTGTATTTCTATTTAGATTTAATTAAATATTACATGTTAACATTTATACATCTGAAGTTTCTAAAGCCCTGTATAAATAAAGTGATGTGGCATTGGGGTGTAGGATTGTCCACTTGTGTTCTAACTGGCTAATAGTGATTCATTAAAGTGGTATAATAGCTTTGAATATCTAGAAACATGCCAGTTTGCCTGTTAGAATATTGGCAGGCGAGCAGAGATGGAAGGGCTTTTTGTTTAGGTTTGAATTTACATGACATGATAAAATATATAAAATTGTGCACAGCATGGAAAGAATAGGTATAGAAAGTTTTTCTATAGTGCTTGTTACAGAAACTCTGTGCCATTCACTAAATAAATGTACGGACTGTAAGCTCTTATTAAAAAGGTGTTTCTGTATAGTGCATAGTTAAATCTACTGCCATGAGATATAGTGTTAGCCACCAGTTTAGGCAGTTTTAAGAAGAGACAGGGAAAATTAATAAAGGAATAGGTATTCTTGGTGGTATTTATTGTTAGTACCTGTATATCATGCATATGATATTTATATTAACCATAAAGTTACTATTTGCTATAGTCCATCATTTAAATGTCACTCATAGTCAAGGCAAAAGACTATGACAAAAGAATTCCCCTCTTAAAATTCCATGTCCAACAATAACACTTAAATAATTACAAATTAGTCTTCTGAACTAGCTTCTGACTTGCAGACTTCAAATCTTAAATGCCACCTGTGATGGAATCATAGTGGAAGAAGGCTTTCTTTTTGAAATCATAGTGAAAGACTATGTGGAAGACTTCCACATAGTGGAAGAAGGCCTATGTTCTTTTTGAAGACATCTGGGTGAGATTCTGGAGTAGATATGTCTGTGAGCTGAATAAGCAAACCTCAAATGATCACCTAAACTTGTGTGACTGAAAAATCCTGATATTTGATTTTGATGAATTGCCTAGGTATGGGTAATATTTAATTTGCCTCTGGAAATTAGTTTTGAAACTAAGTAATAGAAAAAGGAGAAGTATCTGAAATGTTTTCCTGAATATACCAACTGAATTACTGTACTAAATAGGAAACTTTTAGAAAAATATTGGCTTTTCAATACCTTTTAATATATCTTTTTATCTAAAATATATTTTGTTCACTCATTTTAACAATTATAAAAACATGTAATAAGTTTTGGAGACTTTTCCTTAGATACTGAATATTGTACTAAATGTGGGTTGTATACAAGTTGCTAGGTTGGAAAAAAATAAATCAGAGTCTTAGAGCCTTTGAGTAGGGAAAAAAATGTTCTGGCCTTGAAATTTAGAATTACAAAGATTACATATAAATGAAGACTTATATGGCCATGTATTGTTATGATCATTCTGAATTGCCACACTTTGAGTGAAAACAGATTTAACAAAGAAAAAAAATTGTGCAAAGTGAGAATTGTAAAAGCAGAGCTGCTATTGTTTGTCACTATTGAAAGCAGCATAATAAACCTTTCCTACCCTAAAGAATTATCTGCAGATCCTTAAAGAGTTTATTTCTCATCCACTTGACTCACCTACAGTATTCTACAATTCTGAAGAACATTATAGTGCCTTTTATATTTCTAGAGATGCAACTGTGCCCAGATCCCAAAATATTTGCAACAGAATAATATATTCCTGTATTATAATAATACAGTATTCTTTCCATACTTATTAACACTGTCAACTTAACAGCACCTATTTCCTACTGAGGAAGTGTCACTTGGAGTTATTGAGGGCTGATGTTGGAGAAGGAATAATTTTAATTTGTTGAAAAAGTAAAAGGCACCAGCCCTGAGAAAGTTCTGCATGGCCTTGTCACTTGCCTTATTACTACGGCCATCACAACTCATGCAGTTATAAAAATAATGTAGTATTAGTTGCTGATTACATTATGTATGAACTGTCCAAAGGGAAATTTTCTATATTTCAAGGTGATTTCCTAATGGATGTCCTTCTTTCCCATAACAAGTTCCAAATATTTGGAATCCTGATATTAATTTGAAGGTTGGTGCTCTCTTTTTATTTGGTATCAGTAATAGAAGTTGATTCTCATTCCAATTTGCCGTCTGATTCAAGGTTTATCTGAATACATGGGTGAGGCCAATCCAGGTTTTTCATCATTATCAACATTACTCAGTTGAAAACATATGGAATTGTTTGATCTGTTTCCTATACCTTCCCATTTTTTCATAAAAATTTTCATAAAATTTCATCTTTCAGCAAACACTGGCAACTTTGGACCTACATGTTCCTTTTGCAAATTCAATGTTACTCAATATACCACTGTACTGCCAAATTTCTTTCTCTGTTGATATTTTTTTTAGATTTCTGCAATGGACATCACAGTAAAACTCGCTCAAGGATGTCTACCTGTCCCTTTAAACTAAGTACCTTTCCCATACTTACCGTATTTTTCGGAGTATAAGATGCACCTTTTTACCCCCCAAAAGAGGGTGAAAACTTGGGTGCGTCTTATACACCGAATGTAGCCCCACCCAGCCACTCCCACCCTTTGGCCTCTGCCTCCCAGCAATTTACTTCCTTGCAGCAAACAGTGCAGAGCCTGATTAGCACAAGCAACTGATTATCGGCCTCCCGACCATCGGCTGCAGGCAGGCCCACGTGCTAAAATGAAAGTGAAACTAGAACTGCAAGGAGGCAACTTGCTGGGAGAAAGAGACAGCATTTTATTTACTTCTGCAAATCAGACTGCTGAAACTGGATGCAAGGAGGTAAGTCAATAACTATAAATGTCTATAGAATGTTCAAATTATTAGACTTATTTTTTAAAGACTGCTTTATTATTGTTCTAGACAACTTAACAAAATGAAGAAGCTTTTTAAAATAAATGCTTGATCTGAAGAGGCCCATTGCTATTGTATCTTCTTTTAAATAGCAGAGAATAATGTATACTTCCAGAAAGCCACATCAGTTTTAACAGCATCTGTACAAGTATAGTCTGAAATGTAACAGTGTCCTGTTGTAGTATTAAAATAAGGCAGCTGAGTTAAACCCTGACTTAGTCATGTTTGGAGTAGATCTATTTAAATAATTGGGAGGAGTTAATGTGACTACATTTAAGAAAACTTTCTGGCATTAATATACTATACTGCCATAATGTACATTTCTCCAATTCTTTGCTATTTCTATGGGTCAGGCACACATGCACAGAAATACACAGCAAACAGTGTATATCATCTGTACTGTTTGCTGTTTGCTGGGAGGCAAATTGCTGGGAGGCAGAGGCAGATTTTTTCCCCCTTGTTTTCCTCCCCCAAAACTAAGGTGCGTCTTATACTCCGATGCATCTTATACTCCGAAAAATACGGTAATTGATATTATAGAATGAGAGACATGATACAATTTCAAAGTACAGATATTGGTAATTCACCCCTGCATATTCTGAAATGCAAGAAGAGAGGAGGAAAATAATGTGATTTCCTTTTATATGCATCATGTCTGGATGGTATGCCTAACCTATATCTGCATACAACATGTTAATTAAGCACAGTTTTCAGATTTAAGCAAATTAAGTTCATTCAAAAGAATAAATGACAAACCAAACACATTGTCTGAAAGTGACAATATGTTAGGCCATTAGCCAATAAACCACATTGTCAGGGTTCCAAGTAACACCCCCAACAGAATCAAAACTCCGAGGCAAGAGTATTCCTCAAAGAACAGATTTATTAGGCATGTCATATTGGCACATCTGGGCAAACCCGAGTCTAAAGCCTCCTCGGGTTTCCCCTTAGTTAAAAGTACATTTTCCCTCCCCCTTCCCATGCAGTTCATCACATGGGCCAATCAGGTCATCATCAAAGTTCATCTAGCCTCACAACCCGCCTTCTTGCACCTGATGGGAACGTCCTTGGTTCTCAGAGGAAAGAATTTTATTTTGGTTACAAGCCCTTTTCTATCTCTACCTCCTCCCTCCCGTTCCCACAGCTCACCCAGCCACCGCTGTGGCAGCCCTGAAGACGCCAAAGAAAATGGCTCCAGGGCTGACAGGCTGCCCCCCTTCAGCAGAAGAGGACATCCTGCAACGAGAGAATTGAGAGGGGGTTAGTAACAATAACCTCAACCTCCTCTCTCCCCTCAGGGGGCCCCTTTGGCTTGTTAGGGTACTTCTCATGAAACTGTTTCACTAATCTGTCAGCCTTCACATCCCAGCTCTTAACCCAGGTGGCCTTGGACAAAGGTTACCCCTTCCAAGGTACTGTAAGTGTCCACGGTGCAACCTGGAGTGCAGTATCTTCTTAACCTCATAGTGAGTTTCTCCCTGCACCACGACAGGCTTTGGGGCTGCCCTATCCCTCGGCCTCAACTGAGAGCCGACTGCTGGTTTTAACAAGCTGCTATGAAAGACCGGGTGCACTTTCCCTAACAGGAGTGGGAGTCTAAGCTGTACCGTCACTGGGTTAATTAATTTCACTATTGGGAACAGCCCTACAAACTTAGGTCCAAGTTTATTACATGGCAATTTTAACTTGAGATATTTGGTTAACAGGTATACCCTGTCTCCCACCCGGAAGAGAGGCTGGGGGGAGCGGCACTTGTCTGCCTGCTTTTTGTATGACTTTGCCGCTTCCACTAGAGCCCGCTTCATAGCTTCCTACCCCTGCTTTAGCAAATCCATCCATTCTGCCAGGGTCATAGACGAAGGCGGCCCTTGGGGCAGCTCAGGCACAGGGACAAACTCCATACCGCTGGTGATCTGGAAAGGGGTCAGTCCAGTGCTACTGTGCACTGCGTTGTTGTAAGCTGCGAAGGGCAGCAAGTCTGCCCAGCTGGATTGCTGGTAGTCCACATAGCATCTTAAGTATTGCTCCACCATGGCATTCGTATGTTCAGCTGCCCCATTCGTACTAGGATGAAAAGTCGAGCTAAGCCCCTGGGTCGATCCTATCGACCTCAAGAACTCTCTCCAGAACTTTGCAGTGAATTGGACCCCTCGGTCGGAGATGATTCTACAGGGCACTTCATGCAGATGGTACACTTGCTTTATAAACATCTTGGCTAGCTTTCTAGCAGAGGGCAACCCCGAGCAGGCAGTGAAGTGGGCTTGCTTCAAAAATAGGTCAATCACGGTTCAAATAGCAATAGCAGTTAGCAATAGCAGTTAGACTTATATACCGCTTCATAGTGCTTTACAGCCCTCTCCAAGCGGTTTACAGAGTTAGCATATTGCCCCCAACAATCTGGGTCCTCATTTTACCCACCTCAGAAGGATGGAAGGCTGAGTCAACCTTGAGCCGGTGAGATTTGAACCGCTGAACTGCCGCTAGCAGTCAGCTGAAGTAGCCTGCAGTGCTGCACTCTAACCACTGCGCCACCTCGGCTCTTATGACCATGTTTCCTCCGCTTTCGACTATTAAGTCCATGGCTATTTCCTCCCAGGGCCAGCGCAGGTCTGCCACTTGTTGGAGAAGCCCAGGGGGTTTCCCTGGTCTCATCTTCATGGTTGCACACATGGCGCAGCTCTTGATGCAATCCTCCACATCTGCCTTCATCCTTGGCCACCAGAACTGTCTCCGGGTTAGATGCAGGGTCTTCCTTCTCCCACACTGCCCACTGCCTCTCAATGTCTGTGAGCTTTTTGGACACGTATGCACAGGGTTGCAGCTGGCCCTGGGGATTTTGCTGCAAGAGCACCGCCGCCATGGCCACGTTGCTGGTGTCAGCTTGGATGACAAATGGCTGCTCGGGGTTGGGCTACTGAAGGATGGGCTCCTCCGTGAAGAGCCTCTTCAGTTTTTCGAATGCTCACTGGCAGTCCAGAGACTAAGCCAGTGGTCCCCCCCCTATTTTCAGTAGCTCTGTGAGGGGCAGGGCAACCTCAGCAAAAGCTGGGATGAACTGCCTGTAAAAGTTGGCAAACCCCAGGAAACTCTGGAGCTACTTGCGGGTACACAGGGGCTGCCAGTCCAGCACAGTTTTCACTTTTCCCGGGTCCATCTAAACTCCCTTGTTTGAAACTCGGTAGCCCAGGTAATCTAGGTGTCAGGCCTGGAAAACATCTTGGATGTTGGATCTTCAGGGTTAGGGTTATCGGCCTTGTGTAGTTCGCGCAGCCGCTGGGGATAGATTGCGCATTGCGGCCTAGCGTACCGTCCCCCCATCCCTGGGCTCGCGTAGTTCGCGCAGCCCCTGGAGATCGTTTGCGGGCCTCATGCCGCCCCCCCGGGTCCCCGGGCTCACAGGGCTGGCTTGGCTAAGCTGCCTAGGCAGCCTAGCTAATCACCCACCTTCCCCCCAGCCTCCAGCTTGCTTACCTTCACTCTTCGGACCAAATCCTGAGCCGCTGATCGCAACGCCTGCCTTGCTTCATCTGGATTGCAGCCTGCAATCCATCTCCTCGGCGAGCAACTGTGCAATCCATCTCCTCGGAGAGCAACTGAATCTGCCTGCCTTGTTCCTTCAGTTGGGTAAGTAACTTTTTTTTTTTGCTTTAAAAAAAATAGTTAATTGGGGGTTTTTTGGGGGGGGTTAGGATTTTTTTTTTGTTAGACATAGCCATTTAAAGTTTTGCAATGCTGCCTAGGCAGGGGGTTGGACTAGATGATCTTGCAAGGTCCCTTCTTCCAACTCTGTAAATCTGTTAAATCTGTTAAATCTGTTACATCCCTGCAGCAGATGTAACACATTTAACAGATTTAACAGATTTACTTTT
>QLTV01003093.1:159543-173532 GCA_003457575.1 Thermophis baileyi
TATTATCGTTTTTTTTTCAGCTCTTTGTTGCTCTGTGAGGCTCACTTATGTAAGTATTTGTGTACCTCTTTTATTGTTTTGTGTACTTCTTTTATTCTTACTTAAGTATTAAATGGTTAAATTTGTATATCATGGTATATCTTCTTTTTGTAGGCAGTTATCATTGGTGCAAAGAAGCGACGTGGAAGACAACACTTTTATTGCTCTTATGTAAGTATTTGTGTACCTCTTATTGTTTTGTGTGCTTAGTTTAATCTTATTTAAGTATTAATTGCATGAAATAATTGGTATATTTTCTTTTTATAGGTCAAAAAAGGGCATAGAAGTGATGTCGACTTGGCCACGCCCACCTGACCACCAAGCCACGCCCATCGGATCACATGACCACTAAGCACGCCCATCCGGTCACATGACTACAAAGCACGCCCAATGAGTCACCTGTCCACAAAGCCACACCCACCTGAAGCCACGCCCACCAGACCTCAAGCCACGCCCACAAAATAAGCCACGCCCACAGAACCGGTAGGGAAAATTTTCACATTTCACCCCTGCCTACAACCAAACGCATACCCTGTGCCCGTTGTCCAGCATCTACTACACTCCCTGGGCAACGGAAGAATATTCGCCAAATTAGACCTGGCCCAGGCATATCAGCAACTGCCTGTAGATGCAGCCACAGCAGAGGCACAAACCATTGTCGCCCATAGGGGAGCATTCAAGTGCAACTGGTTACAGTTCAGGGTCAGTGTGGCCCCTGACCTATTCCAATGCTTAATGGAACGGCTTTTAAATGGCATTCCCAGAGTGGTCTCCTACTTCGATGACGTCCTCATCTCAGGGGACTCAGAAGACCAATTAATACAAAGGCTGCAGCTCGTCTTAGGGTGATTTCAAGAATGGGGGCTCAAAGTGAAGAAAGATAAATGTAAAATAGGGGTCACCAGCGTCGGGTTCCTGGGGTTCCTCATAGACGGGTCCGGCATCAGACGCACAGAGAAAAATATTAAGGCCATCAAGGAAGCGCCAATCCCCAGAAACAAGTCAGAGCTACAAGCGTTCTTGGGACTATTAAACTTCTATGCTGTTTTTTTGCGACAGAAGGCAACAGTTGCTGAACCGCTGCATAGGGTCCTGGAGAAGACAGCCACGTGGACCTGGGGACAAAGAGAGGCCGACACTTTTGCCGCAGTAAAGGACCTACTTTCTTCGGACAGCGTCCTAATGCAATACAGCAAGACCCTCCCCCTGCTACTAACGTGTGACACCTCCCCTTACGGAGTGGGGGCAGTACTGAGCCATAAGTTGCCCAACGGCTCAGAAGCCCCCATCGCATTCTACTCAAAGACCCTATCCCCGGCTGAACACAACTACAGCCAACTAGATAAGTAAGCACTTGCAGCAGTGGCCAGCATCAAGCGGTTCCATGAATACCTGTATGGCCGCAAGTTCGAATTAATCACAGACCACAAGCCACTGTTGGGTCTACTCACCGGCAACAACCAGACACCACAATACATGACACCTAGACTGACACGCTGGTCAATTTTCCTCTCAGGGTACAGTTACACACTTCTCCACCGACCCAGAAGGAGCATTGCCCATGGATGCCCTCAGCCGCTGCCCTGAACCCGACCTGGCGGAAGACCCCGCTCCTGTGGCCGAAATTCTGCTCATCAACATAGAACAAATGAGCCCCGTCACATCCCAGGACATCGTGGAGCACACAGCTAAGGACAGGGTGCTCTCCAAAGTAATGAACTGGGTGTTGAGGGGGTGGCCACAGGAGGAAGAAGGGGAAGATTTTAAAACATTCAAAAATAAACAAACGGAACTGTCAGTTCTTAAGGGCTGTTTGTTATGGGGGGAGCGAGTTGTGATTCCCCAAACACTCAGGAAGAGGGTGATCAGGACATTGCATATTGGACACCTGGGAATAGTGCGCATGAAGGCACTGGCAAAAAGCTACCTGTGGTGGCCACACCTGGACCAAGACATAGCAGAGTGGGTGGCCACTTGTCAGCCCTGTCAAGAAACCAGACCAGTTCCCCCGAAATCCAGACCAGTGGAATGGGAGACCCCCAAGGCACCATGGTCAAGAGTTCACATAGACTTTGCAGGACCAATGGCGGGCCAGACATTTTTAATAGTCATGGACTCTTACTCTAAATGGTTGGAAGTGGTCAACATTCCTTCAGCGGCGACCGAAGCCACCATCAGGGCACTACGAAGGCTATTTGCAACCCATGGGCTACCGGACACCCTGGTGTCAGACAACAGACCCCAGCTGACAGCCCGACAGATGGAAACATTCTTGGCAAACCTAGGGGTCAGACACGTACTCGTCTCACCATTTAAGCCAGCTAGCAATGGTCAGGTAGAGAGAATGGTAAGAATGACGAAGGAGGCTCTGACAAGAATGGGCCCAGGAAGTTGGCAGGAACGAATCGATCAATTCCTGTTAGCCCAGCACATAACATCGAGCGCAGCAACAAACCGCAGCCCGGCAGAGTTATTGATGGGATGAAGGCTATGATCCCAACTGGACAGGCTAAATCCGACCTACAACCCGGACAAGCCTCTAGACTCTCACCAACCTACCCGAACACTGGACATCAACAATCTAGTGTTCGCCCAAAATTTCTCTGGGAACCCCAAGTGGGTCAAGGCAACAGTCACAGATATTACCGGCCCCAAGTCATACAGGGTCCGGCTGGAAGATGGCCGAATATGGAGGCGACACATCAACCAACTCAGGACCCGAGTAGGAGACTCCTGGCTCAGGCACCCAGAAGCAGAACCAGACCCCAGAGTGGCCTCGGAAACAACAGAACAATGTGGGTCTCTGCCCCGCCGACCATACAGTTCCAGGCGCACAGACACCGATGACGAAGACCAGGCCCTAACTCAACAACGCCAGAGGACGCTAGTCTCAAGCCCGGAGGAAGAGCGTGAACACCTACCAGAGATCACCGAGATCCAGCGTCGTCAACCAGGACCGGGGGACAACGAAGCAGGAAGTTCAGCCGCCATGCCTGGAGGCCGGTTCCAGATATTTCCATGGAGCGGAGATGGAGCAACAAAGACCATGTCTGTGCCTGGTGAGAACTCCTGAAGAACTGAATCGCGCAGGCCCAGTAGGACTATACGGCGACCCGCCTACTTGTGCGACTACGTTGCTCGTATCGGACACGGATTGGACAATTGCTGAACTAAGAGGGGAGGGGTGTTACGTACTGACGCACCGAGTACATATTTGCATACTCGCCACTGATTGGCTTAGTCAGCGGCAGGAAAATTGAACCACTGTCACTGGCCAGCAGGCTGCAGGGAAACCCTATAAAAGCGGTTTCCTTGCCGCCAGCCAGCAGTCCGTATTAGCTACAGCTAGCCACAAATAAAGGTGCTGAACTGTTCCTACGTCTCGACTATTATTCCCGCGCGAATCTAACAGGTACTGTGAGTTGTACAGAGTTCATAGGTCAGTATATATTCTCCCCTTACTAGAGAGATTGCCAGAGAGGGCAGACAACCTTTATGTAGGCTTTCTCCTCCAGGACTCAAACCCGGCTACCACGCGTGCAGTGGCAAAATTCTGTGTCGCTGCAATGTCCATAAGAAAAAAATTGGTTACAGAATTATAGCTGCCAACTTGGGCCAACTTTTTGGAGGTATCTCTCTTTGGAAAAATGTATTTATTTTTATTCACATACTTATCGGCTCTCCACTCACGTAAACTAGGGAGTGAACCTAACGGTCTGAGAACAGGTATTTTCTTAACAGGGGTGTAATTATAGACTATTAATGTCAGTACTATTTTTTAATATCTTGTAAACAGTGATGTCTATTGCTGGTCTATGACCGTGATAAAGTTATATTATTATTTCATTTATGACCAATGCAGCATCCTTGGGGATACATGATTGCAATTAGGCTCTTTATTATTATTATATTATTTTACTTTAGGGAGGTAGCAGTGAATACTACACAAAGGCTTGCTTGTGACAAAGACATGGGGGATGAGATGAGGCAAGTTCAAAGCCAGTAAAAAAGAATAGGCCCAAGCTTCAACTTGCAAAAGAGAAAACAAACAAGCATCACCCAAAACAAAAAACATTAGCTTTTTTCTTCTTTTCAGATATGAAAAGAACAATAATACAAAATCTGTCAATTCGTTTAAACAATCTGCCATCCTAGAGAGAGGTGGGTTTGGAGCCTGATCCAGGAAACAGCACACACTCACACAATTATTGTCTGCTTATGACATGTACAAATTGTCCTAATTTATCATGGCTATGGGCAGTTTACAAAATAAAACAATTGAAAAAACACCCCAAAAGATGCACATTATTGAAAAAAGAAACTCCAGGAAAAAGAAATACAGTCCAATAAACCAAAACATCGCACAAGGTATGTTTCACCCAGTCTAGCCTGAAGGGGAAAGCTAGGTTTGAAGGGCTTCTTTAAATAAGGTTTACAAACTTCAGGGTTAATGTTGTTCTAGAGGGCAGGCACCATGACATAAGTATGGAAGTGGAGGGTCCATGGTGCTCTCGGAACTTGATTGTTTTCTTGCAGACATTTTATTATCCAAACTAGGTAACATCGTCAGTGGTCTGATGTTTGTATTTTTAGTGATAAACAGGTTGCTTGGAATATGATGATAGCTGGCCACCCATTCCTGATAGTAATTTTAAAAAATATTTGTAATTGACTTTACCACCCGTCACCACTAATTTGAGAGCAGGAATTTATTCAAGATGCTTTGGTGTTCCATTGTAACAGGCAACATTTAAAGAATCAAACAATAGCACCAAAGAAAGTATCTTTCAGCTCCTAATATTAGGTCTAAAAATCATGTATTTTATTTTAGGAAATCAGATCCTTCTGTAGGTGTCTCAAGATCTCTTATTCCAATAACTTTTTCCAAGACTTCCCATTCCTTTTTCTTATTCCACTTTTGGAAACCTGCTTTCCTGGTAACATATAAAACAGGTTATGAAGAGCTTGCCTCCCTCCCATTTCCCTTGAATGCTTCTGACACAGCTCCTTCATCATTGTTGCTTATGCCCTTGCTCTGCCAGCAATTGGCGTTAATTTTGTTCTAAGTACAGTTCATCTTCTATCTCTACCTTCAAGCCATATAGGCAATCTATTGTAATTGTAGCTTTTATATCATCTTGAAGATGCCCTTCACCTTGGCTTTACCCATATTTCTTTGTTCATCCTGTTTTCCCATGTGATACCAACTTAATATCTTTCCAGCACTGCTATGCAGTTCAAAGCTTGTGCTTTTTTCTTATCTCGGCAAGTGGGAAAGACATTTAATCTATCTCTAGCTTATATACAAGATTGACACAACACAATCCAAAGTGGCTTCTTGAAACAAAGGACAGGAAATAGATAGCTATTGATATATTGCTGAATAGTCCTTCATAATAGGGGGGCAACTTTTAATCTGTGGAAAGCCACAAGCTGACCCTTTCCTGTAGATAGGTCTCAGAGAGAGAAACTGCTATCCATGCTATTTTTAACTTTACAGAGGGGTTTTCAGGGAATACTCATTTGTAATTAAAACAATAAATTACTGGAAAAAATAAAAAAAGTTTTTGGCATGTAGAAGACATACAAATTTATTATTGCTTTAGTTTTTGTTTATCACAATCCCTTTCACTAGATACATAGAATATAACCTGAGAAAGAAGCACTTATAATATAATCATGACCATTGTTAGCAGGAGGAAGAAAAGTGAATATGGAAATTATGAAAGAAGAGGTGATAGGCAGAATTGCTTACAGACAGTGGTTACTGGCAACCCAGAAGTTAGGTATGATATTTTCTTGCATTGATGACCTACACAGACACAGATAATACAATAAGAAATGTTATTTTCCATTTAATCCATGAAGAAAACTTGTTAAAACTTCTTATGATGCAATGAATTTACCGTATTTTTTCAATGGAATTTCTGAATTTTAGTTCAGAGGTTTTGCAATGAAATTCTTTTTTTTTTTTTCAGAAAAAGATACTCAGTGTTTTGGAGAATTGAAATATTTTTCCACTGGTCTGGGGACACTGCCGTTTCCGATTTGTGTCCATTTATCTCTTATGCAGAGATTGGGCAGTTTGTCCAACCTAAAATAAAGTTGATGGTAACATCTGTTACACTGGAAAATAAACAAAAGGATACCATGGTCATTTGATTTTTGTGGGTAATACTATAGGTCCTGTTGCCAGGGGGACAGTGCTGGCATCCAGGTCTGTTGTAGTTTTCTTCTAGTGTTGTATGAATATCAGCTCAATTCACATATCATCACAGCACAAACATGGTACATGATGTTTTTTAAATGAAATGTCTTTTCATTTCATCCTCAATCTACAGTAGAGGCAGTGAAAAGTTATATTCAACAGTTGTAGTTTTAAAGCAGTGTTTTCTCTCTTCTCCTGATACAATTTTTTTGCAGTGATATGTTCTACAGTGATTCTGTCAACTGTCCAACTAGTGAACCCAAAATAAGGAAACACTCTTGGGAACTTTGAATTCCCCAAAGTAAATCTTTATTGGATACACCATTTTGGTACTGAAGAATAAAAACCAGCTCTGTTTTTCCTGCGCAAATGCTTGCCTAGCTAAAGAATAGCTTCCCCTTCTCCCTACCCCTGGATGATCACATTGTCCAATTATGAAACATCCTATTATTATGGGAACAGTCCATCTCTTTCTCAAGTACCTGCAGTAGTAACCTTCATGGTTGCCAGGCTCTCATGATCCATGCACACATTCTCAGCATTCTAATTCCCCCTTCCCTCCCCCCAGTTCATTGGCAAATTGAAAACCATTAGGGCAGAGGTGTCAAACTCAAGGCCCACAGGCCAGATCCAGCCCGCGAGGTGGTTAGATCTGGTCCGTGGGGCTGTCCTGGAAATAGTGAAGGACCAGCCCACAGTGCCTCAGCCTGGCCCAGGCCGACCGGGCGTTGATCTGCAACCTGGTGGTGTCCATCCGGGTTAGACCATGGCCAGCCTTAGATCTGCGGTGCTGCCTTGGCCCTGCCCCCTGGGCATGCACACAGGAGGCGGCAAGTGCGCCAGGCCTGGCGTCCCTGGGGACTGCATTCTGAGTGCTTCCTTTCACCCAGGATGCCAGCCCTCGTGCACTCGCCTCCTCCTATGTGCATACCCAGGGGGTGGTGCCGAGGTGGTGCCACAGATCTAAGGCTGGCTGCAATCCGGCCCGGATGGCAGCCATCAGGTTGCAGATCAGCACCCTGCCACGTGGGAAAGCCACATTGCCAATCTCTCCCCCCACTCTTGTTCCTTCCTGAGCGCGGAGGAAGCAAGGAGATGGAATGGGACCTTTAGGACTATGGGGCTTCTGCCTGCCAGGTGCGATGGGTGATGGGCAATTGCAGGGGCTGTGGGGGGACACAGCAGGCAAGCGGCAGTGGCATGCAGCTTCTGGCATTGCCTGGGGGGGGAGAAGCAGAACTGCCCTCTCCTCATCAGGCATGGAGGCAATGGAGGGAAGGGTGGACAAAAAGGGAAGCTGCTGCTCCGCAGGATTTTTTTTTAACCTGCCAGAGGCTTCCCATTTTGATCCCTCCCCCATCGTTGCCTCTGCATGCCTCCCCCCATCTCTGCTGGGCCTGGGTGACCATGGCACTGATGGGGATCAGGCTTTCCCTGCTCTTTTGCCTGCTGGGCCTGGGCGTGCTCTACCACCTCTACTTGGCCTTTCTAGCTGTCCGCTTTGCCTCCTTCGGGCTGGGTGGGTCTGCCGAGCGGTGGCGGCAGCAGGTCTGCTGAGTGGCGGCAGCGGCGAGGGGAACACACTCCATGTGCAGGCCAAGGGCAAGACCCACGAGGGGGCTGAGGAGAAGATGACCAGCAGTGACCTGCTCTCCAGCCGCAAGCAAAAACGAACACACAAAGGGCAGTGAGCGCGTGATGGCCGATGGTTTCTGGCACCAGCCGCCCCACCCCCCTGCGTTGCCTTGTGGTGGAAGCACCCCCCCACCCCTGCATTGTCTCAACTCACCTCATCCTGTGGGCAAGCCTCCTGCCCATCGTCCCACCTGCCAGAGACCCATAGATTCCCTCCCCAATGCTGCCCAGCCCATGTGAGCAACATCAAGGTGGCCATGACCACTCAGCCATGACCACCTTGGCCATGGCCCCCACCCCGGCCCCCCAAGGACAACCACAATGCTGATGCGGCCCGCAATGAAATTGAGTTTGAAAGAAGCAAAGCTGTTCAATCTTGACAGATTCCTTGACAATGTAGCTGATATCACATTAAGATGCTGAGTTTTACCTTACTGTTTTTTGGCAAGTTTAGACTGATACAATCTTATCTCTTTCTTCTAGTTACTGGGCATAGACCTCTATAGCAATTTTGACTTGGGGCTATAGCAGATTTCTGGGTTTTGCAGATACAACTCTTCACCTAATACTTGATTGATGTTTTATAAAGTTTTGATCAGACATTACCCAAGCTCCTTGGGTATTATTATTTTAAACAAATCATCTTCATCTTCATAAATAACCTGAGCGGATATAGAGCCATGGTGGTGCATCGGCTAGAATGCGGTATTGCAGGCTAACTCTGCTGACTGACTGCAGTTCAGTCCTGACCAGCTCAAGGTTGACTCAGCCTTCCATCCTTCTGAGGTGGGTAAAATGAACACCCAGATTGTTGGAGGCAACATACTGACTCTATAACCGCTTAGAGAGGGCTGTTAAGCACTATGAAGCAGTATATAAGTCTGTGTGCTATTGCTATTGCTATATAGTTATATTGAATCAGTGACTATTACTCATGTAACTTAGGTTGTTCCAAGCACCTGTGAATTCTCATTCACACACCCAATCTATGTTAAGGAGAGTACTTTGGTTGTTTTCCTGCTACAGGTGATCGTCAGTGAAAGATAAATAAAACTGTTAATTTTGCTTAAGCTCTCTATATTAAAATGATAAGGACAATAACATTTACTAACCTTTTTATTAAATCATCAAGGAAGAACAGTCATCATCTTATGACCACAATTGGGACTGGAAAATCTGTTGCTAAGTGATATGGTAATTAAGTGAGTCATGCTCAATTTTATGACCTTTTTTCCATAGTCGTTAAGTGAATCTGGCTTCCTCCATTTACTTTGCTTGTTGGAAGCCTCTTGGGATAGTCACAAATAGCAATCATGTTACCCTGGGATCAGAGGTGGTATTCACTTACCTTCCCTACCAGTTCGCAAATGTGAGCGCGCGAATGTGAGAGCAAATAGGGAGGTAGGGATAATTATAGAGTAAATGTTTGTATACATGCTAACAAAGCCATGAATATTTCCACACTAGCAATTTATAGCATAATCCTGTTATCATCATGATTGTATATTACTAATTAGATTGCTTTAGATTGCTACTGTGGCTTGGTGATGCAATAAATCTCTTAAAGAAAATGTTGAGCATGATAGTCAGCGTAAAGCATTTTAATAAACGTAAAAAAGGAAATAGTAATAATGCTATCATAGAAGGATAAAAGAAAAGTAAAAGAAACTGCAGCAAAGTCTTCAAATCATATAAGTCAGGCCAAGCAGAAGATTTGATTTTGCCACCACCGATATTATTAAACTTTTAAAGAAAGTATAGTCTTTCACCAGTTAAGATGTTGGTCAAGAATTGGTGAGACTCAGGTTGAATCCATCTTTAGTCATAGAAATTCACTGGGTGTAAGGGTCTGCCTCTCCTCTCCGTTCAAGGAAGTAAAGACTCTCAAAACAATTAACATTTCAAAAGGAGCCTTTTATTGAAGGAAAGGGATTGCAGGACAAAAGAAGAAGGATCTAAAACTTCCTGCGCAATTCAGTTAGGATAAAGCAGTTAGAAACCCCTCCCCTCAGTCCGATGTTGAATAAGCCAATCCATAGGTGCGAAGTTGTTTTGAGAAGCGCAGGCTGAAAAGGTGATAAGAAGTTGTTCCCAGGCATCTCTTGCTGGAGGCTTCGGAACTGAAACAAAACCCTCCCTCCTTACATTCCCAAGAAGGTAAATCAAAGTACAGGATACATAGGCATAAGGAAAAAGGCTATAAACTACGGAATGCACCCAGGCCCCCTCCCCACCAGAATGACAGCGTCCCGATAGGGATCTATGGGATCTGACACTAGGTTACTTTGTACTAGTTATATTTTTTCAGACTGCTCTAACTTGTGGGTTATTCTAATGAGAGACAAAAAATTCTGGTGGAAAAAAAAAGATAAAATTTGAAGGGTTATTTAATGAATGTAGAAAGAGAAATGGTGCTGATAGTGGCAATTCTTGTACTTTCATTAATATGCTATCTATCAGAATTTGCATTCTGCTAAAAATAAATTCCTAATATGTATGCTGATGTTTCCACTTTCCAGAAAGTAATGGAAAATACAATACATTAGCAGCAACATTTATCTATGAATCAAATTTCTAGGCCACCTGACTTCAAATGACCTGTAGATATATTATAGATAGATAATATAGATATATTATATTGTAGATAATGTCACCTGACTAGACTAAGATAGGTTGACCAGGCTAAGAAACCAATGCTATATAGGTCAAGGGTACAGATATCATAATAGATATAGTAATAGAATCTTGCAAGTCTGAAAGTGCTTCTGTTTTTCTCCCTTTATTTTTGTATGAACTGGAAAAAGACATGTCTGACAGATTTTCTCAAGTTATTTTTTTAGCCCAAGTTCAAACCCCACTTATATGATTATTGTCTTGGCTCTTCCTTTTTTTTCCTTCTGTGAAAAAGAAAAGATTAAAAAAAGGTGATCAGCAGCTAGATAGATGTATTCATTTACAGAGGCAATGACAGATTGTCCTAGAAAAAATCTATGTGGCTTCTAAGAGTGGACACCAACTTAATAGTACAAAATCAATCAACCAAGGAGGGATCTTATGAAAATCTGGGAGATTCTTCTGTGGATATAAAATTAAGGAATGGATCATATAGCAAAAACTGAAGAAGTCAATTAAACAGCAAAGATGTTTGTTTGTTTGTTTGTTTGTTTGTTTGTAAAATTTATTGACAGCCCATCTTATCACAGGGTAACTATGGGCAGATACCTCAACCCATGGTAATGGATGATCTCATCCAGCGATTTCATCTAGATGCTAAAAAGGAATGGAAAGAGTACCGAGCATGCCACAAGATAGTGACTGTGGGCTGGATCTCTCACTTCCTATCAGCACAGATTGGGACTGACCTTGGACAAAGGAGATGAACCAGTACAAAAGTCATCCAGTCCCAGCCCCCATAGCCGGCCCCAAAGGATACATGGTCAATGGTAGTGAAGACCACTGAGAAGTCAAAGAGAACAAGAATGGTTGTACTACTCCCATCCTGCTCTTACCAGAAATCATCAACAAGTGTGACCAATGTCGTGATGAACAATTTTGAAAAGAGATGAACAACAGAAACTGGAGTAATATTCTTTTATAACTGTCATCATAATGGATCACTTAAGTGCAATAAAAGTGGCAAACGCAGCATTTAAAAGAATAAAGTGGTACCTGTGGCCTGACATAATGTATGATTTTGTATATGGAGAACATTTGATAGAGAAGTCGGCTACTTATTGCCAGGGAAGGATAAGACATGAAGTTGGTAAGGTCAGACACAGAGCTTTCCAGATGAGGCAGAACTATTATATAAACAATGAGCACATGCCTCCCTAACTCAAGGCCATGAAGGAAGCAGCCAATTTGTCTTCCAAAAAGGGAAGCCTTTTGGAAAAAGTGTAAGAAAAATGCTTAGAATCTAAACCTTGGAGCACACACTATGCTGCATGTAGGCCTTGAGTTGTGTGAATTGCAGTAGGCAGATCTTTGAACTTCATTATTTTCTGTAATGTAACTAAGCTATTGTGTCTTTGAGCTTCTGCTAAAAGCAAGCTCCTGAATTAGAGAATAAGTGTCTGGGGAGTTGAGATGCACTGTTGAAACTGGTGAGAGGTATGACAATAAAAACTGTCTACTCTTACTCCCAGCACTGTAGAAAAAGAACCTGCAATTCAAGACCAAGATCAAACAATGACTACAAATCTTGCAGATTGCTAACAGTTGATCAATTTGCCAATTGATTTTTTTTTCATTATCAGAATCAAATTGTGACCTATACAGATTGGTAAACTAACAAGGAGGGATATAATCCTTCACAACCTGCAATTTCCATGTCGGTTTCAAGTAAGAATACCAGGTGTTGCTGGAGTAATTTTACTACTTCTTTACTGAATATCCCCTTCCCTTCCTGACAAATAATGTAATATAGGAATTTTAGTAAATTTATAACTTTACACAGTATGAGTTAAAAAGTGACCTGAGGGTTTTCATACTGACCAATTTCAAATAGTGTTTATGATTGGACAGGTGTTCAGAAGAGAATATTCAGTCCCAACTTCTAAGTCATTAAATGTCAAGGCATCTACAGTAGAAATTAAGTAAAGCTTAATTAAGTCATTCTAATATTTTTCAGATTTAGATAGGTTCTGAAACACAAATTCAGGCTCTGACACATTCACATTAATCACATGTAAATATGCTCTTCCCACATGGCTTATCTAACTCCCTCTCTGGGTTATCATGAGAATCTCTTATAGAATAGATGTATGTTGCACCATTTCAACTCACTATTGACAGACATCAGTCTTTGCAACTTTGTTTAATCTTTCTACTTTGGAAGGGACTGGCTGCAGGTTCACAATCCACATCCATGAGACCAGAATAACATTTCCTTTAATCACTAATGTGGAAATTCATAACCCAAAGGCTTTTTATCTCAGTGTTCATAAGTGGACTAAGCTGAGTGTGAAAAAACGCAGATCCTGCCTCCTCATTAATTCCAAAACCACATTATCATCTTAGCCTCACCACATTCTGCTATTCAATACTGAATTATAGAAGAATTTGTTTATCCACCTACTTGTTTTACAGAAATGCTCCTAATCTTTTTGTTAAGTGGGAAGACTTTTATTTAACCAATGAATTCAGACTCCTGAATCTGCAACCATTAAGAATCATTATTCTCTCCTGACCTCTTTTAACACCTGAAGAAGGCACATGTTTATCAAATTAAATCTGAGATGGATGGAAGTACAATATGATTTGCATGAACATGATGATAATTTGTTTTTTATTTTTGTTGGGAAATAAGAATAAACAATTATAACTATTCTAATTACACTGTTCTACAGGTAAAAAGTTGCGAGCATGAAAACAGCTCTTCTTACATAATGTTGGGGTGCTAAAAACGAAAATAACATTTAAAAATGTATATTGGCTCTAGTTTCCATGATATAAGCAACCAACTAATGAAGTAAGGTATATAAAATGCATGATGCAACTTACACCATAGATTACATAGTCAGTATTGGTGACCAATAAAAAACCGCCATGCATACCAAGATGATGCAATATTAGCTGATATTACTTCACCAAATTCTGTATAAGGCACAGTATCTGTTGCTTGGCGAGTTAGACAGCGTCTTTAAACATTGTTTTATGCTAGTAAATTTAGTTATGCCTCGAACCTGTTTAAATAAAGCAGATAATTTCTGCTATATTTGCGGTGAAGTTACTTTTGCATCCCAAAAACGAAGGATCACAACCGTGATTAAGCAAGCCTACAACTTGTATTTCGGTTGCAAAATAGGAGACCAGGACAAAAACTGGGCGCCACACATATGCTGTAATTCGTGTGGATCGAGACGTGTCCAATGGCTGAATGGGAATAAGCCTTCTATGCCTTTCGCAGGGCCAATGATTTGGAGAGAACCAACAGATCCTGTCAGTAATTGTTATCTTTGTATGGTGAATTCATGTGCTTGTCCAATGGTTGAATGGGAATAAGCCTTCTATGCTTTTTGCAGTGCCAATGATTTGGAGAGAACCAACAGATCATGTCAGTAATTGTTATTTTTGTATGGTGCCTCCAATTGCGAAATTGCGAAAGG
>QLTV01003093.1:190429-210584 GCA_003457575.1 Thermophis baileyi
AGGCGAGATGGAAAAGGAGGGGGGGGGGACATGGCGAGAGGGAGGGAGAGGGAGGGAGAGAGAGAGAGAGAGAGAGAGAGAGAGAGAGAGAGAGAGCTTTATGCCCTCTGTTGGGCTTTGAATTTGAGCTTGTATTCTGATTGGTTGTCAGACTCCCATGGGGCCATGCAGGGGTAACTTTGTAGGTTGTCTTTTGAGTCCCAAGCTTGATTGAATCTTGCTGGGTGATGTAATCTCCCCAGGTGCCATGTGGTGAGTTCTGTTGCTAGATGGGTAGAGGGCTAATCCTACCTTTGTTGGATCTTGGATGAGGGTATTTGCTTATGAATAGACCTAGCTATTTCTTTATCTCTTAAGTGCTGACATCTGCTGTGGGCTATTGAGGAGGGTGGGGGCTATTAAGAGTGAGTCTGCTTCCTGCCTAAAAAAACATGTTTCTCCATTTCTCATCCAGGGAGGTATAATATTCTGTCTTTTTAATATTTCCTAGAATATTTCATTCTTCTAGGAGAGGGGTGGGTGCTAACTTCCTACAGGGTGTTGGGGGGAGAGAAAAGAATGACTGAATTTAAAATCACCAACAGAAGACAACACCTGATGTTAAAGCTATGCTAATTTACAATCAAACAAAGTATTGGCTTCATATGACCTTCATGAAAAATACACCCTAGCCTAGAGAGTTTATTGACATTATATATATGAGTAACAGAATGGGGAAAGGTGACTCTTGACAGAAATTTCTGCTTGCAATGGTGTTTTAATCTATGTTTATGTGCAACTGATTGAATGATAAGAATATGCATCCCAGTATAAAAGAGCTATATTTGATTAGGAAGTAGACAAGCCAAATTTACTTCATTATTTAATCATTTAAAGAAAATTGATTGTTAAAACATAACTGGTAACAAAACCAGCCCAGCCTCCAGGCATATTAGGGACATGAACAATTACAATACTAAATAAATAAAGGCCAGAACTTAAAATGATATGATCACTGACCATTTTCTTCTTCACAAATTTATAATTCCTCTATGTGAAAAATGTATTCTAAACATGTGTGTGCTTAGGACTGTAGAAATGTCACCAGATGGGAATATTTGTGTAAAAGAAAATGAATACTGTGTAGCAATAGACTATGGAATTTGAAATTTCTGTGTATAGGAATCCATTGGACTGATACATCTCAGCAAGAGGTTTGCTTCATGAGCAAATATAATCATTGAGTCCATTTCCTATTATTTTTCCATAAAGAAGAAAATCTCATAAGCGTATCTCTTTCTCTCTCCCTCCCTTTTCCCTGCTTCTTCTTCTTCCTAGTTTCAGGCACTAAGTTTAGGTCATTACTCTCTCTCAGCCAAATCTATCTGACAGGGATTTTGTTGTAAGGAATAATAGAAGAAGGGAACTCTGCCCTCAGCCCTGATATTTTTAAAAAAGCATATAAGTCTAATAAACAGATAAACTTAAATCTGAAACTTACAGTTTATTGAATAAATTCATTCTATAAAGTATATATTACTAATATAATTCAAGTTAAATTATGCCAAAACAGTTTTCTTCACAGTAATAAAGAATAACAAAGTGCAAGTTTAAAACTTGCATAGATCTCTCATGTAGTTATTGATTCACAGAACTTGGTCCTAAATTGTCCATCTTAAAATTGATAAATTGCTAGTGACTACTGTTTCCTGCCCCAAATGCAGTCTGCAGTACTTTGATTCTTTGAATCCCTTTGAAAATCTTCTTTCTGTATTTATTTTCTTGATAGATGTGGGAAATGCATGTATGTTGTTGAAATCTTTTCGTGGCCTTCCTGAAAATAGATGTTACTTTTGCTTCACTGACTTTGCCCACAAAATGCTACAAAATGTTAGTAGACCTTGATAGTGAAGGGTATATGTTACTTCTTTTTCTGGTATTGGAAGTACAGCTGTGATTTCTGGAAATACATTTAATGAGTACTAAAGTTTTTTTAAAAAAATCTTTCTTAGATTTTTGTCCTCAAATGAAGAAGTGAGCTGATTCAGTGTCATGTCTCTTGTAAAGCCTGCTCTCTGTTTATCTTCAACAGCAAAATGAAAACCTGGTTTTCAGAGATATTAGAAATATGTTGGTATGTGTGTGTTTTTGTTGGGCTAATAATATTTAAAGTAAATAAAATAACAGAACAACAATGTAATAATTATTGGAGGAGATGTTATATTTTCTGGGAACCATACTAAAATGTTTGCAGTAGGTCAATCTATAGCAAGTATGACAAATTTCATGCTTTTAATTCGAAATGGGTCATTTTAAATTGAAACATTGATGCCAGTATTTCTTGACTAACTAAAATACATCCATAATATAAATAGGAGCTGAAAAATAATGCTTATATTTTTAGTTGCAGAAAGTTAACTATCATTACAACAAATTATGCTTATAAGACTGGTCTAAGATATTTGAAAAGATTGTTATCTGAAAAAAGTAGGGTAAATCTGCAGCTTTGAGACAGGAGTAATTGAATTTTGAAATAATTTATCAATTTCTATTTTTCTTTCCATGAGCTACATACTTTTTCCTTTTTCCTCTCAAGTACCTGGAAGAAAGATGGAATAGTGAACGGACTGATTTATATATTTATTTTTAAAAAGCCCTGTGGAAAAGTAAGTAACTCAGAAAAAGAAAAAATTCTAAGTCTCTAAGCAGAATACTTCTGTATGTTAGAAAAGTGTTAGAATTACTATATTATTATAGCCCTATTATTAAAATTAGATCTAGAAGATATTAGAGTTCATGATAATCATGGATTCCGCCAAGAAAAGAAATTGTACATCATTTCTCTAATACTGTAGTGACTTAAAGAAGGTATTCCCTAATAGGATTTTGAGTTTTATATAGCATTTTTAATGTTGAGTTCCAGTGAATCACATATTATCAACAATTGTAGCAATTATCACCATGATGATAAAAAACCATCTCACCAAAAAGTACCAAGCATCATTCAGACTGTCATGGTTGCTTATTGAAAGAAGTCCCATTAAGTAACCTTTCTGTCAGACAAGCAGAACAGAACAGAAAAACAGAATTGGAAAGGACCTTGGAGCTTTTCTAGACTAACCTCCTGCTCTGGCAGGAAACCCTATACTATTTCAGACAAATGGTTGTCCAATCTCTTCTTAAAACTTCCAGTGTTGGAGTATTCACAATTTCTGGAGGCAAGTCGTTCCACTGATTAATTCTTCAAGCTGTCAGGAAATTTCTCCTTAGTTCTAGGTTGCTTCTCTCCTTGATTAGTTTTCATCTATTGCTTCTTGTCCTACCTTCAGGTGTTTAGAAATAGGGTGACTACCTCTTCTTTGTGGCAGCCCCTTCTCATAGGAAGTATGGGGCATAGATCTTGATAACAGTCCTCATACTTTGGAATGCACATTCCTTGAAAATTATTGGCTCCAACTCTCCTGATATTTATGAAAATCTGAATACTGTATTATTTCAACAAGACTTAGGTTTGGACATCTACTGGGTCATTGACAATATTATTAATGTATGAATCTGAACCTTTGCTGTTTCTATATTTGCTGGGCACAAACAGAATCAGATGATTTGGGCAGGATATAATGATGGTCATACAGACAAACAAATCTACTAAAGGCTAGTCCCAATCAATTCAGTATTGCTCATTCTTCCTTTGCTCATTAATGAAGGTTATTACTGTCTTTAGTAGCGTTACATTACCTGGATTTTTTTTAAAAAGAATTCACAAAAGTTCAAGTTTGTCCAGAATTTTGAAAAGTAATTGGAACCATCAAAAATAATAATGTAATCATGTAATTATCTTTGCCAAATCTATTCTGAAGGTATAACAGAACAATGGTGTGCACTGTTAGTGTATACTATATATAGGCTGAATCTCATAGTATTGGAATGGAAAGTTTAATATTTTATGAACAATAGAAATGTCATGAAAAAATAATTGAATGATAAACATACTGTACTGTACATATAATCTCACATTTGTGTTCTCATTAGGAGTTATTTGAGAATATATGCAGTAATAAATACTATAAACAACACAGCTATGTTTAAAATATGTTTTAAAAATACACCAGTGTCAGTCTTTTTGCTACTATATGAGGGAAAACAAAATCACATTCAATTCACCACAATAATGTTTTATTTTAGGATAGCAAAGTGATACTTTGGACTATGTGGATTTTTAAATCTGAATTGGGTTGAGAATGCTTCAAATGACATTTGCTAAAATTACAACAAAGGAAACAGTTGAGTGAGTGGCTGGGAGAAAAAGGCAGCTGAAATGGAACAGAAAAAGAGGAAAGTGCTTTAAAGGGTATGCTCTCCTCTTGTCATCCTATACAGATAGAAAATGACGTGAGTGAAATGGAAAATGATCTACAGATAGGGGCAGCCACCCTGGGAGTCAAGGGGACAAATGATAAAGATCATGTGACAAAAGCTCTGCTCAGGAAAACTGGTTCTTAAGATTTCAATAGGTATCCAGCCTCTGTATTCTGAGGAGAGGAGAATGGATTTGAAAGCTGAAAGAGAAAGATTAGAATTCTTAAGCATATGTATCTGAGGGTAAGGCCTCTGAGCTCAATGGTTCATTGCAGAATAAGCATCTAAGTTTCCTTGTGCTTGCAATCTAGCAAGAGGCTTATTGACCCATTCTCTTTCGCAAAAACAAGGGAGAAAAAACAGTAATTCAATTCCTTATTTCCCATCACAATTTACATTGAATAATTGGGCTAAACACATTAATCACTAGCACACGAACCTCTGTTTCTTGTAAAGTGCCCAGGTTAGCATTGCGTAAATTGGTAGCCAGATTACAGATACTTACTAGATACAAGAAGCAATTAATTTAGCTACATTCATAATAGCATTCATAGATTTATGCAGAGACCCCAAAAGTCAGCAGTTTTACATTCTGTGTATTTCGGTATGTGTCTGTGCAGAATAGTTTCTGCATGAGATAATGGTTCTGTACATAGATTCCCTTATTTTATAATGAATATTTACAATGGAATGCCTAAGTTTAGGCAATTAATCTGAACTGAAGACCTATCTTTCTTTAAAATTGTAACCTTTGTCCACTGTGCATATACATATCCATGTCTCTCCCTCCACACACAGAAGTATACATATACATCAACAAGTTCCTTCTGTTAAGGAAAAAAAGTTTGGAAGTGGGAAAATGGGCAATACATAAGAAATGACTGTGTGTTTAATCATATTTTGTGAGAGGGTGGGGTTAAGATATAGATGCTACTAAATCAAGATCAAATCCCTTTTAAGTAGGTAGAGTGATAAGCAGCTCCAAAGTATTGAGATGACTAGCCATTGGATTTTTATCTAAAATATATTTCAAAATACTGTTTATTAAAGTCTGATTAAACAAAACAACTCCTAGCAGCTGTGTAGCAAGAGATATTTAATTGTCTTGTACAGTATGTTAATCAGGCAACAGCTTAATTTAAATAGATCAATCTTGAAAGAGGGACTGCAGTGCTCAACAGAATTTCTAGTGAAACCCTTTTTAAAAGTAGTTAGAACCATTTTACAATGGTTAAAATTGTTGTATTTTAAAAAATGGAAAAAAAACATGGCTTCATTAGAGAAATATGTGGTTTTACAGATTTCTACAGATCTACAAGGAATCGTTACACTTTTATGAGGGCTATTCATGGTTAGAAATGTTTGTGCCTTCTGTTTTTCTAGTATCATTTTGCCATTGAATATAATGCACTATCCTTCAATGTGTAACTTAATGTACTAAAACATTACCTCATAATTGAGAATTATATTTCCTCTCACTTTTCCTATACCAACAGTTCATATGCTTGCTTTCAGGTTAAGTAGTTTCTTGTCCAAAAACTATTATAAATCTGGTGTGAGATAGTGTACTTCCAAGGAACAAGAGATTAAAAGCCCTCATAAAGTTTATCTCATTAAAACAATAATTGGAACAGTGAAACTGTAAGGTCCCGCCTTGTGCCGGTCTTCTCAAGAAAGTAGAACTCTTGAAGCATTTTCCACATTTTCCATGCAGACAGCATTCAGATTTCTATAGTCCACACACAAACAAAGCAAGCAATCCTTCTCACTGAATAGGACTGGTGCAGCCCCTTTGGGTCTAGCAGGTTGGATGAATCCGCACTCTAGGTTTTTGTCTATTAATGCACGCAGTTCATCTAGCTCCCAGGGGGTCATTGAGTAAAGTTTTGGCTTTGGCAATTTTGCCCCTGGGTGTCAACTCGCAAAGCATCCCTGGCCTGCTCTCGAGTTGCCATAGGCCAGGGGGAATGGGAAACTGGTGAAACGGCACGGCAGCCAAAGACAGAGGCACATTCCATGCTTATCTCTCTCAAGGTATACCCTGTATCCAAGGGTTACCCACAGCAGCCAGAGGGGAGTGACCTCTACAACCCGCGAAGTTGCTCCATTGGCGAATGTAATTGATGACACACCCTGGGGGGAGGGGGGAAACAGGGTCATAATTGGGGCGTAAATTACGTAGGGTCAGAGCTGGCTTCACTTGGAAATGTGCCAACATGAAGCTCCTAATAAATAACTGGATTTCTTTTGAAGCTTGGCTTGAGGCTTATGATTTAATTAGGGCATCCGTTGGAACCCTGACAGCAAGCCAGCTCTCTCAAAATTAATCAAAATCACTGGGATTCCCGGGCTCTCCAGCCGCTCCCCGACATCTGGGGTGCGTGGAGAGAAACTCAGGCGACCATGGCAGAGGGCGGACTATCCGAAGAGAGCCTGCTCCAGGTGACCCAGAGAGAGGCAGAACTTGCTTCCAACCAGGGACTTCCAGGACCCAGCAGCCTAATCGCAACTGGAGTGCAGCCCTCCCTGACCATCAAAGCTGAGACACATGCCCCAGCAACGGAAGAAAAAAGGGATGAGTATTGGTGGAAAAGAATCCCTAAAGCAGCTGAGGTGAAGCTCCCCCACCCTAATGCCCAGAAGGGGGGAAGGCCCCTGAGCGAGCTGGGAAGAGTGGATTGGATGTGGGACTGGGCACACAGGCCAGGCTCCCAAAGCCCCTGACGGAACTCCTGGGGAGATCCATAGAGCAGCTGAGGGAGGAATTTGACCGGGCCACCCTTCACGATGAGGGGCCGTCATGCCACCCAAAAGAGAGGGAAGTTGCAGCTGAGCCCTTTGAAGTGAGGAGACACAGACGGGAATGCAGCCCCCCTTCTCCACCCACCAGAAGGAGAAGGAGCCTGAGGCTGCAGCCAGTGCCTCCACCACCCAGCAGGCAAGCAGCCCAGAGCAGACAGCCCCCCTCTCTATGAATTAGAGCCGAGGAAGATGGCCAGCCACATCACGCACAGGCTTACAGGGATGAGTATTGACATGAGGAGGGAGGAGCAGTGCTGAACGAACCGCCCCACTTCAGGGGGAAATTTGATGGGGATTCAGATCAGCTGGCTCTATTCCTTGACTCGGCTGAGATCCACCTAGAGCGCTATGGACACCTCTACCCATCCCACAGAGCCATGGTAAATACCATTGCCGAGGGGCTAGAGGGAGAAGCAAGGGAATGGCTAGCAGCCCACCACAAGAGGAGAGCCCCCCAACTGCAAGACGTAGACAACTTCCTACGACAGCTAGAGGCCAGATTTGAGGAGGCGGAGGAGGATCCGTACACAGAAGATGAGCTCAGAAACCTAAAGCAGAGGGGGCGACCCATTAAGGAATCGGTGTGCCATCGACATGTCCTGAAAAGCCCTCCAGGCTGCAGAGGTCCCTCCCCACCCAGCTGAAGGGGGGAGGGAACCCCAGCCAATTATGACCAGTCGCCGGATTCCTAAGACAGCGAGGACGACCCAATGGTGAGTGAACCGGTCCACCCTTTCATTTTCCTAATACACCTCACAGCCCCAAAAACAGGAACCCAGGGGACTTTTCAAGCCCTAATAGACTCAGGCTGCACTAGATGCTTGATCAACCTAACCATGGTCCTGAAACTGGGGATTAGAGCGAAAAGGCTGGCCCACCCAATCAGGTTCGAACAGGTTGATGGGTCCCTATTGGGGGGAGCCTATGCCACCCACCTGACTGAACCAGTGAAGCTAGAGCTAGCGAATCACTGGGAAGCAATTCGATTTGTAATAGCCCCCAAAATGACAGACGCAGTCATACTGGGACTCTCCTGGGGCCTGACAATCTGGTGGCAAAAGGACAGCCGAAGAATAGCAAGGGGACCCAGACCCCCTCCACACCAGCAAATAGAAGCACCGCCCACACAGGGAACCCTCCCAAAGGGCCCACCAGAACAACTGGCAGCCACCTCCGACAAAACCCGACACCGAACAGATCTCGAGAGAATATCAGGACCTCGCGGAAGTATTCAGTGACATCCTACCTCCCCACCATGAGACAGTCTGCGCCATCGAAATCATCCCTGGGGCAAAACTACCTAAACCCAAACTGTATGCCATGACGCCCCGGGAAATGCAAGAAATGCACAAATACATAGACAAAAATCTAGCAAGGGGGTTCATCGAGCCAGTCAAGCAACGGGTCGCAGCCCCAGTCCTATTCAAAGGAAAAAAAAGATGGAACTATGAGATTGTGTGTGGATTTTAGAGGAATAAACTGCATGTATGTACACAACCTATACCCCCTCCCTCTCATGAAGGACATGCTATCTCACCTAGCCAGGGGAAAAGTTTTTACTAAATTAGACCTCAGAGAAGCATACTACCGAGTACGCATCAGGGAGGGAGATGAATGGAAAACAGCATTCAACTGCCCCCTAGGGAGTTTCCAATTCAAAGTGATGCCTTTCAGACTGCAGGGGCCCCCAGCGGTGTTCATGTAGTTAATAAACGAGGTGCTGCATGAGCACCTCTATAAGGGGATCCTCGTCTACCTGAACAATATCCTCATCTACACTGAGACCATGAATGACCACATATCCCTAGTCCGCCAGGTACTGAAAAAACCTCCGGCAGCCAACCTGTACGTCAAGCTATCAAAATGCGAATTTCACCGTGCACGGCCAGAGTACCTGGGCTACCGAGTGTCAAATGAGGGCATAGAAATGGACCCAGCCAAAGTACAAGCCATCCTAGGTTGGCAACCCCCTATCACCTGCAGACAGCTACAAAGCTTCCTAGGGTTCGCAAATTTCTACAGGCAATTCATCCCCTCCTTCGCAAAGATTGCCAAACCCATTGATGGACCTCCTAAAGACAGGAACGAAACCCCACCTGGGACAACCCCTACAGTGGGACCTAACCTGCCAAAAGGCATTTGAAACACTGAAAGAACTGTTTGCAAAGGAACCGGTGCTGAAGCATCCTGACCCCGAACAACCCTTCGTCATCCAAGCAGACGCCAGCGACGTGGCTGTGGGAGCAGTGCTACTCCAAAGAAATAGCCAAGGAAACCTACAGCCCTGCGCCTACACCTCCCACAAGCTCACGGATATAGAGAGGCGATGGGCCACATGGGAAAAAGAGGCTTTCGCGGTGAGATGGGCACTGCTAACCTGGTGCCACATGCTGGAAGAAGGGCAGAGACTGTTCGAAGTCTGGACTGACCACAAAAATCTGGAGGCCCTTAGGACCCCGCAAAAACTATGGCCTACACAAGTCCACTGGGCTCAATACTTCAACCGGTTCAACTTCGTGCTAAAGCACATCCCAGGGGGGAGAAACTTTCTAGCTGGCGCCCTCTCCTGCATGTCACAGTACAAATGTGAACGAGAGGAGGTAGTAGACACCATCGTCCCCCCTACCCAAACAGCCGCCCATGTGACCACCAGACGACAACGCCATGACCGGCAAGACCAACCGCAAGCGATCTAACCATGATACTCAAAACCAAACTGCTAGCAGACCCCTGGCTCCAAGAGAACCAACACATCTTGACAAAAAGAGATGACCTAGCATGGAAGGGGACGAAACTCTATGTCCCAGAATCCTTATGCACCCTAATCCTCCAGAGGAGCCACAACGTCAAACCGGCAGGCCACTTCGGGTTCCTAAAGACTTTACATTTAGCATGGAGGCAATTCTGGTGGCCCGGCATAAAGAAAGATGTGGAAAGTTATGTGAAAAGTTGCACCATCTGCGCCACAATGAAGAAACAACCAGGAAAATCCCCTGGACTGCTGCAACCGGTAGCAGAGCCAACAAGGCCATGGAAGGAAATCGCAATGGACTTTATAGTGGAGTTGCCAAAAAGTGGGGGGAACATGGTGATCTGGACTGTAATAGACTTATTCTCCAAGCAGGCACACTTCATACCCTGCAGCGAACTACCCTCGGCCCAGCAGCTGGCCAAACTGTTCCTGAAGCACATCTACCGCCTGCATGGAGTGCCAGAGAGAATTATCTCAGACAGAGTGGTCCAGTTCACGGCTAAGTTCTGGAGGGAGTTTCTGCGGTCCATTGGGTCGTCCCAAGGCCTAGCTCGGCTTTTCATCTGAGTACCAATGGGGGGGGGCAGAGAGACTGAATGCCATGGTAGAACAGTACTTGAGGTGTTACATGAACTATCAGCAGTCCAATTGGGCGGACCTCCTGCCTTTCGTTGAGGTCGCGTACAATAATGCTGTTCACAGTAGCACGGGACTAACTCCGTTCAAAGTAGTGAGTGGCATGGACTTCGTTCCAATGCCTGAATATCCAAGGGATCCCCCCTCCTCAGTCAGCTTGACCGACTGGATGGCAACGCTGACAGCAACCTGGGAAAATGTCAAGAAAGCACTAGCTAAAGGGGCACAAACCTATAAGAAACAGGCAGACAAACACTGAGCCCCGCAATGGCCATTCCAGTTGGGGGAGAAGGTCTACCTCTCCACAAAATACTTGAAGTTAAAACTCCCCAGCAAGAAACTGGGGCCAAAGTTTATGGGACCATTCCCCATAGTAAAGATCATCAACCCAGTCATGGTGCAATTAAAATTGCCCCGACTGCTAGGGAAGATACACCCGGTATTCCATAGTAGCCTCTTAAAACCCGTGGTCGGATCGACCCTGAGGCCACTACCCCATGAGCCCCCAGACCCCGTGGTCATAGGGGGCCAAATCCATTATGAGGTGCAGCGAATCCTCGACTCGAGGTGGCACAGGAGACAACTCCAATACTTAATCAAGTGGAAGGGCTACCCCTTATCAGAGGCGTCTTGGGTAAAGAGTAGGAACATCCAGACTGACCGCCTCATAGCAAAATTCCACGCAGACAATCCAAGGGGGAACAAGCCTGGGGGGGGTTTGCAACCCTAAAATCTATACCTGTACTCAAATTGTTTTTGCTTTGCACAGGTTGCCTTCAGGAAGTGAGGGGAGCCGAATGTCAACTCGCAAAGCATCCCTGGTCTGCTCTCGAGTTGCCATAGGCAAGGGGGGATGGGAAACCA
Organism: Thermophis baileyi; assembly: GCA_003457575.1. Taxonomy (NCBI): domain Eukaryota; kingdom Metazoa; phylum Chordata; class Lepidosauria; order Squamata; family Dipsadidae; genus Thermophis; species Thermophis baileyi. The sequence continues at coordinate 201,822 of QLTV01003093.1, forward strand.
GCGGAATGGCACGGCAGCCAAAGACAGAGGCACATTCCATGCTTATCTCTCTCAAGGCTGTATCCAAGGGTTACCCAAAGCAGCCGGAGGGGAGTGACCTCTACAACCCACGAAGTTGCTCAGTTGGCAAATGTGATTGATGACACACCCTGGGGGGAAGGGGGAAACAGGGTCATAATTGGGGCGTAAATTACGTAGGGTCAGAGCTGGCTTCACTTGGAAATGTGCCGACATGAAGCTCCTAATAAATAACTGGATTTCTTTTGAAGCTTGGCTCGAGGCTCATGATTTAATTAGGGCATCCGTCGGAACCCTGACACCGGGAGGATTTCCATGGCACACTCTGTGGGCTGGTGAGGGGGGAGCTCATCCGAGCCTGCCTCACTGAATACATCTGCCAGGTACCGGTATTTCCTGGGGATGCCCTGCCCTGGCCCTTCCTGAGCAGCCATGGCTACTTCCCCTTTCCAGGCTCCCTCGTGATTTGGGAATCAGAGAGCCCCCTTAGTCCAGTCCACCCTCGGATTCCATTTCTTCAGCCAGGTAAGTCCCAACACTAAAGGCCACTCCATGCCAGGGGTCACTATAAAAGCAATAGTCTCGGAGTGCCCCTCTGTTGTGAGCTGCAAAAGTTCGGTGGCAAATGTGATCGAAGTTTCTCCTACAATGGACCCATCAAGTTGGCAGAAGGAAACTCGGGTTTTTAGCGGCCTGAGGCAGATTCCCAGTTCCGCCATTAAGCTCGGGCTGATCAGGCAGTGGGTGCAACCCAACTCCAGTAAAGCAGCCAGCTTGATTTTTCTCCCCATTATTGGGATCAACAGTTCTATGGGGATGGGGATGTGCTCGATCGTCCCACTTACCAGGGGGTCCTCATAGTCACTGTCTCACTGATCCGGCACGTCCGTGGGTGGGGTCAGAGTTCCCGGTTTCTGAGGGGTCCTGACTGGGAACTCTACAGCCTTGTGGCTCTTGAGGGCGGTGTCTCTCAGGCGCTGTGACAGTTTCGCTGGTCTCCCCCCTGCTGGTTTCTCTCCCTTTCGGGTCAGGGTCTTTGCCCGGCAGTTGGTGGCATGATGCCCTTCCTTCCCACATCTGAAACAGGCCGTTGATCTTGGTGGGGTGAATGAGGTTTGGGCACCTCCCTTTTCCTCTCGGGTGGTGATCATCTCGCGCGATACTGTTTCTGAGCTTGGTCGATCTCCGCTTCTTCAGTCACAACATACCAATTGTGCAGATGAGCTGGGTCCCCAGGGGTGACACAGGCATTGTACAGGTCGTCGTTAAGCCCATCCTTGAACCAGCTCACCAGGATCTCTTCTGGCCAGTCCACGTGGCAAGCCAGGTCTTGGTACTCCTCGGTGTATTCACTACGATCTTGCCTTACATTCTGGATGTAGTTCCTGGCCTTTCAGTCTGCCAGGGGATCTTCAAACCTTCACATCAGAGCCAGAACTCAGAGAAGTTCCGGAGTTTGGGGGCGTTCGCATTGTGGAGAGTCACCACTCAACGGGCAGCCGCCCTCCTCCAGGGCCAGGGTGGTGACCCTGACTCTTGCTCCTTTGGTTGGGAGGTGTCAACTCACGAAGCTTTCCTGACCTGCTCCCGAGTTGCCATAGGCAGAGGGATGGGAAATCATGCCTTGCAGCTGCAACGAGGAATTCACACCTCAGTCAAAACAAAACACATCCTAGCCGGCTGAAGTCAAGGCCATCTCCATGGAGACCTGCAACGGCCAGAGGGAGTGACTTCTATGACCCGTGAAATTGCTTCATTGGGGAATGTGACTGGTGACACATCTTGGGGGGGAGGGGGAAACAGGGTCAGAGGCAAGGCGCGAACTGGGTGAAGTCAGAGTTGGCTTCACTTAGTTCATGCCGACATGGCGCTCCTAATAAACAACTGGATTTTTCTTGCTAAATGGCTTGGGGCTCCTACTTTTATTAGGGCATCGGTCGGAACCTTGACGGGAGGTATCTCCCATATTCTTGCATGTATGTGAGCACATGCGCTAGGAAGAATCCTAATTGTTGGGGATCCCCATCAAACTTAATGCCCAGGGTGGGTGCCTTCCACTCCATGGGGGGCAGCCTAATCCCTCCAGTTCAGCTGGTGCGTCCCGGGCCGGGGTCCCTTTGTGGCGGGTTTGCTGGGGTGCCGATGGCTGGTTCCTGCAGCCTTGGCAGATGTCCCTGCCACTGGGGATTCCACCCATTCTCCTGTGGCTTCCTCTGGCAACGTCTCCTCACCTCTGGCACATGCGGTGTCACCCTGAATCCGCATACCATGGAAGGGTTCCCTCATGAGGCTCATGGCTTACTTCATGAGGTGATCCGACTGAGTTGTGGACTCCTCCATCTCGTAGTCATCATATAGGGTCTCCAGCTCTCACTTCCATCCTTGTTTTCCTAGACCAGTGATGGCAAAACTTTTAGACACCAAGTGCCCAAACTGCATGCATGCACATGCCCAAATGGAAAGGTGTGCACGCGCACAAATGCATGCATGTGTGGACGTGCATGCATGTGCAGTAGAGACCCGAAGACCAGCTGGCTGGCGGGAGGCGGGGCATCCCAACACTGGCAGCATGGCAAGAGGTAAGATATTTTTCTTTCGTGAGCTTCTATTTTGTCATTTGCAGGGAAACAGAAGCTCACAAAAGAAACGCCATGGAGATCTGACCTGGGGCGACAGCGCGTGTGCCAGCAGAGAGGGTTCTGCACGTCACCTCTGGCAGGTGTGCCATAGGTTCACCATCAGGGTCCTACGCCCATGCTCCGAGAGTTTCATCATGTTGGGTTTTCATTGAAGTATCTCCCCAACACTCAGCCTCTTCATGATCGCTGCCTTGGGTAGGCATCGTGTGCATGGTCCCCATGGTAGAGCTGGTCCTCTCTGGGTTGACCGAATTGCAGATCCTGCCTAATGTAAGGTGGTCGCTCGCTGGTCTTCTCAAGAAAGCAGAACTCTTGAAGCATTTAGCATTTCAAAAGGAACTTTTATTGAAAGACAGGGATAGCAAAGCAGATCTAGGTAGCATCTGAGATTTCCCGTCAAAACGCTACATTAAACTATTGCAAGCAAAGCCCCTCCCAATGTCCAGTCCAACATCAAGCCAATCCCAGCTGGCGAAGATGTTTTGAGAACCTCAGGCACAGAAGGTGATATCTGTCATTCTCCCAGCCGCTTCGGTTTCACTTTCTCTGTCGCCGAGATAGTGCAGGTGGCTCCATTCTGTTCCTCCTCCCTAGGATGACCCGAGGCACATTCCTTGCCCCTCCCTATTTCCCTCAAGGTCCCGTACAACAAAGCAAGTGAAAGCCCATAAAAGATTCCCCCTCAAGCCTCCCCCCGCCCAACAGAATGGCAGCATTCCTATAGCTTTCTATGGAACCTGACAGAAACAAAATTTTAAAACTTCAGCAAAGAGGAACATAAACGGATTAGAACAAAGAAAACTTCATTAAATACATGCCAACTAAAAGTGTGTATCATAAAAAGAAACAATAACCTATATATATTAACTGATTGGTTATTCACATTATTGTAAAGCTGGTTGTTTTGTAAGTAACTGTTATTTTCATGCTCTTGTAGAACATGAAGATAGAGGAAGTACTAATATCTTCTAAAAGCACAGAGAATATAATCTCTTTTGCAGCCCAAATGTGTTATATTTACAATCTATGGCAGTGATGGCTAACCTTTTTGTCGCCCATAATGCAATGTGCGCATGACCCCCCGCGCGCCCCGCCCCCCACGCATGCACACATGACCCCCCTGCATGCACCCTGCCCCCACGCATGCGCTCATGACCCCTGCATGTGTGCCCCGCCCCCCGCACATGCGCGCGTGTCTCCCACATGCGCCCCACCCCCCCCATGCATGCGCAGCAGAGACCTGAAAACCAGATGGCCAGTGGGAGGTGCGCGCACATGTGCGGTGGAGCTGATCTGGGGCAACGGCTCACATGCCCACAGAGAGGGCTCTGCGTGCCACCTGTGGCACGTGTGCCATAGGTTTGCCGTATGCTTAGAACCGCTTAGAGAGGGCTGTAAAGCACTATGAAGCGGTATATAAGTCTAAGTGCTATTGCTATTGCTATTGCTATCACGGATCTATGGTATATATGGGAGTGAATGAAATGACTGATAATGTAGGGAAGGGAACCCTGAACTGAGATCTAAGCAGTGGTGGGCTGCAACCAGTTTAACAACCGGTTCGGTGATCGCACGCTTTGCGCGTGCATGCACGCCTAACATGCTTGTGTGCAGCATTCAAAATACAGCAATTTGAAGCTCAGCTGCTTACCTTCTAAGGCAGTCCTGGTAAGTAGAACAGCGGAGGCACGGAAATCAGTTGTGCTGCGCGAATCAGCTGAGCCAGAAAGAAGGAAATATAGGACAGGATAGGGCAGGGTCGGGTGTGCGGGGCCAGCTGATCGTCAGAACTACCGGTTCGCCTGAACTGGTCCGAACCGTCAGCAGCCCACCACTGGATCTAAGAGGATTTACACTTTATAAATCAGGTAAAAGTATGCTTTTTCAAGGACTTGTTGAAAGAAATGCCTTTAATAAGCATTTTGTAGCCTGTATTTCTAGTTAATTTATGTGATCTCTTTTTAATCTTAAAAAAATGCTACATCAAAAAGAGCAACTAAATAAGAATTATATCACCAATAGTATAAAAATCACTTTAGTGCATTGAAGTCTAAGTATTGTTGGTTCTTTAAATGTCATAATTGATGGTAGCATCTAGCTAACCTTGGCTAATCTCCAAATACTAAGCAGTTTCCTTAGATGGGAGACCACTATGAAATAGTTGTAAATTAAACTGGAAAATACCAAAAACAACAGAATAATAGAATCGGAAGGGACCTTGAAGGTCTTCTAGTACAAGCCTTGCTCAGGCTCACCTATATTATTTCAGGCAAATAGCTGTCCAAACTCTTCTTGAAAACCTCCAGTGATGGAGCACTCATAACTTCTGAAGCCAAACCATTCTATTGTTTAATTGTTCTGTCAGGGGATTTGTCCTTATTTTTAGGTTGGATTTCTCTTTGATTAGTTTTCATCCATTCCTTCTTGTCCTGTCTTCAAGTGCTTTGGGGAATAGGTTGAGCCCCTCTTCTTCATTGCAGCCCATTAGATAGTGGAACACTGCTATCATGTTATCCCAGTTCTTCTTTTCACTAGACTAGACATACCCAGTTCCTGCAACCGTTCTTCATATATTTTAGCTTCCAGTCACCTAATCATCTTTGTTGCTCTTTGTTGCTCTGCACTTTTGTTGCTCTGCACTTTTTCTAGAGTCTCAGTATCTTTTTTTTATATTGTGGTGACCAAAACTGGATGCAATATTTCAAGTATGGTCTTACCAAGGCTTGTAAAGTAGTACTAACACTTCACATAATCATGATTCTATCCCACTGTTAATGCAGCCTAGGACTGCATTAGTTTTTTGGCCACTGCAGCACACCTCTGTTTCATATTTAAGTGGTTGCCCACTAGAACTCCTCGATTTCTTTCATAGTTATCGCTATTGAGCCACGTACCACCTACTCTATATCTCTGCATTTGGTTTTTCTTGCCTAAGTGTAAAATCTGACTTTTTTCACCATTAAATTTCATTTTGTATCACTGCCAGCTTGGTGTCATTTGCAAATTTGATGAGTTCCCCTTCTATCCCTTCATCTAATTCATTTATGAAGATGTTGAAGAATACTGGGCCTAAGACAGAACCTTGAAATACTCCACTGCATACTTCCCTCCATGTAGATGTAGTTCCATTAAGGACTACAAGTTGAATGAAGTTGGTCATCCAGTTACAAATCCATCTAGTGGTGATGCTGTCTAACCCACATTTTTCAACCTACTCTCATTTTCAACCTACAAGTAATAGGTTGTGGTCTACATTATCAAATGCTTTACTGAAGTCTAAGTAAATTATATCCATTACATTTCACTGGTCAAATGCAATAAAATTTGTCTGGCATGATCTGTTTTTGACAAACCCATGTTGGCTTCTGGTTATAACTTTGCTTGCCTCTAAGTGTTCATAGATTCATTGCTGATTATCTTTTCCAGGATCTTCCCGGGTATTGATGTTGAGAAAAGACAATAGTAAGTCATTTTTATATTTGAAGTTGTTATAGTTATTATATACAGACCAACAGCCCAGTTATTATAGTTGCTCTGAAGTTATCTTAGCATAGATACAAAATGTTACCTATGTCTTTGGAAACACAAGACAGAAATGAAAAGAAACTCAAAGCAAATCAGTTGTTAGATCCATCTAATAACTACATAGGATTGAACTAGAAAGAGAATAAGTGGACTTTTTGGGCATTGGGTATTTATTATGCTTGTTTGAATGCAAACTGATAAAGCAGCTTCAACTGTAACTAGTTCAAAACCTGGTTGAAAGACAGCAGATGATGACTCTCTTCTGGATTCATCTATACCCGTGATGGCGAACCTATGGCACGCGTGCCAGAGGTGGCACACACAGCCACCTCTGTGGGCACGCGCGCTGTCGCCAGCTGCTCTTCCGGGTTCTGGCGTGCACATGCATGCCGGACAGCTGGTCTTCGCACATGTGTACGCCGGAACCCGGAAGAGAGCAGCTGGCCGGTGCGCATGCGCATCGGGTTCCAGTGCTCTGGTGCACGCATGTGGGCGCACACTCCAGTTTTGGCACTCAGTGCCGAAAAGGTTAACCATCACTGATCTATACTGTCAAAGTTCTGACTGACGAACTCAAGCAATTCAGCATTCTGAGACTTCATTCTCTTCAAAAGTACTGGTTTATTGAGTACATCAATTCGGCATGAATGAAACTTAAAAACAACTCTGACTACTTCCCGCTTTTCCGTACAATTAAAAGTTAGGCATCCCCACTCCCTCCAAGGTCACAGATCACATTGTCCAATTAGGTGCTCTGTCATCTCCTTGGCAACCCAGTTCAGTCTCTGGTCAGCGCCCGTTGGGATGACCTTGGTTCCCAGGCGATATCAAGTTGTTTTGGCTAGTGCGCATTCCAAGCTTCTTCCTCCCCCCCCCCGAGCTGTGTGGCAACTTCGGAAATGGAAAGATGGCTGTGCCAGGCCTGATCCGTTTCAGAGTTGACATATACTTTCTTGGCTAGTTTAAAGACAAGTAAACACAAAAGCATAACCTAATTCTTTTCCTTTACTTATTTATATGACTTGAAAGCAAGAAACACTGCTGACATCTTTACAAATATTTCTTTTCTTCTTTAAGTGTCTCCAGTTTAGGAGTATTTCAGTTTTCAAGGATAAATGATGTCCTGAAAATAATTACAAATGGGTCAGGATTGTATAAGGTATGGATTTGAATGTGATGTAAAGGAATTTATACTTGTCAACGACAATAACTAAATGTTGTAAACAAATGAACAGTATGTGTTTAGACCAGGGGTCTGCAACCTGCGGCTCCGGAGCTGCATGAGGCTCTATGGGCCCTCTGCTGTGGCTCCCTGTCGGGTGATCCCATCACTGACGGCCCTGCCCCTCGTCCTCCCCTCCCAGTCACTTCTTGCCTAGCCTGAGAAGGTAAGGGCAATGGCGGGGGATGGAGAAGCAACTGGGGCTGATTCTTCATTCTTGCTGGACCTTCTTCCAGCCCTTGTTGGTGCTGGGCGTGCCTCGGTCGCTTGGGGAGACGTGCAACCTGCTCTCCGCCCCGACACACTGGCCCGACCCAGCCGCGACTGACGCCGGCCTCACTATCGTGAGCGCTGGCAAGGTGGGAATGGGATCCGGGAGGAGGGGACGACAGAAAGGGGGACGGGCCTGCAGCGCCCAGCTGTGGCTTTAAAACGTGCACAGGGAACTATCGCCACCCGGAGGACACTTTTCAATTAAAGCCATGTGTGTGTGTCTGTATCTCTCTCTGTGTCTCTTCTCTCTCGGAAACCCGGCGAGCTCTCCTTGGGGCTCTTTGCTACTCCTTTTCTTCTTGGCAACTTTTTGGAAATCCGGGCTGGCTGAGGAATGAGCACAAGCCACGGTGGAGGCTTCCCTTTGGGCAACCCTCCTCATCCTTCCCCTCCTTCTCCTCTCATGATCCCCTGGCCGGCTGTGGTGGGGCCGGGAGGGTGCGCAAAAGCGGGGAGACCCTCCTCAAGCGAGCGGCCAGCCGCCCTGTGTGCGCCTTTTCTGCACTTTCACCGAGCCTGTCCGCTCGCTTGAGGAAGGTCTTCCCGCTCATACGTACCCTCCCAGCTGCACCACAGCCAGCAAGGGGGTCATGAGAGGAGAAGGAGGAGCAGGAGGGTTGCTGGAGCCTTAGTGCAGGAGCGAAGTGGCCCTGTACTTGTCTTCGTGCCACATTTGTGCTCAAGGCAGCCTTTGCCTCCTGCCGCTTGGGGCTGGAACTCATGCCCACCACGCTCGGCCAAAGAGCTGCTGGGGGGGGGAGAGGGGACACTGCAAGGTGATGGCCGGAGCCTTAGTGCAGGAGCAAAGCGGCCGTATATTTGCCTTCGGGCCACATTTGGCTCAAGGTAGCCCTCGCCTCCTGCCGCTTTGGGCTCGGAGCTGTAAGCCGCATCCTGTTGCTAGGGGTGAGTGGGACAGGGTCGCATTGTGGCTCCATGTCGTAATGGGCTCCAGGAGGAGGAGAGGACCCCATCTCCCCCATTGTGAAGCGCGCTAAAGTTCACTGTGCTGCTCAAGGCACTGTGAGAGTGCCTCATGGCCTGCTCGATGCCTCATATCAGAATCAGAGAGGGGGGAGAGAGTGA
>QLTV01003093.1:210678-221024 GCA_003457575.1 Thermophis baileyi
TGGGGCAGGGTTGCCTTGTGGCTCCATGTCGTGATGGGCTCCAGGAGGAGGAGGAGGGGACCCCATCTCCCCCATTGTGAAGCGCGCTAAAGTTCACTGTGCTGCTCAAGGCACTGTGAGAGTGCCTCATGGCCTGCTCGATGCCTCATATCAGAATCAGAGAGGGGGGAGAGAGTGACACAGAGAGAGAGAGAGAGACAGAGAGAGGGGGGAGAGACATAGAGAGATACACAGACACTGAGAGAGACAGAGTGAGAGGGGGAGAGACAGGGGAGAGAGAGAGAGACAGAGACAGAGAGAGACATACAGAGAGAGGGGGGAGAGGGAGAGGGAGAGAGGGGGGAGAGAGAGACAGAGAGAGAGATACACTAAGGGATACAGAGAGAGGGGAGAGAGAGGTGGGGAGAGAGAGAGAGACAGAGAGAGATACAGAGAGGGGGGAGGGGGAGAGAGAGAGACATACACAGAGAGATACAGGGAGAGAAGGGAGAGAGGGAGGGGGAGAGAGAGACATAAGAGATACAGAGAGAGAGATAGAGAGAGATACAGAGGAGGGAAGATGTCAAAAGGGTTTTGTGGCTCACGGTGTTTTTTAACAACCAGTTGTCTGCCCTAATGACCGGCTGGGTAGGCATGGCTAGGGGGTCATGTGACTGGGTGGGAGTGAGTACATCGAGTTGGCCACGCCCACCCAGGTTTTGTGACTCCCGATGTTTTCTTTTCTGTGGGAAATGGGTCCAAATGGCTCTTTGAGTGTTTAAGGTTGCAGACCCCTGGTTTAGACCAACAAAGACAGTTACATATGCATTAAATAAATATGAACAAGCAATGCTCTTTTTCTTTTAGTTGCATATTTTCATAATGTTAGCAATAAAAACAAAACAGGTAGATTTTGCTCTAAGCCAGCGATTCTCAACCTGTGGGTCGTGACCCCTTTGGGGGTTGAATGACCATTTCACAGGGATCGCTGCGTGCGCTAGCCCACCATCTTGGTGCCACCATCACGCAGGGGTGAAATGCTCCCGGTTCGGCCGTGCCTGCGGGTCGCCGGACAGCCGGTAGCAATGGAAGCGGGAGACTTCGCCCACCCGCCCGGATGCTGCCATTTGGGTTCTTTTACCCTCTGCGCATGCGCAGAACGCTTTGTGCATGCGCAGAGGGTAAAAGAACCCAAATGGCAGCGTCCGGGCGAAGTCTCCCGCTTCCGTCGCTACCAGCTGTCCGGCGACCTGCAGGCACGGCCGAACCGGGAGCATTTCACCCCTGGTGCCACGCCCCCTTTGTCACCTCATCGAGCACGGGGAGGGGGAGGAGGTCGCGGCGGCGGGGCGGGGTTTGCAGGGGGTCATGGCAGTAGAAAGGTTGAGAACCACTGCTCTAAGCATATAGGCTCAGCTTTAAGGTAGTTGCTTATAGAAGTATAAACGGGATTTCTTCTATAGACCTTTTTAGAGATCTTAATGCTATATAATACAAGAATGACCTGGAGTCATTTGGTCCAGTTGACTCTTCAACTTTATTATATGGTTTCTTAAGTATAGGAAAGTATGCCATGAAAGTAGTGGCAAGAAATATGAATTATTTTTAGTTAAGAATGTTTAATCTACTGTAGACAGTTTTGAAATGACCTTGATCGTTTTAATGAAGGTTCTTGGGAAGGAGGAAAAAGAAACCCTAATAAATTATGGCCTGCATAGTAAAGATAACAAATACTACTGTGACAGTGGTCAGCTGTTATATGTCAAGTTGTATGGCCCTTCTGTGTACTATAAAATTGTCACCAAACAATTCAGTCTTTTCTCACACATTAAACAGAAAAGTGCTATTTTAAAAGGCAGCTAGGGTGATGGTCTGTTACATTTGAGCGATAGCACTTTTCTCCCTATGAGATGAAGGACAAAAGAAATATTTGCTTATACTGAGAATGCTGCAGACTGAGCAATATACTGAAATGGAATATAGCATGCCTCAAATCTGAAAACCAATTTCATAAGTATACAATTTCACAAGAAAATGGTTCTTACGGATAAAGTGGATTTAGAATTCCAATGGTAAGAAGTCATCTCCTTCAGGGGTTGGACAATTGCCAGACTAATCTGCAAGGATATGTTTCTTCCTAAGTATGACCTGTATCCCAGTATAAAGGAGTTTCTTTATATCTTTACAATTATTGCAGATATTATTAGTAATCTGAACCTTATGGGCAATTCTGTTTTACACAAGATTTTATTTTCCTATAATCAGCTTCTTTCAGTTCATGTCACACATTTCTATACATTCTGTTCTGCTCAAGGCCATGCTTTATCCATAACTTAAATGGAAGTAAATACTAGTATTTAAATCATATTCACTTTTTCTTGAAAGAAAAGAAAAAGCAATATTTATTTATTTATAGAAATAAGACTTGATTTATAAAGTAATGAGCTTTTTCTGTGGAACAAATTTATTTTTTCCTTCATGCTCATTTTGCATGTAAATAAATATATGCTTTTTATAAGATGCTTCCAACATCTGTAACAAGCCTCAATGATATTGGTAATGAGAATTTGCATTGTTATTCCCATTGAGGATGCCAATGATATTAAAGGTATAGAAACTCTGGGAGTATACCCACTAGTGAGCGACCACATTTTCTAGGGTTGTTCAACTGTCAGTGTACTTATATAAGAGTAATAAAGAAAGGTTTATATTATCTCAGTGTTAACTTCAGCACATTACCCACACTTAAATATCTACAGCCTAGCAAAATTAATTATGAATCTCGTATATTTTTACTGTATCATTATCCTAACGACTACATCATTGTGTAAGAGCGATAAACTAAACAGTTTATATTACAAATTGGTACTGTCAGCTTCTTTTTCATAAATGCTTCAGATGGGATAGGAAGATTAAGGACAGTTTCCAAATGATGGAAGGGACAAGAAGGAGGAGGAAAAGGAAGAGGTGGACTATCACAATTTCTTTATCATAATTGGAAGGCAATAGAAAGAGATACAGAATATAATAATCCATTTCTTTCTTCTAATGTTATCCAGTTTTTTCAGCATCTATTGATGGTATCATATCAAACTTCAGGGTTCCTTCTGGTTAAATAGGATATGCAGACAGTGAACTTATCTACTCTGTTCTCCATTCCTGATTGATAAGTACAAGGCTCTATTGCTTGTTAATTTGGTTTCACCTGGAAATCATACAACACACAAGGAAGGTAGGTAGGTAGGTAGGTAGATAGATAGATGATAGATAGATAGATAGATAGATAGATAGATAGATAGATAGATAGATAGATAGATAGATAGATAGATAGATAGATAGATAGATAGATAGATAGATAGATGATAGCATTCTTTTTGCCTGGAACTCTTAGAAAATTAAATTATACATTAACATTAATGAATATTAATTTCAATAAGTTAATATATCCATTTTTTTCTGTCACTCTAATCAGACCCTGAAGGATAAGTAGGGAATTAAGCAGAACATTACAGACATTTTATAGACTCCACATTGGTGTCCACAGGATTTAAAGATTATATGTTTTTCAAGATGTCTTAATTCCATAGACTTTTATTCATTCAGTCTCTGGCGGTGGGTGGGAGGCTCATTCGGTGGAATGAGGTGAGGTGAGGCAGGGGGCAGGGCAGCTGCTGCCGGAAACCGTTGGCCACACTTGCCATTTGTGCATGGGGGCCGATGGTTTCTGGTAGGCTGTGGCCCCTCAGCTGGCGCACTCTGCAGCTCCAGAGCCCGCTACCACCACTGGGCTGGCTGTCCAAGGAGCAGGTGCGGCAGCAGCAGCAGCAGGTGAATGCATGGGGGAGGCATGTGATGCGGACCACTGGACACGCTTACTCCATCCCACTGTCTGTTTTGGCTTGTGGTTGGAGAGCAGGTCACCGCTGGTCATCTTCTCCTCGGCCCCCTTGGCCTACGAATGGACCGTGTTCCCCTCATGCACCCAATGCACCTCAGCCCCACTGCGGGCTGCCACCGCCGCTAGGCATACCCACCCAGCCTGAAGGAGGTGAAGCGACCAGCTAGAAAGGCCAAGTAGAGGTGGTAGAGCACGCCCAGGCCCAGCAGCAAAAGGCAGCAGAACAGCAGAGACAGTAGGGGAGGCATGTGATCCCAGTTGGGCCTGGGCAGCCATGGTGCCGATGGGGATCCGGCTTTCCCTGCTCGCGGTGGCCGCCTTTTGCCTGCTGGGCCTGGGCGTGCTCTACCACCTCTACTTGGCCTTTCTAGCTTGCCTCCTTCGGGCTGGTGGGGCCTGGTGCTCCAGGCGGCGACTTAAACACTTAAACTATAGGAGTTGAAGGATCAGAGCTATGACTTATGCAATATTCCTGAAGTTCGGTTTTTAAAAAAGGATAAAAATATTATATATATATATGCCCTATGTCAGTGATGGCTAACCTTTTCGGCATGCGCGCACCAGAGCCGGAGCACCGGAACCCGGAAGAGAGCAGCTGGCCGGTGCGCATGCGCCAGCTGCTCTCTTCTGGGTTCTGTCGCACGAAGACCAGCTGGCCAGCACGCATGTGCGTGCAGGAACCCAAAAGAGCAGCTGTCGACGGCACGCATGCCCACAGAGAGTGCCACCTCTAGCACACATGCCATAGGTTCGCCATCACGGCCCTATGTATTGAATTTGGCTGACACAAGTGATTGTTATGCACAATACCTGAGATAATTTTGCAATTTGTTTTGTTTTTTTAATTCTTTTAGCTTTATGAAAAGGATTATTTATGATGAAAACTGACAAAAATTCTCCTGTTCATATTTTTATATATTGTTGCTACTATTCTTATACTCAGTTTTTTCCAGCTATTATTATTACATTGCTTATCTTTTTTCAAACCTCTTATTTAAATTCCTTACTTTTTTAATAAAACTATATGTGGAATACTGAACTGGGATGAATTTTCTTTCAAGCTATTCTGGGAATACTTACTATTTATAGTGATTCCAGCTTCCTTTTAAAAGATGCAATTAAGGAGTTAGTAGGAATTTGTCTATTGTTTCTGCCTCCTGTATTACAGATTCCCATCACCTTTACACTGTAATGTCCAAAGCATCTTAACAGCTTAACATTGTCAAGAGTTAATTTTGATTGTGATGGATATTAAATAAATAAATAAATCCTATCCCTTGCAGTCTAGAAAATCTAAACTGCTAAGGCTTTAGAATTGCATGGGCTGCTTATTGTTTTACCTTATTGTTTTAGTAGACTACTAAATGTGTAGACAAGACCAAGAATCTCATGAGATCAAGGTTATATATGGTCTTGTATGCACATAATTCAAAAAGGTTCATGGAAAAGTCAACAACAGAAAGAGGTATTGTTCATAAATCATAAAGCTCTGTTTCTAAGGTGACTTCATTCATTTATTTCTAAATCATAGAAATAGAAGAGATAATTTCATTTTACCAGTATTATGAGATTTCAAATTTAGATCCTAGATTCTTTTCAGTATGTACATGAAAAAATTACTTATACATTTTATTTCTCTTGCAAAACAAAATGCATCAAAGAATACCTAGATCACATATGCAACATAAGGTAGTTATATGATTTAACTTTAGAAGTTTAGCCTTAAACTATAAATCATCCTAGTCTCATATTTTATTGTTTCTAAATTCACTTTTGATTTAAAACAGAGCATTTTAAATCTCTCTAACATACACGATCTCTATAAATTCAGTTCACATATGACAGAGATGTCAAACTCGCAGCATCACGTCACGTGACGTATTGCGATTCCCCCCCCTTTGCTAAACCGGGGGTGGGGGTGGCCAGCGTGTGACATATCCGGCCTGCGGGCCGCGAGTTTGACACCCCTGACATATGACATATCTATACTTAAATACCATTGGAACTTAAAAGAATCATATATGCATAAATAATTCATGGTGCAATTTTTCTCATGGAAAATATTCATTTATATCTGAAATTATAAATTGATACTCTTAACTGAAGAAAGTAGAAAGTAAAAGTTCACCCTTTTGTTTCATGGATAAAAGCGTACCTCAAAATTACACTTGTGACATGTAATCTAATCCAATATGTTTGCCAAATGAAAACCTTGTGTACAATCCTGACATTCAAATTTACAGCTGTGCGTACAAAGCTTCCTTGAAGATATTCTGCCTACTTGAACTGATCTATAGCCTGGGCAGATCAGACATCACAACTATGACTTTATGTCTAACTCATAGTTACTGCTGTTTTTACATTCTGTGCTGTGGGAAATTGCAGTTCATGTGTTGTGATTTTATTTACAAATATAGTATAACTTTTTCTATTTTTTTCTAAATGATTTGGCAGATATTCATATTGAAACCAGATTTTAAAGTTGCTTTATAATGTGTACATCTAGGCTTCCTTGGGGTTCAGATAGATTGATTGATCAATAAATCAATAAACAGAGTACAGAGCAAACTTGGTTTTTTTTATTTAAACTGTACTAATAAAGAGTCTTTATACAGTTAAACAGCTCCTTGCACACATAGTAAAATGTTTCAGCTTCTTGTATTATATGGCTGTGCAGTTAGTAATAAAAAAGAACCTACTGATCATTTTAAAAAATGAGAAAAGGGAAGATGTTTGCAAGATTTAAAAGAATGTTAATCTCTTTCAAATGCCTATTTAATTTTTTTTAAAAGTTTTTCTCTTCCCAAAAGGGTAAACGCCTTCTATGTCTCAGCATTAAACTATCTGAAGCATCAGAAGTCTCCATTGCACTTGGTAATAACTCTTAATTCTCATCACTAGGAGAAAGAGAACAAGATGCTAAGGTCATCCAACAACAAAGGTAATAAATCTAATAAAATTGGAACATGCCTCTACCAGTTTACTGAATAAGCCAACAAAACAGTATTATAGAAACTCCCATTTGGGGTTGAATTATGAGCACACAATTGATGACTATAAATGAAATATATTGCATACAATTTATAAAAGGAAATTGAGAGTCAGGTCATGGTAACTTTTTACTACATAAAAAATAGCTCTGTGTAATATAAAAAGCAAAAACTTGATAAGGAATATAATGATGATATTAATACAATTGTATTTATTGCATGCATATTTCCTTAGAAAGTGAGAATAATTTATATTCTACATGAAAATCAATATATTTCCATTTTGGGAATCTAAATTGATTCCAAATATACAATATTTTTGAAGTCTAGCAGTTATAAAAGAACCTTAAGTATTCACATTAGTCTTCTTCAAGAAATGTAGAACATAATTCTAATGAATAAAATATTGATGCATATCTAATGAAGATAGTAGGCTTTTGTGTTCATTATTGTCACAGCCTGGACTGGAACTATTTAGTGTTGACTTTCTAAACAACTTACTGTTTTTAGTTCATTGTTGCATTCTATTCTCTTGATGATGGAACCTGATGTAGAACTATCTGGGAACTACATTCTGACTTGTAATTAGTCTGTTGTTCAATAGAACTAATATTCCATTTAATTTTGATTATATAGATTCTAGAAAAGATAGAAATGAAGAAAGAACCTATAAGTTGTGTTCAGGAAAAATCTGGTCTATGGATTCATAATTGAACAGAAAACTTTCATGCAATCTTTGGTGGTATTGTTTATAGCTCTGCACCATTTTCCAGGCTTTACGGCAGTTCTTGGTTTCAGTTAAACAAATTCCTTAGCCTATACTTTTTGGTCATAAGTACAGAAAATGTGTTTTGTGCTGGACACAAAAGAGTAAACTAAAACATTTCTTTCCTGGTGTTTTGGTGCCTTCATTCTGAACCGCTAGTCTGGATGAAGCAAAATTTTACATACCCTGCAAATCAGAGGTGGGTTCCTGCCGGCTCGGACCAGTTCTATAGAACCGGTAGAGGGAATTTCCCCCTGCTCGCCGAACCGGCAGCGATGGCTGGCTGGACACGCCCCCGAATTGGCTCTCACGGCAGCGCCATAGTCGGTGCCATCTTGTTTTTTGCTTCTGCGCATACACAGAAGCTGTGGGTTTTTCTTCTGCGCATGCGCAGAAGCTGGGTTTCTAGCACTCACAGTAAAGACTTTACTGTGCAAGGTTTTTCCCTGCATGCAATAGCTGAGAGACGACCCGGAGCTGCCAGTCTCCGGTAAGATGCATGTCTCGAGGCCCTCCTGCCCCATCTGCCACCCCCAAATTGTGCCCCACTGTGAGACATGCATCTCTCCCACCCACCCACCCCCGCTTCCCTTTTACCTTTCTTTAATGCGCCCCGCTTCCCTCCCCAAACCTCGGGAGGTGGCCGCTCACCGCCTCACGGCCTGTGGAGGCAGAAGCCTCCACACCGCAAAGCCCTCATGGCGGCAGGAGGGGGAAAATAAAAAAAAGTCTTGGCCTCTGAAGCCTCTCGGGGGAGACATCCTTGTGGCAGCAGGAGGGGGAAAAGAAAAAGAAAAAGGCTCGGCCTCTGAAGCCTCTCGAGGGAGACATCCTTGTGTGGTGCTGTGAGGAGAGCCAGGCGAAGGGAGCCCGGGAAACCACGCCAGCTGAGAAGCAATCGGCCCCTTTCCTTCTGCTGGTGCCGCGTCTGCCTCTTCCTTCTCTCTGCTAACACATGTCGGAGAGGAAAAGGCAGTTTTCCTCTCAGAGCAGAGCGAGTAAGCCAGCGATTTGCCAGCTGCCTCTAATCTGCAGTTTACTTGTGAGCACATTTACTCGTGAGCATGGTGCTCACGAGTAAACTGCAGATTAGAGGCAGCCGGCAGATCGCTGGCTTGCTCTGCTGCTTGCCGCCCAGTGAAGCAACTGCCTGGCTCTCCTCACAGTGCCGCCACACACGCACACACACAAGGACATCTCCCTCGAGAGGCTTTTTTTCTTTTCCCCCTTCTGCCGCTGTGAGGTTTGGGGAGGGAAGCGGGGCACGTTAAAGAAAGATAAAAGGGAAGCAGGTGGGGGTTGGTGGGGTGGGAGAGAGAGAGGCAGGCCGCCTTTAATTTGCTTCGTGTGACACTGGTGTGGCGGGGCAGGGTGGGGCGGGAATGAGCTGCCGCTTAGCGCAGTCCTGGGGAGGGGAAAGAGAAAGCATCCCTGAGCGGACGTGCCATTTCAGTGAGGCTTTGCTGGACCTCTGTGGGGAAGGGCAGCAGCAGCAGCAGCAGCAGCAGCCAAGGCGACGGGCACTGTTTGTTGTTCCTCACCACACTGTAAAAAGCAACCCTTGCCCCAAAGAGGTAGCGGTCTGACGAAAATAAGAAGCGTACCCGCCCCGGCATCCAGCACCGGGGATGGCTGCTTCAGCAACTGTTGGAAGCTGGAGGCTCTTTTTTTTCGTTCGCTCTGTGTTCCTCCTTCATGCAAAAAAAAAAAAAAGCCCGATCTGATCTGGAGCCGAATGTCATTGGAAGCAATGCTGTCAGCCTGGAGCATTTCATTTCAGTCTTTAACTGGGCGATGAATTGAACCTCCTCCCCTAAAACAGATGTGACGTGGATTTTTTTTTAAGCGATGTGGATTGTTTCCCTACAGCTCCCTGCCCACCCTTTCGTGCAACATGCTCTCTGCCCTGAGAAGGCGCAAGCAGAGCCGTGTGGCTGAAGTGCTCCTCGCATTTTTTCTGCACTGCCCACGACCAGCTGCTTTTTGTGATTCAGTGTCCTTCGCGGGCAGCTCAGTGCCAGCCTCAGTCCCCTTTGTGTCAGCTCAGGAAGGAGGGGAACGGGCAGGAGCAGCTGCCGCTGCTGGATACAGGGAGGGAAGAGCTCCGGCTGGGAGCAGCCTGGGCTGCGCAGGGGGGAGCTGGAGCTCTTCCCTCCCTGCATCTGGCGGTGGCAGCTGCTCCTGCCCGTTCCCCTCCTTCCTGAGCTGACACGAAGGGGACCGCGGCTGGCACTGAGCTGCCTGCGAAAGACATTGCGCAACCAGGGCTGCCCCCTGCACAGCCCAGGCTCTCCTGCGCTGCGCAGCATGGCCCGCTACTCACCTCACTGCGCAGTGGCGGCAGCAGGAGGAGTTGCCATCCCCGCCACCCCCCCCGCCGCCGCCGTTATCCCGGCACAGGAGGGTATCCTGCTTGGGCACGCACACACATGAGAGAGAAATGAGAGAGAGGACCACCGCTCTCTATGATTTCTGCCCTTCGTTTGAGATCTGACAGAGTTGGTACTATCTGGTTCCTGTTGCTTCAGCAACGCAACTAGTAGAACTCAGAAAGCAGCATTTATTTATTTAACAAAGGAAGGAAGGGAGAGAAAGAGGAGGGAGGGAGGAGGAAGGAAGGAAGGAGAGAAAGAGGAGGAAGGGAGGGAGGGAGAGAATGGGAGGGAGGAAGGAAGGAAGGAGAGAAAGAAGGGAGGGAGGAGGGACGGAGGGA